>CM016624.1:77557968-78146756 GCA_005393395.2 Gossypium australe
TTGATTTCGAATTTAAAAACTTAAAGACGAAATTAAATACCTCGGCGTGTCCCGAGGCCCAACTCATCTCTCGCTTATGAGTGACTTTGAACAGAATTAAAAACGAAATTAAAGACAGAATTAAATACTCGGCGTGTCCCCGGCCCAACTCACTTCTCGCATTATGAGTTGTTTTTTTGAACAGGATTGAAAATGTGTCATCTCGGATGTTTTCTTTCTCTTTGGTTCGGTACAATTATCGTCAAAGCTTCTTGCTTCACCGGTGTACCTGTATGCGTCATGAGTGATGTTGTCATGATATGCACGTGTTTGGTCTTAAATGCTCTTATGCCTATATGATTATGTCATGCGCTCTGGACTTGTTCGTCATGTATCTCTAGTTATGATGACTTGTATTCATCGTTTCAATTCTTGACTTTTCTTTTGGGTTTTTTTCATTCTCAAGTTTTGCGAGTAGTCTGCATTTCTCCAATATCACCCACTTGCTCCTTTGCTGAACTTTTGTTCTGCTTTGAAGCTCTCATACTTACCAGGTTCTCATCCAGGTAATGCTCAACGTTCTTTTTGTTTAGAGTGTGTAATTTCGCTATTCACCATTTAAATGAACCCACCACGAGATGCATGATCATGACCAAGTAGGTGTGAAAGAAATGCTTTGAGTTCGTATTTATTTCAAAATGACAAGCCAAGGAAATTGACACAGAATGATTCGATAAAGGAAACATTATAAAGGAAAGCAGATTCAATTATCACAAATGCTCTAGATATCCAACGAATGAACTTCTCCATGTTCCTTCATCCTGAATCTCTTCGAGCGAAGCTCCTTGCGTAGACGACCCTGAGCTTCTGAGTCCGCTTCAAATATTATAATCTTGCCCTCGACTCCCCGTTCAAACCGTTCTTGCTTTTTACGTGCGGATCCCCTTCGTTAGGACGCCTTTTCAGGTTTTCATCCCAATTTTGTTTATCAAGACGCCCTTTTCGGGTTTTCATCCTGATTCTTTTTTTTTTAAGCGTAGTACTTCTTCACGGCATCTGAGTTTACTGGATTCGGTACCTCTTTCCCATCCATTTCTGTGAGAATCAAAGCTCCACCTGAGAAGGCCTTCCTTACGACATAGGGTCCTTCCCAATTCGGTGCCCATTTTCCTCGAGAATCCTTTTGTATTGGGAGAATCTTTCTCACACGAGCTCTCCTTCGCGAAACTCTCTTGGTCGTACCTTCTTGTCATGGGCCGTGATCATTCTCTTCTGGTACATTTGTCCATGACAAATTGCTTTTAAGCGCTTTTCCTCAATCAGATTCAGTTGGTCATATCGAGCTTGTACCCATTCTGATTCTTCCAGTTTTGACTCCATTAAGATTCGTAAAGAAGGGATTTCTACCTCGATGGGCAGTACAGCCTCCATTCCATATACCAGAGAAAAGGGAGTTGCCCCGTGAGGTCCGCACACATGTGCGGTATGCGTATAGGGCGAATGGTAGCTTCTCGTGCCAGTCTTTATATGTCTCAGTCATCTTTCAATAATCTCTTGATTTTTGTTGGCGGCTTCTACGCTCCATTCATCTTTGGGCGATAGGGTGAGGAATTGTGATGCTTTATTTGAAATTGTTCACACACTTCCTTCATCATCCTGTTGTTCAGGTTCAAGGCATTATCCGAGATGATTTTCTCGGGTAATCCATATCGACATATAATCTCCTTTTTCAAGAACTTGCAAACGCGGTTTTGTCACGTTCGCAAACGAAGCGGCCTCAACCCATTTTGTGAAGTAATCTATTGCCGCGAAGATGATCGATGGCCATTAGAAGCTTTGGGGAAATTGGCCCTATAACATCCATGCCCCACATGGAAAAAGGCCACGGAGGGTCATAACGTGGAGGGGCGATGGTGCTGCATGAATTTTGTCGCCATAAATTTGACATTTGTGACACCTTCGTGCATAGCTGATGTCACTTTCCATTGTCAACCAGTAATAGCCGAGTCTCATAATTTTCCTGGCCATGGTGAAACCGTTGGCATGGTCCACAAGTTCCTTCATGCACCTCTTCAAGTATTTTTCTGGCTTCGACATTATCCACGCATCTTAGAAGCACTTGATCTTTTCCTCTCTTGTATAGGATGTCCCCATCAAGAACAAATCCTGCTGCATTTTTCTGATTGTTTTTTGTCGTTCTCGTTTGCTTGCTCGGGTACCTTTGATGTTTGACATATCCTAAGATATCATGGAACCATGGTCGTCCATCCGCCTCTTTTCAACGCTAAAACAATGCGCCGGGGCCTCATATATGCTCATCTGGAGAGGCATTACTTCCTTCTCGATTCGTTTGAACATAGAAGCTAAGGTGGCCAAGGCATCAGCCAATTGGTTTTCCTCTCGTGGGAAGTAATTAAGGTCACTCTTCGAATTCTTTGACCAGATCCATAACAAGATCGTGATATTTGACCAGCTTTGAGTCTCTCACTTCCCCATCTCCACGGATTGGTAAATCACCAATGCTGAATCCCCTGATACCTTTAGGATTTTGATGCCTCGTTCAATAGCGCGGAACCCCATGATACAAGCCTCGTATTTCGCTATGTTATTGGTACAGAAGAAGTTTAATCGGCAGTGAATGGATAATGACTCCCTTCCGGTGACAAAGACTGCTCCGATCCATGCCCTAACGCATTTGATGCCCCGTCAAAACTCATTTTCATGACTCTTCTTTTGACGATTCACATTCTTTTTCTGTGATGCACATCAAATCTTCATCGGGAAGTCAAATCTTAATGGCTCGTATTCTCGTTCGGCTGCTAGGAAGTCAGCTATTGCGCTCCCTTTTATGACTTTTGGCTCATAGATGATGTCGTATTCCGATAGCAGGATCTGCCATCGCGCCATTCTTCCTGAGAGTGCAGGGGATTCCATCATGTACTTTATTGGGTCCCATTTAGAGATTAACCATGTCGTGTGATACAACATATATTGTCTAAGCCTTCGAGCTGCCCAAACCAGAGCACAACAGAAATTTTCGATTGATGGATATTTTGCTTCATACTCTGTAAACTTCTTACTGAGGTAATAGATCGGCCTCTTTCTTCTCCCCGACTCGTCATGTTGCCCCAGTACACAACCCATTGAATTTTCAAACACCGTCAGGTACAGGATTAACGGTCTCCCGGGAGTCGGTGGTACTAGCACAGGGGGTAGAGGATTTGAAAAGTCCTCCATTCATCCCACTGTGACTCTAAAGCATATAGTCTGCCCCACTCTCTTGTTACTCAAAGGTACAGGATCTGTATCAGCTTCCCTCTAACGATCACCCATTAGGTGACCCGATCGGGTGTATATGCGTGATGCTCGCTTGAATGCAGAATGTCATTTCCTTGGGTCAACAGTGCCCATTTTTCGTCAGGATTGTGTTACTGACGCGACATCTTATCACCTTAATTTGGACTCAGATACTTCCAACCCTTAATCCCCGTGAATCTTAAGCAATAATACTGTTTCAGACTCCTGTATTGTTTAGAGGTTTCCAGAGTAATATGTAAAACTCCTTTCATGACAATATTATTAGTCCAACAATCGTTATTTCAATGCCAAATGCTCGAAAAGGACCATAATGATGGACGAAATGGGAATTTATTAGGAGTATGGCTCGAATCAAACAAGTTAATCAAAGCCAACATGTGCAACGAAGAAGCCGTTTATTTAGAGTGTATTTTGGGAGAAACAAAGACAGCTGACTCAAAAAATGGAAACTAGGTGCCCCAGATATCGCAGCTTGAGCTTCTCTGTTCCAACTTCTCGAGGAACTTTCTAAACTCATATGTGTGTAGGGGATCCAGAGTACTTTGTCGATGCCCCAAGGCGCAACATTCCTCTTCGTTGTTATTTCAGTCGCAGCAAGGCTACTGTATGCCTCATCAAATTTGAGCTGCCCTTTTCGGGTTTCCAACTCAAATCCACCTTTGGTCTCAAAGCGCCCTTGCGGGTTTTCACTTTGGCCTCTCCTTTGTCTTCTTTTTTCTTTCTTCTTCTTCTTTTTTTTTTGGATTGGGCGGGCCTTTGTCGTCTATCTCAGACATTATCCTTGTTTCCCTAGAACAGGCTTTCTTTACTGCCTAAGGTCCTTCCTAGCTTGGTATCCTCTCTTCTGAAGTTCTCGTTGCATGGGAATGATCTTCTTCAAAACCTTATCATGAAATTTTTTTTTTGAGGCGATCCTTTTCACGTCATCCGATTGTGACAGATAGCTTTTAACATTTTCTCTTCGAATTCACTTGATCACATCAGGATTTGATCGATTTTGCCTCACCCAATTTGGCTCGGCCCGTGCCCCAAAAATGAGGATTTTGACTTCACTAGGCAAAACCTAACGAGGAAGGCGTTGGCCCAGCAGAGGTCCTGGCCGAGGTTTAACGACCATAGGAAGGGTAAACGTAACTTCTATATGCCAACATCTACAAGTTTCGGTCATCTTCCTAACAATCTTTGTTTTGTTGCCCCCTGTCTCTTTTTTTTTTTTTTTAAACCATCGACTTTGTAATATTGGCATATGAAGCGACTTTTATCCTCTTAGTGGGGTAACCAGTGACCCTGAACAAACGTCAATGTTGGTTAAAGCTTTTGAGGAGACTGGCTTGATAACGTCCCTGTCCCATGTGTGGACAAGGAAGAGGTACATAAGTTTTGCCCTCCCCGATTTGGCGTTTGATACCACTTTCCTTTCTGGGCAGACCAGTAGTTCGAACTTCTTGATTGGCTTAGCATGTGATCTTCAAACGTCCTTATGGACTTCTACTGTGGCTCTCTTAGCTCGGACAGCATATTTAATGATTTCTTGCCTCGTCCTACGGCAAGCTAAGCCTTCATCTTCATCTCGTTCGTTAGCTCGTATTATCTGCTGACACTTTGTAGGGTAGGATCTGTCATTCTTTAACAAGTTCGGAAATAAGTTGCAGTCTCTGTCATCTTCCAAGTCCTTAGATCCCTCTAGACACATATTTCGCTAAAAAGAGAGCCAGTAACAGTGTCGCTCGTGTCATGGATATCTGGGGACCCATCGTGGGGGATATTTAGGGACCCATCGTGGGCGTAAAGATAGAAAATCTAGAGAATAAATTATTCTAAAGATGATTATTTATATGATGTGGGCATGATAAAAATGTAAGGCATGAAAATATTTACTTAGAAAGATGCATTTCATTAAAATAACGATTCTGGATATAAGCCTATTTCACAAAAGGACTCTTATTGCCTTTAGGCTTAAAGCAACAAGCGTGTTCTAGACATTACTCTAGATTAGCCAAAATACATGGATTCCTTTGCAGTCTCATTGTTCAAAACGAACCAGGGAGGGCAAGAGCATATTATTGAAGCCTCGTTAATTGCATCATCACTTCTGTCGATAACATGCTTCCCAAACCATCTTTCCCTGGTAAGTCTTCAACAACCCACTCTTTTAATCATTTCTGTTTGAGTGAGGTCGTTGTGCTCCATCTTGACCCCACTCTTCTTCTGATCCTGAGCTACCTTCAGTGCTACTGTCGTTTGTAATGACGATAGCTTCTATCCTTCTCTGCAGTTGGCTGTTGCGACTCCTTTCTGCTTCTTCCGGTGTGACAGACCTCCATGACCCATGGATCTGCCTGTTCCTGAAAGTTTGCCTCCATGTGTAGTTTTGGTATGGTCCTCCGTCTTGATTGTTAGAGAAGGTCCACCCCATTTGTTGACCTACATAAATAAGGTCCTCAATGTTTGTTTCAATCCTATTTTGTGCCCATAGCATGAAATCTCTTCGAACGGCATGTTCTTCTGGTAACCACCTCCTGCTGTCAAGGTTATCAAAGTTTTCCAACCAGATTGTACAGCTGGCTGAAAACGAGGTGAGGTATTCCACTGCGTTAACTAGCATATCGTGCCTGTAGCTGAGAATTTCTTGTTGCCGACGATTAAATTCGTCATTACTGATCGTTCTTGATCCAGGTAACGGGATAGGGCTCGTTCTTCTTGCGTGGATAGCATGGTCATGGAACATGGCTTCCGCACTAGAGATTCCAACATTTGCTGGGATGGGCCTTCTTATTGGCGATGGCATTCTTCCCCTTCTATATGGACCTGCCCTGTGATTTGGGCTTCGTTGATTACTGATGGTTTGATGGACTCTCCTACTGCCTTCTCCAAATTGCCTCCTGTAGTTGTTATCCATTGGTCTGCCGGGCATTTCCTTAACAGATTGGCAAGTCTCCACAGTGTGTCTGCAATTGAATCAGAGGACCATTTTATGTGCTTGAAGACAGCATTTACTCTATGCTTACTACGCAATCTGCGAAATTAATTCCTTATTTATTGGCGGGCAGCCGGTCCTAAGGGTAACTTCATTCCCACCCGAGTAGTGAGTCTCAAGGGTTACTAATGTTTCCAGATTTTTCTTTTCTTCCCCTCTTTTCGTAAATTCGACTTACTAGACTCTTTTGATGGTTTACGTGATGTGATGTGATGCCATGCGCGTGCATGAAATGCAATGCAAAATGCATGAAATGCAATGCAAAATGAATGCAAAAAGAAAGAGAGGCGTTGATTATGAATTCGATTCCTATTAGAAGAACTGGTCTAGAAAGTGTGTTCCCTTAATAAAATGGACCGCATATACAACCTCTTCCTCATAGTTCAGGCGAAAACACCAAACTTCTTCTTCGTTCTCGAATATCGTGTCCCGCCTCTTCTAGCTCTTTGTTTGCTTGGTCCAAGTTGCTCTTTAGCACTCATTTACCTTTGGTGACGCACTCACTTACCTTTGGCACTCTAATAATCTTCTGATGACTTCAGATCAATCCCCTTTTTTGTGTTCGGACGTTATGGTTATGTCCCGTAAACTTCCTTAGTGGACGTCTTTTCTAGCTTTTTGTTGCTTGACCTAGGTCGTACCTTACCTTCCGCGGTGCTCGTAATCTTCTGAGGGCTCCTGAACAATCCTTGTCGGCTTAAATCTTCATACAACGTCTTGTCTTGTTGTTTACGTAGGCCATGTTTAGCTCTATTTTACCAAGTAACGCATTTTCTTATGACATATTCTCCCATTTAGCAATCAAACGCGAATCGGCACCCTCTTTCTAAGATGATGTAATGCAATGCTAATGCATAGAATGAATGCAACAGAGGTGTCAACTCTGATTCAATTCCCCATAGAAAACTTCCTTAGATAACAAAGCTCTTTACATAAAAGAGGTTACAAAAACGGCCTTGCTCTAACACCTAAGGCTTTAATCCTTGTTAGTAAGGAAGCTAATTCGCGTCCACGATCCGACTGTGTCTCGAACTGTATGCTCAACGTGTCGGCTTGTATAGCTAGAGTTTGTAAATACTCGACTATCCGAATTATGGCCTCTCCCATGAGATGATCTTTATCTTTGACTTGATTATCTTCCCTTCGTTCTTCGTTCTCTTCCAAATACCCAATATGAGTCTGACATTTCAGCAATTCTATTTCTAACTCTTCGGTCCACTTTTTCATTTCTTCGATTCTACTCAGACTTGCTTTTAACTCTCTTGCTGAGTTACGGTTTCGATAATGGTCGAGGGACTTTTCCAACTCTGACACCCTTGTCTTCAATTCGTTTCTTCTATTCTGGCCTTCTGATATTTGCTTTTCAAGTATCTCATTTTGAACATTCATTTCTCGAAATTTCTTTTCCCATTGCTCGGCTTTAGCTCTTTCTTCTTGCAACTCTTGTCGCCATTGGCTCGAAGTCTTTCTTAGTCCGGCGGTTCTCATTGAGAGGCGCATCTTCTTGTAGTCCCCCTTTAATCTATCCAATTCTTCTTCGGCTTTGCTCTTCCCAATGGGTCCAGATATCCTGCAACTCTCGAAGCTCATTTTGCGTCACGCTAACACGGGTAAAGTCCACAGTTCTGACGTATGACCCTTGACTAAACTATCTCCTTCCCCGGATTGCAACCTTTCTGACCATGTGCGCACAGCCGCATTGTCCTCTACTTTATCAAGAAAGTCGTTTTCCATAGCAAACTTCCTATTTCGGCAACCGAGCAGAAATTGACACCTCTGTTATATGAAATGTCATGCAAATCAACAAACAAAAATAAGTTAGTATTGCACAGTCAAACAAGCAAAATATCAATAAACGCTTATCCGGGTAACTAATTCGACACTATGCCTAGGGTAGGCTCTAAGGCTTCTATATGGGGTTTAGTTCTACAGAGGGGTACCTGAACCAGCAGATTCCTCGATCCTCACCCATTATAGGCTTATACAGACCAAGTTCAGTTCAGGGGGATACATTTCCCTACGGCCATGCGGAGGTGAAAACCTCACGAAACACGTAGGTACGTATGTCTCCCGGAAGCAATCCACTAGCCCATGCGGAGGTGAAAACCTCACGAAAGCTTAGTTTCTTACTTCCCCTTAAAGGTGTGACCGACGGTCATGCAATGTAATGCCAAAATATTTCACGGGACTCGACACCATGGCACAAACGAATGTATCAAAGAGAAACATGATTTTTTTTCAAAACCATTTTCCAAATCTTCAATCAAAGGACAAAATCAATCAATTTATGGCCTGACTCTCGAGGCTGTCCCCAGCGGAGTCGCCAAGCTGTCGTAACCATTTTTTGACAAAACGGGAATCGACTAAAAAAGGGGAGTCGCCACCGATCTTTGTTAGGTGTGATCGGATCACCTTTGCTTTAATAAAACATTTTTGATTTACTAAAACGGTGTTTTGGTCTACGAAAATTTGAGAAAACGAGTTCGGGAGTCGGTTACGTGCAAGGAAGGATTAGCACCCTTGTAACGCCCAAAATCGGTACCAAATTGATTGACATTGTCCCACTGTTGAAAACTTGAAAACATTTGGGGTTGAAAAACTCTTACAAAGGGGATATTTCAAGTAGTATTGAGTCCTGAGATTTAACTCGTTCTGAAGAAATGAAAATGTCACATCCAACACGTTAGGACATGACATGTTCATACGTCGATACCGAGACCATCTTTGGCCCTCAAATGTATGAGAAGGATATTTGGTTATTTTAGTTGATCGAAAAAATGGACACCCAACACGTTAGGATGTTATCTTTCGAGCTTCTAAACATCCGAATATTGCCTTTGTTTTTCAAAATCGCGATCTTATAAAATGCCGGAGTTCGAACTATAGTTCAAGGATGAGAAACGTAAACGTTAACCACAAAGTACGCAAATTTACAAATATTGATTGACGAACTATACAATATTTTACATAACAAAATAAAATAAATTAAAAATCAATAATGGTGATGGCAAGTAATGGACGAATAATGACATATACACATATACAGATAGTATAATGACAGTAACAATGATAACAAAAATACTAACGATGGTAACATGATGATAATAAATATAATAGTAACAATAATGATATTAATGATAATAGTAATAGTAATAATAATAAAATAACAATAATGATATGAAACATAGATATATATTATGCCAATGTGAATATAGTAATAATAATAATAATAATAATAATAATAATAATAATAATAATAGTACAAAATATAGTAACATAATAATAATATTGCCATTTTAATGGTAAAAGGACTAAAAAACGGAAAAATAACTAAAAAGGGGGTCAATTCGTAATAAAATAACAGGGGAAAGAGCCTCTTCGAAGTGCGTATGAAAAGAACGGGACCAAAAACAAAATTATCCCCTTCACCTATGCATTGTGTTTTGCTCTGGATTAAATCGAAACACGAACAAAATGATGGGGCAAAAATTTAAAAAAAAAGTGATGCATTCGGCCGAGATTAGGAACGCAGCAAAAGGGAGAGGGGCATTGTGAAAATATCCCCCTAAGGGGATAGAAGCGGTCTCCTTCTTCACTAAACGGCGCCGCTCTACTTCTAATTAAGTACCCATTTTTTTTAACACCCCTTTAGCCCTAGACCGATCATTAACAGCTCCCATTTCTCTCAAAAAGGAAACACCGACACTCTCCTCTTCTTTGCGTCGCCGATCGGTCCTCCCTCTCGACCACCCATCGCGTCACCACCGAACTTGGTGGCCGACAAGGCACAGAGAGGAGCCTTTGGCTCCGCTTCGAAACCCCGTCCAATCTAGATCCAGGCTCCCAATACTCGCGAAAAGAAATTCCCCTTTTGGGGTTTCGGGTTAGTCCCGGTGCCGGAGAGAGGTCTCCGATAGCAAACTCCCGGGTCCAGGTAAGTTTTTTTTTTCGTTTCCTCAAGTTTTTATTTTATATACTAAATAAAAAATATAAAAAATAAATAAAAGGTAAATAATAATATAGAATATGAAAGCTAAATCAACCTCGAGTTTTTATTCTTGCTGGTTGCTGATGATTCATAAAGGAGTACAAGAGTTCTTTTGATTTGTTTTTCTTTTGGTTTTTCCCAATGTATCTCCATCCCCCCGTTACAAAGCTTACTTCGGTTCTTTTATAATCGATTTTACCTCTGTTTTTTTTTTCTGTTCTTGGCTTCGTTTTCGTTGTCTTGTTGTGCTCTTGCAGGGTATGGGCAATGCTTTGGGCATGAGCGAGCGTCTGGTCGAGGCACGACAGTGGTTGGGCGGCAGTGGCGCGGTGCGAGGAACATGCTTATGGTGCAGTGTGCGGGCTCGGGGAATGATGCGCGTGGGAGTGGAATGTCAGGAGGCGCGCGTGACGACAGAAAGACGCGTGGGGGCATGGGGTGACGAGCAGTGGTCTGTGGCGCCTAGGGTTGGCCAATCGGCACGAGAGGGGAGAGGAACCGTTAGGGGCATACGGCGCTGGCTTTGGGGTGCCTTGAGTCTTTTTCTTTTTTTGGCTGAAATGTTTTGGGCTAGGGTTTCTAAGCTTGTTGAGCTTACTTTGGGTCTGTTTTAGTTGGGTTTGGTTTAATGGGTTGCTGTAATTGGGTTTTAGGTTTTCAGAATTTTGGCTGTTATTGGACTTCTGTTTTTGGATTTTTGTTTAATTTAGTTTTGGTAATTGGACTGTTATTATTGGGTTTTTTCTTATCGGGCTTTAAATTGGGTTCATTGGGTCTTTTTCTGTTTATTTATTTTGACTTATTGGGCTTTGAGCTCTCTTGTAAATGGACATTCAAAAGACTTGTCATGTATTATTTTGGGCTTAACTTTGGGTTTGTAACAAAGGTTAAAATGGGCTGTCTGGGTTTGAATTATAATGGGAGTATTGGGAGCCTGGATCTGGTTTGGACGGGGTTTCGAAGCGGAGCCAAAGGCTCCTCTCTGTGCCTTGTCGGCCACCAAGTTCGGTGGTGACGCGATGGGTGGTCGAGAAGGAGGACCAATCGGCGACGCAAAGAAGAGGAGAGTGTCGGTGTTTCCTTTTTGAGAGAAATGGGAGCTGTTAATGATCGGTCTAGGGCTAAAGGGGTGTTAAAAAAAAATGGGTACTTAATTAGAAGTAGAACGGCGCCGTTTAGTGAAGAAGGAGACCGCATCTATCCCCTTAGGGGGATATTTTCACAATGCCCCTCTCCCTTTTGCTGCGTTCCTAATCTCGGCCGAATGCATCACTTTTTTTTTAAATTTCTGTCCCATCATTTTGTTCGTGTTTCGATTTAATCCAGAGCAAAACACAATGCATAGGTGAAGGGGATAATTTTGTTTTTGGTCCCGTTGTTTTCATACGCACTTCGAATAGGCTCTTTCCCCTGTTATTTTATTACGAATTGACCCCCTTTTTAGTTATTTTACCGTTTTTTAGTCCTTTTACCATTGAAATGGCAATATTATTATTATGTTACTATATTTTGTACTATTATTATTATTATTATTATTATTACTATATTCACATTGGCATAATATATATCTATGTTTCATATCATTATTGTTATTTTATTATTATTACTATTACTATTATCATTAATATCATTATTGTTACTATTATATTTATTATCATCATGTTACCATCGTTAGTATTTTTGTTGTCATTGTTACTGTCATTATACTATCTGTATATGTGTATATGTCATTATTCGTCCATTACTTGCCATCACCATTATTGATTTTTAATTTATTTTATTTTGTTATGTAAAATATTGTATAGTTCGTCAATCAATATTTGTAAATTTGCGTACTTTGTGGTTAACGTTTACGTTTCTCATCCTTGAACTATAGTTCGAACTCCGGCATTTTATAAGATCGCAATTTTGAAAAACAAAGGCAATATTCGGATGTTTAGAAGCTCGAAAGATAACATCCTAACGTGTTGGGTGTCCATTTTTTCGATCAACTAAAATAACCAAATATCCTTCTCATACATTTGAGGGCCAAAGATGGTCTCGGTATCGACGTATGAACATGTCATGTCCTAACGTGTTGGATGTGACATTTTCATTTCTTCGGAACGAGTTAAATCTCAGGACTCAATACTACTTGAAATATCCCCTTTGTAAGAGTTTTTCAACCCCAAATGTTTTCAAGTTTTCAACAGTGGGACAATGTCAATCAATTTGGTACCGATTTTGGGCGTTACAAGGGTGCTAATCCTTGCACGTAACCGACTCCCGAACTCGTTTTCTCAAATTTTTGTAGACGAAAACACCGTTTTAGTAAATCAAAAATGTTTTATTAAAGCAAAGGTGATCCGATCACACCTAACAAAGATCGGTGGCGACTCCCCTTTTTTAGTCGATTCCCGTTTTGTCAAAAAATGGTTACGACAGCTGATATTCAGCCAAAACAAAACAGAAGAGAATAAAGGAATTTCGGCAATAGTGTTAGGTGATGGAGGGAGATCCGGCTAGAGTGGGGAAAGAGAAAGAAAAAGTAAGTGAAGTGGAAGAGAGGGAATTCGGCAAAGGAAGATGGAGAGAATTTCGGCACAAGAGTTTGAGAAAAGGAAGAAAATAAAGATGCAAGGGGAGAAGATGGATACTTTCGGCTTTGAGCAAAAATGGAAAAGAAAAAAGAAGAGAGAGATGGGAGAGTAAGGTTTCGGCTTCAAATGAATAAGAGAGAGAAAGCAAATGGAATTCGGCTCAAAGACTAAGAGAGTAAATCGACAAATACTACTTGGGTTTCGGGTTTGCTTCAACCAAAAGCACTAGGGAGAAATCGGCAATGCTAAGGGAGATTTCGGCTTGACACAAAACAAAGAATAAAGCCTTCAAAGCTAGCCGAAAATGTCACCTAGCTACTAAGGAATTTCAGCCCTTCTCCCCCCTTACACAATTCAAAAATCGGCAACCACCTAAAATTTCTCCTTGCCATCAATTCAAACTAATTTGAATTAATCACACTCCTAATTTTTCTCCTTGCCCCAAATCAAACTAATTTGAATTAATCACACTCCTAAATTTTCTCCTTCCCATCAAATCAAATTATCTTGACTTATTCCAAGCTTATCTGACAGAGTTTGTGCTGAGCACAACTCCTCCCCCTTGGCGTCAAAATAATAAGCAGAAAGTGAGATTTCTGCTGCTCGAACCTGAGCTCTCCCTTCCTTGCATGTGGCGTCACCTTCAAGGCTCTAAGTGGCGCCTCCTTGCCACTTTACCAAGCCCAATCTTGTGCTTAAATTCCCCACGAATTACACTTAACTCCTAGTTCCTACAGGTCCCTTCGCTTAAACTTGAAAGAAAAAAAAATTCCTGGAACTCGGGCCTACTTCTAGACTCATAACTAGATCTTAAAACACCTCAAATAATAACACAACAGTCCATACTCATGCAAAACAATACAATCACAAATAACCCCTATTTCAGGATATTACAGTTCCACCCCCTTAAAATAATTTCGGCCTCGAAATTACCTGATCAAAAGAGTTGAGGGTACTGCTGTCTCATCACATCCTCCGGTTCCCACGTAGCTTCTTACACGCCATGATTTCGCCATAATACCTTCACTAATGGAACTGACTTCCTGCGCAACACTTTCACATCTCGATCGAGAACCTGCACTGGTTCCTCTTCCACCGTCAAATCTGGACTCACCTCTATTTCCTCCACTGCCACGACATGCGATGGATCAGAACGATAGCGTCTAAGCATGGAGACATGGAACACATCGTATATCTGACTCAGCTCTGCTGGCAACTCGAGCTGATAGGCTACTGGACCCACTCGTCTCAACACCTTATACGGCCCAATAAACCTTGGACTTAACTTGCCTTTTCTCCCAAACCTCAACACTTTCTTCCATGGCGAGACCTTCAAAAAGACCTGGTCACCCACGGCAAACTCTATATCTCTCCGCTTCAGATCAGCATAAGACTTTTGCCTGTCCGAAGCTTCCTTCAACCGAGCTTGAATCAACTTCACCTTATCCTCAGTCTCTGCAACCAACTCTGGTCCTAACATCTGACGCTCACCCAACTCTGTCCAGCATGTAGGTGTGCGACACTTCCTACCATACAACGCCTCATATGGTGCCATCTTAATGCTTGCCTGATAACTATTGTTGTATGCAAATTCAGCTAATGGTAAAAACTCTTCCCAGCTGCCTCTGAAGTCCAAAACACAACCTCTCAGCATATCCTCTAAAATCTGTATAACGCTTTCTGACTGCCCGTCAGACTGTGGATGAAATGCCGTACTGAAATCCAACCGCGTACCCAAAGCCTGATGTAACGCTCTCTAAAACCTCGACGTAAATCTAGGATCTCTGTCCGAGATGATCGACACTGGCACACCGTGCAACCTAACTATCTCCGCCACATACAACTTAGATAACTTCTGAAGCGAGTAATCTACCCTTACCGGAATGAAATGAGCTGACTTAGTCAGACGATCCACAATCACCCAAACTGAGTCCTTCTTACTAGGTGTAAGGGGTAATCCACTGACAAAGTCCATAGTGATCCTTTCCCACTTCCACTGTGGAATCTTCACCAGCTGAAGTAACCCAGACGACAACTGATGTTCAGCCTTGACCTGCTGACACGTTAGACATTTACCCACAAACTCAGTTACCTCCCGCTTCAGACCTGGCCACCAAAACTGCTCTCTTAAATCCTGATACATTTTGCTACCTCCAGGATGCATAGCGTATGAACTGCTATGTGCGTCCTGAAGAATTCTCTGCCTCAACTCGACATCCTTCGGCATACAAGCTCTCCCTTGAAAACACAATACTTCGTCTCTAGACAAACTATAATCCTCTAAACCACCATTCTGAACCTGCAACCTTCGATCGTTCAAACCCTCATCCTCTAACTGTTTCTCCCTAACCTGCTCAACCCAAGTTGGCTTAACCTGCAATTCCGCCAAAAGACTCCCATCGTCATACAAGCTAAGACGAGCAAACATCAATCTTAAGTCTGATACAACCTTACGGCTCAACGCGTCTGCCACCACGTTAGCCTTGCCCGGATGATACTCAATCGAACAGTCGTAGTCCTTCAACAACTCAATCCATCTGCGCTGCCTCAAGTTCAAATCCTTCTGAGTATACTTTAGACTCTTGTGATCCGTGTAGACTATCGACTTCTCTCCGTACAAATAGTGTCTCCATATCTTCAAAGCGAAAACCACTGCAGCTAATTCCAAGTCATGCATCGGATAGTTAACCTCATGTGGTCTCAACTATCGAGATGCATAAGCCACTACCATCCCTTCCTGCATTAGCACACATCCCAAGCCAGTATGTGATGCATCACAGTAAACCGTGAATTCCTTGCCTGCCTCAGGCTGAATCAAAACTGGAGCTTCAGTCAGAATCTTCTTCAACTTGTCGAAACTTCCTTGCTGCCTCTCAGTCCACACAAATGGAACTCCTTTCCTCAATAACTTGGTCATTGGTGCTGAGATCAAAGAAAATCCCTCTACAAATCTTCAGTAATACCCTGCCAGACCTAGAAAACTCCGAATTTCTGCCACTGACTTAGGCGGCTTCCAATCCAACACTGCCTCAATCTTTCGAGGATCCACTCTAATCCCCTCAGCTGATACTACGTGACCTAAGAAAGTCACCTCCCTAAGCCAGAACTCGCACTTACTAAATTTAGCATATAGCTGTTTTTCCCTCAGAATCTGCAACACTACTCGCAAATGCGCATCATGCTCCTCCTCTGACTTTGAGTATACCAAGATATCGTCTATAAATACCACGACAAACTAATCCAAATATTGTTGAAATACCCGATTCATCATGTCCATGAATGCTGCCGGCGCGTTAGTCAACCCAAACGGCATTACCAGAAACTCGTAGTGCCCATACCGAGTGCGAAATGCCGTCTTATGGATATCAACCTCTTTCACCTTTAGCTGATGATACCCAGACTTTAAATCAATTTTGGAGAAAACTGCTGCCCCCTTAAGCTGATCAAACAAGTCATCTATCCTCGACAATGGATACTTGTTTTTGATCGTCAGCTTATTCAACTGGCGGTAGTCTATACACATCCGTATCGTACCATCCTTCTTCTTGACAAAGAGTACCGGTGCTCCCCAAGGCGAAACATTTGGTTAGATAAAACCTCGGTCCAACAACTCCTGAATCTGAGCCTTTAATTCCACCAATTCCTTCGGCGCCATCCTATACAGAGCGATAGACACTGGCGCAGTTCTGGGTAACACATCTATGCCAAATTCAACTTCACGATCCGGAGGCAGTCCCGGAAGTTCTTCTAGAAATACGTTAACATATTCCTTTATCGTTCGGACATTCCCTACAGTAGACTCCTTAGCCTCCAACGCACATATATGAACCATAAATGCCTCACAGCCCTTCCTGACCATCTTCTCAGCTTTCAACGCAGATACCACGTTAGATAGATAATCTCTTCTATTACCTACCATAACCACCTCTTCACCCTCAGCCGTCTTCAAAACCATGCGCTTAGCAGTGCAATCCAAACTTGCCTGGTGCTTGACCAACCAGTCCATCCCAAGAATCAGATCGAACTCCCCAAACGGCAGTTCCATCAGATCAGCTACAAACACTACCCCTTGGAGTTCTAGGGGTACATCCCTATACAGCTTATTCACTTCCACAGAGTGACCTAGAGGGCTAAGTACTGTCATCTCCATAGAAGTAGTCTCAGAGTCTAAGTTCATGGTCTCTACTATGCTACTAGCAACATACGAATGCGTCGAACCCACATCTATCAAAGCAGTATATGGTAAACCAAAGATTAAGAACGTACCGGTTATGACGTCCGGTGCGTCGCCTTCCTCCCGACGCCTTGCTGCATATACTAACCCAGGCTGTCTTGCCTCAGTGTTGCCTGCGCCTCTGCCCGGTGCTCCGCGGCCCCGACCAGAACCATTACCTCCTCTACCGTTTCACGACCCCTCTGCGGTAGCGGTCCCTCATTTCTTAACTGAGCACGACCCTGACCCTCAGACTGATTCCTGGCTAGCTTACATGGACAGTCCCTCACACGATGATCCAGCGAGCCACACTCAAAACATCCTTTCCCACCGGTCCAACATTCGCCCCAATGAGATTTCCCGCACCGATTACACTGCGCTGGTCCCTGATTAGCAGTAACAGGCAGATTGATTTGGCCCACTCTGCCTAGCCCTTTTCTCAGAATTACCGGCCGACCCAGATGATCCAAAACCCCTCTTATACTTATTCCTGTCGTGATTCTGCCTCACAGATTCCTTTATCCCTTCGGCTATCTTAGCCTTTTCTACTAGCACAGCAAACTCTCGCTCCTGCTGCAGAGCAATCAGTAATCTCAGCTCATCCCTCAGTCTGTCCTCGAACCTAACACATCGCTCATGCTCCGTAGCCACGATACCTCTAGCATACCGGCTCAATCTTAAAAATTCTGCCTCATACTCTGATACGGACTTACTCCCCTAAACCAATCTCAGAAATGCCTTCCGCTGCGCATCAATGTAACTAGACCCAACATATTTCTTCTGATACGCTGCCTTAAAATAGTCCCAAGTGAGATCCTCCGCTGCAGCACTATCCCGCACCGTGAGCCACCACTAGTATGACTCATCCCGAAGAAGCGACACTATCCCTTTCAACTTTTCCTCAGCAGTCAGATCCAAGTCATTCATGATTCACTCTGTCGCCTCTAACCAATACTCAGCCGTACTGGGAGCCACACCAGAAACACCTCGAAATCCATTGGCTCGGAGTCGCTCAGGTACGGATTTCTGAGCTCCTGCGCCTCCACCTACTCCTGCTACCCTCTCAAGAACTCGCAGCATCGCCTGAGACACTGCGTCATCCCCCGTCTGATCCTGGAACTCACCACCTACAGCTGGCTCAGACACAGCCATCCTACCTCGACCGCGTCCACGTGTATTATGACCTCGACCTCGAGTGCTCATGTCTAAAATCTCGACTTATCTGATTTAAAAGTTTTATGCATTAGTCATTATTCCACTATCTTTAAAGCACAGTTTTATGAGTAATTCTTATTAAAAAGTTTTGTTTTCACGAGTCCATAGAGTCCTATAAATTTCAGTCTCTAAGGTAGTCCACTATCACTAGTCATTCAAAGTTTACAACATCCAAAAATCACAACCAAAGGCTAGGGGTACTTACCTGGGCGGATTGGTGCCGGAGACTCGGTGCCATGCCTTTCAAATCATATAATTTCAAACAAAAACATTTTAAGACCATATTCTAAAACATTTTGGGCCACGGGCCCACAGCCGAGCCTTTGAACTTGGCTCTGATACCAAAATTGTAACACCCCAAACCCGGTCAACACACCACGACCGAATCTGACATGTTACAGAGGAAAAACGTATTGAGGAAATCAGGTTAAGGTTAAATTTTAGTGAAAATTCCTTGTTGTTTTCTGCCTAAAGAAATCAGGGCATGATTAGTTAAAATCGATAGTTTACTTTGGGATCCCGGAAATCAATCTTTAAAACTTAGTTGCCGATCCATAGATTAGAAAACCTTTTTGTCATTTTAAAAGAAACCCAAATGATTAATTTGAAAACCGTTTCTATTTGAGTTTGGAAACCGTTTAAGTTGTCGAAAACATTTGAGTTGTCATTTATTATCAAGTGATTTGTATTACCCGATGGTAAGGTTTTGAAAACCATTGCATTTTGTAGTTTAGAAAACCTTGCGCTCACATTATTAAATTAATCAAGTAATTCACTTAACCATGTTCGAAATCAAATCTAAAACATATAAATAATTCAAAACATAATTTAAAAGGCCTTATTACAAACCCAAATAATAAAAGCAAAATATAAAATAATTACCCAATTCAAAATCCAAGTAAAACCAAATGTTTTAATGCATGGGCCACCTCGAGTCCACCCGGCTCCTCATCCGCGATCTACGAATCACCTGAAAAGATAAGGGAGAAGGTGAGTCACCAAGACTCAGTGCATAATCCCTCCCCCGATTAATGCAACAAGCTTACACAAATCATAAGCAAGCAACATATATCATGCACCCCAGCCTAACCATCCATATCTCTGTTTCTACCCCGTGTGGTACCAAATCACTGGTGGTGCCAAACCACTGGTGACCCAAAGTCATGAATAATCCAATTGTGGGGCCAACCCACGTTGTGATACCAAATCACTGGCGACAATCCCGTTATATCAAATGTGGGGCCAACCCACTGTGGTGCTAAGCCACTGGGACGAGTCGCTATGAGGTGCCAAACCTCTGGTGACCCAAAGTCACAAAATAAACTGTGGTACCAAACCACTGGAGGTGCCAAACCTCTGGTGTCCCAAAGACACGGATATCAAATCTTCCCCTTCCTCTCATATCACCCTCATGAATGCATCACATGTACAAATCATGCCATCATGCCTTAATATGAACATATAGCAAATATATCATAGTTCATGGTATTAAGCATCATATAGCAAAATCATATTGAAACGGACTTACCCGTATCCTTGCTCATACCCATAAGGTATCATATCAGGATCTACACAATTTTCGGCTTTTCACATATTTAGGTTTTTAATATATTTACTAAGTTATAAAGTGTGTAAGATACACACCTGTTACTAGCGAAATCACTAAATCCCAAAGACCCGATCTACCGCACTAGATCTCCCTGTCCTACATTCGGCCAAACCACAAAACCATTAACAAGGCCATTCGACCATACCAATAAATCCCGAAGGATGAACTAACGCATAACTAACACCATCCTTACCTTTCTTCCTTACGAATGCTAATCACAACACACGATACGCGAGACTGATCTTCCTCCTACAATCGGCCATCAAAAGCACTCATTCACAATAGCCTTCGGCTTATCAAACAACTAAGAGAGTAATTGAATCAACATGGATCCTTACCATAGACTTGATGAGATCGATTGACAGAGAACAACTGGCTCAGATCTACTACTTCCACAATCCCGAAGAACCTAGGAGAAATCGATTCCTATGGATGGTTAGAATCTTGCTAACAAATGCCCAAAATTTGGCTTTTGCTCACATGAAAATCGACAGAGAGAAGAGAAAAGGAAATAAAGAAATTCGGCCAACACTACTTACCCTTCTCAAAACCGATTGAAGAAGAACCGAAAAGAGATCTATGCCAGACTGATATTCGGCCAAAACAAAACAGAAGAGAATAGGGGAATTTCGGCAATAGTGTTAGGTAATGGAGGGAGATTTGGCTAGAGTGTGGGAAAGAGAAAGAAAAAGAAAGTGAAGTGGAAGAGAGGGAATTCAGCAAAGAAAGATGGAGAGAATTTCGACACAAGAGTTTGAGAAAAGGAAGAAAATAAAGATGCAAGGGGAGAAGATGGATACTTTCGGCTTTGAGCAAAAATGGAAAAGAAAAAAAAAAGAGAGAGATGGGAGAGTAAGGTTTCGACTTCAAATGAAAAAGAGAGAGAAAGCAAATGGAATTCGACTCAAAGACTAAGAGAGTAAATCGACAAATACTACTTGGGTTTCGGGTTTGCTTCAACCAAAAGCACTAGGGAGAAATCAGCAATGCTAAGGGAGATTTCGGCTTGACACAAAACAAAGAATAAAGCCTTCAAAGCTAGCCAAAAATGTCACCTAGCTACTAAGGAATTTCGACCCTTCTCCCCCCTTACACAATTCAAAAATCGGCAACCACCTAAAATTTCTCCTTGCCATCAATTCAAACTAATTTGAATTAATCACACTCCTAAATTTTCTCCTTGCCCCAAATCAAACTAATTTGAATTAATCACACTCCTAAATTTTCTCCTTCCCATCAAATCAAATTATCTTGACTTATTCCAAGCTTATCTGACAGAGTTTGTGCTGAGCACAACTCCTCCCCCTTGGCGTCAAAATAATAAGCAAAAAGTGAGATTTCTGCTGCTCGAACCTGAGCTCTCCCTTCCCTGCATGTGGCGTCACCTTCAAGGCTCTAAGTGGCGCCTCCTTGCCACTTTACCAAGCCCAATCTTGTGCTTAAATTCCCCACAAGTTACACTTAACTCCTAGCTCCTTCAGCTCCCTTCGCTTAAACTTGAAAGCAAAAAAAAAAAATTTCCTGCAACTCGGGCCTACTTCTAGACTCATAACTAGATCTTAAAACACCTCAAATAATAACACAACAGTCCACACTCATGCAAAACAATACAATCACAAATAACCCCTATTTCAAGATATTACACTTCTATTTGCATAATAAAATACAAACCATTAATATAATACTCATTTAATTTGTGTACCATTCCAGATAATTCATTGTTCAAAGGATGTTGTGGTATCATCCAACCACGGTCTTACACATTTTCGAAGTGATGCCATAGTATCTTTCAACTACGGTCTTATACATTTATGGTATAATGCCATAGTATCTTTCAACTATGCTCTTATTCATTCCGGTTTAATACCATAGTATCTTTCATCTATGGTCTTTCTCATTTCGGGTATAATTCCATGGTACCTTTCAATCATGGTCTTTCTCATTTCTCAATCGAAAGAATTTGATGAACCAACCATATATAGATAAACATTAAATTACAAAACAACAATCAAATAATTACTTTTAATAATGTACGAACTTACCTAATAAAAAAACGGCTACAAACGTAAAACCAATATTTACTCCGCTAACCCCATTTTCCACGATTGCTACCCGATTGATTTGTTTCTTGATTTAAATATAATAATTTTACTTCAATTAACCATTTAAAATAATTAACCAATTCAAATTATGCATATAAGCCCTTTTATTATCATTTTACACAATTACCCCAACATTTTGCCATTTATACAATTTAGTCTGTAACAGTCTGAATTTGACCCTAATCAGAACGGTGGTTTCGGGACCACGAATCTAAGTTCGAAAAATATTTAAATATTATTTTTTGTGTTTGTGATATGTGAATTATTATGTGTGAGAGTTTCGTATGAAAATTTAATTGTTTGTGTGCTTAATTAAATAAAAGGACTTAATCGCGTAAAGTGTAAAAGTTTCAAACTATAGTGAAAAGTGCTTATTTGTTTGTGGCTTTTTAAGTTGAAGTCCTAAAAGGGAAATTATCCCATTTCATGAGTTAGTGGATGGCATAGGACAACTTTGTCCATATCTTTATGTTTTATAATTAAGCATTAAAAAGGGTAAAATAGTAAACATTTTATAAATTATAATATATGTTAAAATAACATAAAATAAAAAAATGTTGTCATCTTCCTCACTTAGCCAAAATTAACAAAAGAAAAAGAAAGAAGACCTAGCATATTCGGCACTTGGGAGCTTGAATTTAGGTATGTGTTTTGTTCGGTTTTTGATCATTTCTACGTTTTTGAAATCGTTGCTTCGAATACTTCAAGACCCATGCTTGAATTTTTTATTTTGATGAATATTTGGAAATGTGTCATTGATGAGTTCATGAGTTTTATGATGATAGTTGATGAATTATGAAAGATATATGTTAGATTAATATGTTTTGTATTGAGATTTTTGGTGAATTTGAGTACTTTGGGCTAAATTGCAAAAATAAATTTTTGAGGGACTAAAATGAAAAATAAATGAAATAAATGGACTTGTATAGTCCCTATGAACATTCGGCCCTTAGGTAGTGTAATGAAATTTTGTGTATCTTGTGTTTTGTGCAAATAGGACTAAATTGTAAAAATGTGAAACATTAGGGGTAAAATGGTAATTTGCCCAATTATGTGTTTTGGGACTTAGTTGAGATGAAATGTGCTTGAATGAGCTAAATTTTAATGTGTTTAGATCAAGAACAAAGAAAAATGGATTTGGATCGGGGAAAGGCGAAGGTTATCGAATAGCCGGTCTTCGTTGTCCGTCGATAGTCGAGGTAAGTATTTAAGTAAATATATGTCAAAAATTATTTATGTAAATTAATGAATGATGAAATTGAAATATTTTGAGGATATATATATATGAGATTGTCGAATGTTGGTGGTATAATATTGGATTGATGTTAATTATTTAATGTAATGTGACTAAGCTTATTCGAATTTGATATGTGATGGTATTATGAAATGTATGGGATATAAGTGATTTTAGTATTAAGAAAGGTGTATGGAACGGTTAATTATGTTGATACTAGGGCTTCGAGCCTAGCAGGCCTTGTGCCGGTGATCTGTTTGGGCTAAATGCCTAGCAGGCCTAGTGCCGGTGAATCATGTCGGGCTTATTGCCTAGCAGGCTAAACGCCGGTGTTTAAATCTCGGACCTTGAGTCTAGCAGGCCTAGTGCCGGTGTGTGTGACTCGGGCTAATGCCTAGCAGGTTCTATACCGGTGAACTGAAATTTCGAGCTCAGATTATGTAACAACAAAGTTATGAAACAAATCGAGAAAGTCTAAGCTTTTGAAAATGAATCATGTTGATTCGGCCTTGAGGTATATGTTTTTCATACTTATATGTTGCATATGATGTTAATGAGCAAATAATATAAGGAAGCAAATGTGTTATACATTGGTTGTTGGAAATTATATATACATTATGCCATGTGGAGATGGATTACTCGAAAGCATGAGGGTGATTGAAAATGTTTATGTAAGTATATCTATACTTATATATGTGTTGGTATATTCGGTGAATGGTGTACTTTGGTAAGAAAATGAAAGTTGTTAGGTTAAATGAAATAATGGTATTCGGCTATAGTGAATTTATAAGTTAAACTATGTATATCTAATGTTTCGAATTGTTTGTTAAAATGCTTGGATGATTGAAGTTATAATGTACTTGCTTAAGACTTACTAAGCTAGTAAGCTTACTTTGTGTGTGTTCACTGTTTCGTTTTATAGATTTTGATCAAGCTATGAGCTCCAAGGATCGTCACTGAAGTCACTCACACTATCGGCTTGGTACTTATAATGTTTAGACTTTTGTTCTTAGGGCATGAATAGGCTAGTATTTATTTTGGATGAATTTTGAAATGTGTATATATTAAGCCATGCGAATATGGCTTGATTATAATATATTGGCTTGAGTGTATTCGATCAAGGTCTAAGGTTGTTTTGGAAGTGTGTTTTATGCTATAAATCGTTTGGTGGATGGATGTTTGTTTTGGCAATGTGAAGTATTATGTATGATTTAATAATGTGAATTGGCTATATAGGTTTGGTTTTGAATTGATAATTGAGGAAAGTGTTTCAGGTTAATTTTGCTAGCCGAATTGATGAGAAGCCAGTTGGTTTTGTTTGAATTTTGGTACAATGCATAATTTGTATAATAGACATGATTTGATTCGGCATTGTACTTATTAATTTGGATGAATTAGTTGGATTTCATGATTATATTATAAACATGTTGTATTGGTTTTATGATCAACTTTGTTATGATTAGGAAATGGCATAATTTGTACTGTCTATGTGGTTAACCTTGATAGTCGAATAAATAAGGAAATGAATTTGCTAAGTGTGTATAAATTTTGATATGGCGATTAGCCTATAATGTTATTATGGATAGCTTTGCATTGGAGTTTATTATTGGTGTGGTTATATATGTGCTTAGTTTATAAAATGAAACATGCATAGTTTTAATTTAAGTGTTTGAATATCATGAATTTAATGGTCATATTGTTTTTTTTTATGTTACCTTGATTCATTGTTTGAGTTGGTTCACATTTTAAGTATACAATATTTGCGATTCATGATTGGTGTTGAATTATTGATTTGGTAAATATATTTAGATATAGCTTTGACATTAGGAAATACGCACATGGTATAATGATAAATTAAGCATGTTTTGTCATGTTTTATATCACCAATGCCGCATAAATGAATTAGCAAATTAGTAGTGAAATATGATTCGTTTGATGTCTAATTTGTACATGTGCGAAAGCTTTATAATAATAGATTGATATACAACTAATGAAATAGTTGTTTTGTTATATGTTCTGTATATGATATGTTTTGATATATGCTAGTATATGTTTTAATTATGCAATGTTATGATTGCTATGATTTTTAAGACTCGATATTTAATTAAGTTACGAGCATCGATATGATTAAACTTCGAGTTGTGAAAAGAAATGATTTTCTGTATGAAGTGTGGTATGACCGGTAATGCCTCGTAACCCTAATTCGGCGACAGATACGGGTTAGGGGTGTTACATTTGATTGGTATCAGAGGTTACGGTTTAGTCGATTCTAGGACTACCGTAGAGCGTGCGAGTCTAGCTATACATGCCTTATATAAAAATACGATAGTGTGGTGACTTCTGACATTTCAAATTATGTTTTATATAGTAAATGAATCCTGACAGGGCCGTAGCTGATGATGTAGAGAGCGTAACGCCTGATCTAGCACATGGGTCAGTGCCGGTAGACTCTCGACCTGTCTCGGGTAGCCATGAGGGGGAGGCTAAGCAAGCCTTCTACCAGATGATGAATGAATGGTTTACCCAGTTTATTCGGACTAATCCAGCTATACAACAACCTCCACCCCCGAATAATCCAACTCTGATACCTTTAGCACCTCCGATGATAGATCCGGTGAGATCTAGTAGGCCTCCCGTCGGTAAAATCAGGAAATATGGGGCCGAGGAATTTAAAGCCAATGATGACGACGATGCGGAACGAGCTGAGATGTGGCTTGATAACACTATCCAGGTGCTCGATGAGCTGTCATGTACTCCAGATGAATGCTTGAAGTGTGCCATATCTTTACTACGGGACATTGCATATCACTGGTGGAACACACTAGTATCGGTGGTTCCGAAAGAAAAAGTGACTTGGGATTTCTTCCAGAGCGAGTTCCGTAAGAAATATATCAGTCAGAGATTCATCGATCAGAAACGAAAAGAATTTCTAGAATTGAAACAGGGTCGAATGACTGTAACTGAGTATGAGCGGAAGTTCGTCAGATTGAGCCGATATGCCCGAGAGTGTGTGTCAACGGAAGCCATTATGTGCAAGAGGTTTGAAGACAGTCTGAATGAAGATATTAAATTGCTAGTTGGCATACTCGAGATCAAAGAGTTCGTGGTACTTGTCGGACGAGCTTGCAAAGCCGAAGAGCTTGGAAAAGAGAAAAGAAAAGCCGAGTTTGAAGCTAGAGACATTCGAAAAAGATCATCGAGCAAGACCTTTCATTCTACACCAAAGAAGTTTAAAGATGACTCCAGTCGACAGAAGGCTACTTCAAACTTCTCTAGACGAGATCTACCTCCTGTGGGTTCCCGAGCCACTTCGATAGCTAGTGTCGATAATGTTCAGCAGAGTCAGACTGAGTGCAAGCGTTGTGGAAAATGGCATTATGGGAGTTGTAGATTTTGTGATCGATCCTATTTTAAATATGGATCATCGGACCATTTTATTCGAGAGTGCCCAATGTTAGCCGAGCAAAATACGGCTCAGAATACAAGACCGAGCAACGCATCAGCACGAGGCAGACCACCCAGACATTCGGGGAATGTAGGTGGCAGTCAGAGAGGAACAAAGGATACTGCAGTTCGATCAGAGGCTCGAGCACCTGCTAAAGCATATGCTATTCGTGCTAAAGAGGATGCTTCTTCCCCAGATGTTATCACCGGTACTTTCACTCTTTATGATACTACTGTGATTGCATTGATTGATCCGGGTTCGACTCATTCTTATTTGTGTGAAACATTAGTATCCAGTAAGACTCTGCCTGTTGAGTCTACTGAGTTTGTAATTCGAGTATCAAACCCCTTGGGTCGGTGTGTTCTAGTCGACAAAGTGTGTAAAGGTTGCCCGTTAATGATTCGGGATTCTTGCTTCCCAGCTGATTTAATATTGTTGCCTTTCAACGAGTTCGATATAATTTTGGGAATGGACTGGTTAACTTTGCACGATGCTGTTGTCAATTGCAAAAGAAAGACCATTGATTTGAGATGTCAGAGCGGTGAAATTATCCGGATTGAATCTAATGACCTGAACGGGTTACCGGCAGTGATATCTTCGATGTTAGCTCATAAGTATGTGAGAAAAGGGTGTGAAGCTTACTTGGCTTATGTGTTGGATAGTAAAGTTACTGAGAAGAAGATTGAATCTGTACCAGTTGTTTGCGAGTATCCTGATGTGTTTCCTGAATAATTACCGGTGTTACCACCTGTTCGAGAGTTTGGCATTGAGTTAGTACCGGGGACGACTCTGATTTCAATAGCTCCGTATCGGATGGCACCTACAGAATTAAAAGAGTTGAAAGCACAGTTGCAAGAGTTAATAGATAGGGGCTTTGCACGACCGAGCTTCTCTCCGTGGGGTGCACCAGTCTTATTTGTGAAAAAAGAAAGATGGGACTATGCGAATGTGTATTGATTATCGGCAGCTGAACAAGGTGACTATAAAGAATAAATACTCGTTACCTCAGATTAACGATTTGTTTGATCAGTTGAAAGGGGCTTTAGTGTTTTCGAAGATAGATTTAAGATCGGGTTATTATCAGTTGAGAGTCAGAGATTCCGATGTGCTGAAGACTGCCATTCGAACGAGGTATGGACACTATGGGTTTTTGGTTATGTCTTTTGGACTCACTAATGACCTACTATCTTTATGGATTTGATGAATCGGATTTTCAGTCAGTATTTGGATCGGTTTGTAGTAGTGTTTATAGATGATATTCTGATCTACTCCAGAGATGAAACCGAGCATGCTGAACACCTGAGACTTGTGCTACAAACATTGCGAGATAAACAGTTGTACGCAAAGTTTAGTAAGTGTGAACTCTGGTTGAATGAGGTCAGTTTTCTGGGTCACGTTGTTTCTGCATCAGGTATTTGGGTTGATCCGAATAAAATATCGGCTATACTCGATTAGAAACCCCCAAAGAATGTTTCCAAAATTCGAAGCTTTCTAGGACTTGCTGGTTACTATAGACGATTTGTGAAAGGCTTTTCTATAATAGCTACCCCGTTGACAAAGCTATTACAGAAAGACACTAAATTTGAATGGTCAGAAAAGTTTCGATCAGTTGAAAGCCCTTTTGACCGAAGCTCCAGTGTTAGTCCAGCCTGAATCGGGTAAAGAATTTTTTGTTTTTAGTGATGCTTCTTTGAATGGTTTGGGTTGCATTTTGATGCAGGAAGGCAAAGTCGTAGCCTACGCTTTGAGACAATTGAAGCCGCATGAAAGAAATTACCCGACACATGATTTGGAGCTAGCAGCTATTGTATTCACGTTAAAGATATGGCGTCATTATCTGTTTGGCAAAAAATGTCATGTTTATTCAGATCACAAGAGTTTAAAGTATTTAATGACACAAAGAGATTTGAACCTGAGACAGCGTAGATGGTTAGAGTTGTTGAAAGATTACGAGCTTGTAATTGACTATCATCCGGGAAAGGCTAACATTGTTGCAGATGCTTTAAGTCGAAAGTCATTATTTGCTCTTCATGCGTTGAACGCACATATGGCTATGTATGGTGATGGTTTGATAGTAGCCGAATTGAAAGCAAGACCGTTGTTTATTCAACAAATTTGTGATGCCCAGAAAGTTGACAAAAATTCGATGGCAAGACGGGTGTAGTGTGAAAGTAATGCAGAGTCAGAGTTTCGAATTGATGAAAATGATTGTTTGAACTTCAAAGGCCGAATATGTGTTCCGAGGAATGTGGATTTAATTCATATGTTGTTGAATGAGGTCATAATAGTCGATTGTCGGTGCATCTGGGTAGCACGAAAATGTATAATGATTTGAAACAGTTCTATTGGTGGCCTGATATGAAACAGGACATATCTGAATTTGTCTGGAAGTGCTTAGTTTGTCAGCAAGTAAAAGCCGAACATCAGATACCTTCTGGATTACTTCAGCCGATCATGATACCTGAATGGAAATGGGATAGAATTGCTATGGATTTTGTATTCGGTTTGCCTACGACACCGAGCAAGAAAGATGCAATCTGGGTTATAGTTGATAAACTAACCAAATCAGCTCATTTTATTCCAGTTCGTAGGACTATTCGCTCGATAAGCTTGCTGAGTTGTATGTTCCTCAAATTGTGAGATTACATGGTGTACCAATTTCCATTGTTTCAGACAGAGACCCGAGATTCACATCGCGGTTTTGGAAGAAGTTGCAAGATGCTTTAGGTACTAAACTCCACTTTAGCACAGCTTTCCATCCGCAGACAGACGGTCAGTCTGAACGAACCATTCAGAAACTTGAGGACATGTTGAGATGTTGCGTCCTTGAGTTTGAAGGTACGTGGGAAAGATACTTATCTTTGATTGAATTTGCTTATAATAACAGTTTTCAATCTAGTATTAACATGGCACCTTACGAAGCTTTATATGGCCGCAAGTGTCGTACACCATTGTACTGGACCGAGCTCAGTGATAACAAGATACTCGGGGTTGATTTGATTAAAGAGACTGAACAGAAAGTGGCTATAATCAGAGATAGTTTGAAAGCTGCCTCGGATCGCCAAAAGTCCTATGCAGATTTGAAACGTAAAGACATTGAGTTTCAAGTCAGAGATCGGGTATTTTTGAAAGTTTCACCATGGAAGAAAGTACTCCGATTTGGTCGAAAAGGCAAACTAAGTCCGAGATTCATCAGACCGTATGAGATCATCGAACGTATCGGGCTTGTTGCTTATAGATTGAAGTTGCCTTATGAATTAGAAAAGATACACAACGTATTTCATGTTTCGATGCTTCGTAGATATAGATCAGATCCGTCACATGTGATCGCCCCGTCTGAGATTGAAATCTGATCCGATATGACGTATGAGGAGGAACCAATCCGTATTTTAGCCTGTGAAATGAAAGAGTTGAGAAACAAGAAAATTCCATTAGTAAAAGTACTATGGAATCGACACGGAGTAGAAGAGGCTACGTGGGAGCCTGAGGATTCAATGAGGCAACAATATCCGACTTTATTTAACGGTAAGATTTTCGGGGACGAAAATTCCTAAGGGGGAGAGTTGTAACAGTCCGAATTTGACCCTAATCGGAATGGTGGTTTCAGGACCACGAATCCGAGTTCGAAAAATATTTAAATATTATTTTCTTTGTTTACTATATGTGAATTATTATGTGTGAGAGTTTCGTATGAAAATTTAATTGTTTGTGTGCTTAATTAAGTAAAAGGACTTAATCACGTAAAGTGTAAAAGTTTCAAACTATAGTGAAAAGTGCTTATTTGTTTGTGGCTTTTTAAGTTGAAGTCCTAAAAGGGAAATTAGCAAATTTCATGAGTTAGTGGACGGCATAGGACAACTTTGTCCATATCTTTATGTTTTATAATTAAGCATTAAAAAGGGTAAAATAGTAAATATTTTATAAATTATAATATATGTTAAAATAACATAAAATAAAAACATGTTGTCATCTTCCTCACTTAGCCGAAATTAACAAAAGAAAAAGAAAGAAGAAGACCTAGCATATTCGGCACTTGGGAGCTTGAATTTAGGTATGTGTTTTGTTCGGTTTTTGATAATTTCTACGTTTTTGAAATCGTTGCTTCGAATACTTCAAGACCCATGATTGAATTTTTTATTTTGATGAATATTTGGAAATGTGCCATTGATGAGTTCATGAGTTTTATGATGATAGTTGATGAATTATGAAAGATATATGTTAGATTAATATGTTTTGTATTGAGATTTTTGGTGAATTTGAGTATTTTGGGCTAAATTGCAAAAATAAATTTTTGAGGGACTAAAATGCAAAACAAATGAAATAAATGGACTTGTATAGTCCCTATGAACATTCGGCCCTTAGGTAGTGTAATGAAATTTTGTGTATCTTGTGTTTTGTGCAAATAGGACTAAATTGTAAAAATGTGAAACATTAGAGGTGAAATGGTAATTTGCCCATTTATGTGTTTTGGGAATTAATTGAGATGAAATGTGCTTGAATGAGCTAAATTTTAATGTGTTTAGATCAAGAACAAAGAAAAACGGATTTGGATCGGGGAAAGGCGAAGGTTATCGAATAGCCAGTCTTCATTGTCCGTCGCTAGTCGAGGTAAGTATTTAAGTAAATATATGTCGAAAATTATTTATGTAACTTAATGAATGATGAAATTGAAATATTTTGAGGATATATATATATGAGATTGCCGAATGTTCGTGGTATAATATTGGATTGATGTTAATTATTTAATGTAATGTGATTAAGCTTATTCGAATTTGATATGTGATAGTATTATGAAATGTATGGGATATAAGTGATTTTAGTATTAAGAAAGGTGTATGGAATGGTTAATTATGTTGATACTCGGGCTTCGAGCCTAGCAGGCCTTGTGCTGGTGATCTATTCGGGCTAAATGCGTAGCAGGCCTAGTGCCGGTGAATCATGTCGGGCTTATTGCCCAGCAGGCTAAATGCCGGTGTTTAAATCTCAGACCTTGAGTCTAGCAGGCCTAGTGTCGGTGTCTGTGACTCGGGCTAATGCCTAGCAGGTTCTATACCAGTGAACTGAAATTCCAAGCTCAGATTATGTAACAACAAAGTTATGAAACAAATCGAGAAAGTCTAAGCTTTTGAAAATGAATCAAGTTAATTTGGCCTTGAGGTATGTGTTTTTCATACTTATATGTTGCATATGATGTTAATGAGCAAATAATATGAGGAAGCAAATGTGTTATACATTGGTTGTTGGAAATTATATATACATTATGCCATGTGGAGATGGATTACTTGAAAGCATGAGGGTGATTGAAAATGTTTATGTAAGTATATCTATACTTATATATGTGTTGGTATATTCGGTGAATGGTGTACTTTGGTAAGAAAATGAAAGTTGTTAGGTTAAATGAAATAATGGTATTTGGCTATAGTGAATTTATAAGTTAAACTATGTATATCTAATGTTTCGAATTGTTTGTTAAAATGCTTGGATGATTGAAGTTATAATGTACTTGCTTAAGACTTACTAAGCTAGTAAGCTTACTTTGTGTGTGTTCATTGTTTCATTTTATAGATTCTGATCGAGCTACGAGCTCCAGGGATCGTCATTGAAGTCACTCACACTATCGGCTCACGTTGGTACTTATAATGTTTGGACTTTTGTTCTTAAGGCATGTATAGGCTAGTATTTATTTTGGATGAATTTTGAAATGTGTATATATTAAGCCATGCGAATATGGCTTGATTATAATATATTGGCTTGAGTGTATTCGATCAAGGTCTAAGGTTGTTTTGGAAGTGTGTTTTATGCTATAAACTGTGTGGTGGATGGATGTTTGTTTTGGCAATCTGAAGTATTATGTATGATTTAATAATGTGAATTGGCTATATAGGTTTGGTTTTGAACTGATAATTGAGGAAAGTGTTTCAGGTTAATTTTGCTAGCCGAATTGATGAGAAGCCAGTTGGTTTTGTTTGAAATTTTGGTACAATGCATAATTTGTATAATAGACATGATTTGATTCGGCATTTACTTATTAATTTGGATGAATTAGTTGGATTTCATGATTATATTATAAACATGTTGTATTGGTTTTATGATCAACTTTGTTATGATTAGGAAATGGCATAATTTGTACTATCTATGTGGTTGACCTTGATAGCCGAATAAATAAGGAAATGAATTTGCTAAGTGTGTATAAATTTTGATATGGCGATTAGCCTATAATGTTATTATGGATAGCTTTGCATTGGAGTTTATTATTGGTGTGGTTATATATGTGCTTAGTTTATAAAATGAAACATGCATAGTTTTAATTTAAGTGTTCGAATATCATGAATTTAATGGTCATATTGTTTTTTTTTATGTTAGCTTGATTCATTGTTTGAGTTGGTTCACGTTTTAAGTATACAATATTTGCTATTCATGATTGGTATTGAATTATTGATTTGGTAAATATATTTAGATATAGCTTTGACATTAGGAAATACGCACATGGTATAATGATAAATTAAGCATGTTTGGTCATGTTTTATATCACCAATGTCGCATAAAATGAATGAGAAAATTAGTAGTGAAATATGATTCGTTTGATATACAACTAATGAAATAGTTGTTTTGTTATATGTTCTGTATATGATATGTTTTGATATATGCTAGTATATGTTTTAATTATGCAATGTTATGATTGCTATGATTTTTAAAACTCGATATTTAATTAAGTTACGAGCATCGATATGATTAAACTTCGAGTTGTGAAAAGAAATGATTTTCTGTATGAACTATGGTATGACCGATAATGCCTCGTAACCCTAATTCGGCGACGGATACGGGTTAGGGGTGTTACATAGTCCCTAAACTCGAAACTCACAAATTAACCACAATTAAAGAAAAATCATGCTAGCCAGTTTTTTCCTAGCCCCTTCTCAACCCACTTTTATCAAAATTTCTCTAAAATTCCATGTAGCTTTCCTACTTTAATGACTTAATACTTAAACATTAAAATTACTAAAAATCACTTAACAAAATATTTATATTTAGCTATTAAACTCAAAGAATTTAACAACAAACTACACAAACACCTAAAACTTATTCATGGTAAATCTCTAAACTTTTAACAGTTTTACGAATTCACGCTCAGGTTAGCTAAATTAAGCAAAAATGATCACAAAAATATAAAAATAATTAAAAACGGACCTCGAAATCTCACACATTCATTGAAGGAAGCTTGGACGAACCTCTCTTTCCCAAAAATGGTGTCTTTCTCAGTTGGAGAAGAACATAAAGAAAAAAATATGTTTTTCTTTGTTTATTTTATCTTAACTTAACTTAACTTTTAATTTAATTTAATTTAATTAAAACACATAGTTTTAGTCAACAACAAGCACTAACAATATATATCATTTAGTTATGGTATATTTGTCACATAAACCCTTATACCTTTCTTAAGTTAATCAATTAATTAATAGAAACTAACTTTTGTAGTTTTTACGATTTAGTCCTTTTTACTTAATTAGCTATTTAAATGTTAAAATTTCTTAACCGAATTTCAATACACCTATGTAATGATTTTGTAAATATTTAATAAAAATATTTACGAGCTCGGTTTATAGAAATGAGGTCTCGACACCTCATTTTCCAAAACCATTTGGCTTAAGGAATTAACCACTTGAACTTGACTATAAGATCAATTAACAAAATTTATTAAATCAAAATTTCAATAATATTATACTTTACTCATAAATATTAATTAATAATATTTATGAACTTTGTAACGCCCCAATTTTTTCTCAATTTTGGCTTTTGTAAATTTGTTACAAAATATCTGTCTGCTTCAATGGTTATGTGTTCTGGGAGTGTCTGAGAAATCTTGGGTTCAAGCCTTGACTTGAACAAAATTTTATATTTCTAAATGAATAAAGCCTTACTTTTGTCCAGTAGGCTTAAGTTTTAGTGTTAGTAAGTTTATGTTAGAATGGGTCTGCTAGTCTAGTGGTTAAGAGGAGTGTTGGGATGGAAAATGTCTTGTATTCGAGTTGCGACATGAGCATTATTTTTGCTATTAGGGCCGTGTAAAAGTTTGAACTGTAGTGAAATGCTGAGAATTAGAGTTGTAGTGGGAAGTAAGGGAGAAAAACATGGGACTTGGGTGGTTATTGTAATACTCAGTCTTCTCCATCTGAATCTTCCTTTCTTTTTGGCAATTTTGATCAAAATTGCTCTTTTCTGTGCCATTTTCTCCATTTTCTCCCTCCGTTTGCTGCCAAATTCTTTTGTTGCCCACCCCCTTCGCATTTGATTCCGCTTTCTTTTCCATCTCTTTCACTCTACGCGAGCACGCGATCGATAAGTTATGCTTTTGATTAAGTTTATTTGTTCCTCTCAAATGGTTACGAAAGAGGAGTGTTTTCCTGTTTAGAAGTGCTATAAGTGGATGTGGTTCCCAAACGGTGCCGACTAAGTACGTGTTTGTCGGTGTTCGCTCAACGATAAGGGTTTTCATTGAGATTTATGTTTTATCTGTTCATAATAAACACATTTCAAGTAACTGATTTTGGACTCAAGATTATCGACTTTAGGTTCTGGAGTGCTCGGGAATCATTTTAGCTTCAATCGAGACCAGGTGTGTACCCGAATCGCAAGAAAATGCGTTTCCAGCAAAAGTCGAAAACCTTTCTGTCGATGCCACACGGCCGTGTGTGTAACACCCCAAACCCGGTCAACACACCACGACCGAATCTGGCATGTTACGGAGTGAAAATAATTTGAAAACACAAGATTGTCAGATAATTTCTTGAAAATCTCTTTCAACGTTTAAAAGTTTGGAAATACCTGTTTAAGGTGATATTGAAGTCGTGTGATGATTGCTTTAAAATTTATGCTTGAAAAACCTATTTGTTGTTATAAATTTTAGAAAACATTCGATACTTGTTAAAAACGGGAGGTGATGAGTAGTATCAAGTATAAGACCTTTTTTCATTTGAAGTTGTTTGAAAATTTAAGTTTAAAACATTCACATTACCTTTGTTATCATCTTATAAGTTGTGTTACCCGATAGTAACATTTTAAAAACCAGAAAGCGTTATAGTTTTGCAAACATTGCTTTTTACCGGTTAATTTAACAAGTTCATAAACCCGATATATGTAATAATACAATTAAAATAAAAGCAAGTAAAAACCCAAAATTAATAGTAAGTTTAAATAAAAGAAACGAGTTTACGGAAAACATTCCAAGGCCACCACAAGTCTGCCTCGGCTCCCCAAATCCGCCATCTAATGATTACCTGAAACATTTAAAAAGAGGGGGTGAGTCATCGAGACTCAGCGTGTAATTCCCCTTACCACGATAACTGGGCCTAAGCCCACAGTACTATATTAGCCCAATGTCATGGCATATCAAGAATGAGTGCAATGCAATTAATCCACATGATTCCACAAATGGGCTTGGCCCCAAATCCACATAAATCCACATACCACACATGATTATGCAAAATGAACCCCAACCCAACCTAGTGTCCATCCGCTACACACCCCCGTATCCTGCCGCACACACCAGGGGATTACTAAATCGACCCTCCATCCGCTACACACCCTCGAAGGTAGTCGCTGCAGTCAACTGCTCATCGCCCTTAATACGTGGCACAGCCACCGGATAATGTGACAACGTCACCGAATCGTAATATTGTGACATGAGTCACCGAATAATGTGGTAAAACCACCGGAACACTTCCCCTTTACACTTGCTCATCTTATTCAATATCATATCCCAAGCCCATGCAACATGTCATGACATAATAATTCGTGTATGCAGTATGGCATGTATGCAAATCATATATCAAATATAACGTACGAAACGAATTACAATCATAATCAGAATAACCAATACAACATAATCAAGCTAATCAACCTCTAAGGGTATAACGGTAATTTTACCTACCAAGGGTAATTCCGTAATTTACCCACCAAGGGTATTTTCGTAATTTACCCACCAAGGGTATTTTCGTAAATTCACACCTGCAATGGCCTTTCCATAGGCCTAATGTCGCCACGAGCGACTCAACTGCCATTTCCTGTCGTTACCGGACTATTGGGCCTAAGACCCATTTCGGCCCATTCGGGCCCACACGCTCGTGTGGCCCACCTAGCACAAATCTAGCCACGTATATAAGTTCCACCTAGTCTAGTTCACTATATACTATATCATCATACAATTTACTCATATGGGCCCACAGGCCCATTAGGCCACTTCGGCCCATCGTGGCCCAAGCAGCCCCAACCCACAAGAATACTACTGATGGCCTCAACTATCGCGTCGAAGCCCCACACGTGCGCTCACACGCTCGTGTGGCTACTATTGCCGTGACGGGCACTTCGGCATTTGCCGCTCTACAACTAGAGTAGAGAAGTACACACCTGCTAGGACTCTGGTGCTAAACCGTGCTGCGACCACTCCTGTGCCCAAACGCCCTCCAAGATGTGTTTACTCTCCTCCTAGGATGCTCTTTATATAGCTAACTCTTCACATTCATTCTTTATGTCTTTCCAATGTGGGATCCCTTCGCCAGTAAAGTTTAAATTCAACTGAAACTCTTGCCGTCCAATTCGCAAAATAAATACTCCCTTGCTTCTCATGAGATTCGAACCCAGGCTCCTCGTAGCATAATCCACGCTGCTAACCACTTGGCCACAAGCTCCTCTTATGTCTTAAACCATGCGCAACTAAATATAAACTATGGCCCAAATTCTAAGATCCAAGTAAAAAGAAACCAAAATGCAAGAGCCAAGACTTGAACCTTGGACCTCCTTCCTTCCTTGTGGCGTCACCCCATTGCCCCTTATGTGGCATCACTTTGCCACTACACCACACACTCCACTTGTGTCATTTTCCTCCGCTTTTTATTCTTAAGGCCTACCTGCCAACTTCCAGGGTCTTTTCCGCCTAAAACCAAAATTTCCCTAAAGCCTAAATTTGATCCCGGGACTTCCTAGAAGCCCTCTAACCTTCCAAAATCACTTACCTTATAAGTCTAACTTGCATTAATACCGTTCTCTACAATTTTAAACGCTACTACGCCTAAGGCCCATTGGGCCCAATCCTACTAGGCCCAATTTCAGGATGTTACAAATCTACCCTCCTTAAAGAAATTTCGTCCTCGAAATTTCCAACTAACTAATAGTCGTACATCCTAACTTACAACACTATGCCCACGCTGCGCACTGTGATTCTAATAACACTAATACCCTTTCTAACTAAATCTTGGAACCCCTTCACATAACCAACTATCTAACACCGGAGCAAACAGATATTTTCCACACATACATACAATTCCTATATTCAAGCATCACATCCACACATCGCAGAATAAATACAATCATTCAGCATATAATAGAATATAGTAAAAAGGAAACTTACGGATTTGGTGCCGGAGACTCGAGTGCCACACTTCTAGAAAACAGATATATATTTTTCTAAACCATTTTCCAAACCATCCTTTGAAAACATTTTTGAACCCAAACCCACAGCCGAGTTTTTGAACCTAGGCTCTGATACCATAATTGTAACACCCCAAACCCGGTCAACACACCACGACCGAATCTGGCATGTTACGGAGTGAAAATAATTTGAAAACACAAGATTGTCAGATAATTTCTTGAAAATCTCTTTCAATGTTTAAAAGTTTGGAAATACCTATTTAAGGTGATATTGAAGTCGTGTGATGATTGCTTTAAAACTTATGCTTGAAAAACCTATTTGTTGTTATAAATTTTAGAAAACATTCGATACTTGTTAAAAACGGGAGGTGATGAGTAGTATCAAGTATAAAACCTTTTTCATTTGAAGTTGTTTGAAAATTTAAGTTTAAAATATTCACATTACCTTTGTTATCATCTTATAAGTTGTGTTACCCGATAGTAACGTTTTAAAAACCCGAAAGCGTTATAGTTTTGCAAACATTGCTTTTTACCGGTTAATTTAACAAGTTCATAAACCCGAAATATGTAATAATACAATCAAAATAAATGCAAGTAAGTAAAAACCCAAAATTAATAGTAAGTTTAAATAAAAGAAACGAGTTTACGGAAAACATTGCAGGGCCACCACAAGTCTGCCTCGGCTCCCCAAATCCGCCATCTAATGATTACCTGAAACATTTAAAAAGAGGGGGTGAGTCATCGAGACTCAGCGTGTAATTCCCCTTACCACGATAACTGGGCCTAAGCCCACAGTACTATATTAGCCCAATGTCATGGCATATCAAGAATGAGTGCAATGCAATTAATCCACATGATTCCACAAATGGGCTTGGCCCCAAATCCACATAAATCCACATACCACACATGATTATGCAAAATGAACCCCAACCCAACCTAGTGTCCATCCGCTACACACCCTCGTATCTTGTCACACACACCAGGGGATTACTAAATCGACCCTCCATCCGCTACACACCCTCGAAGGCAGTCGCTGCAGTCAACTGTTCATCGCCCTTAATACGTGGCATAGCCACCGGATAATGTGACAACGTCACCGAATCGTAATATTGTGACATGAGTCACCGAATAATGTGGTAAAACCACCGGAACACTTCCCCTTTACACTTGCTCATCTTATTCAATATCATATCTCAAGCCCATGCAACATGTCATGACATAATAATTCGTGTATGCAGTATGGCATGTATGCAAATCATATATCAAATATAATGTACGAAACGAATTACCATCATAATCAGAATAACCAATACAACATAATCAAGCTAATCAACCTCTAAGGGTATAACAGTAATTTTACCTAACAAGGGTAATTCCGTAATTTACCCACCAAGGGTATTTTTGTAAATTCGCACCTGCAATGGCCTTTCCATAGGCCCAATGTCGCCACGAGCGACTGAACTGCCATTTCCTGTCGTTACCAGACTATTGGGCCTAAGACCCATTTCGGCCCATTCGGGCCCACACGCTCGTGTGGCCCACCTAGCACAAATCTAGCCACGTATATAAGTTCCACCTAGTCTAGTTTACTATATACTATATCATCATACAATTTACTCATATGGGCCCACTTCGGCCCATCGTGGCCCAAGTAGCCCCAACCCACAAGAATACTACTGATGGCCTCAACTATCGCGTCGAAGCTCCACACGTGCGCTCGCACACTCGTGTGGCTACTATTGTCGTGACCGGCACTTCGGCATTTGCCGCTCTACAACTAGAATAGAGAAGTACACACCTGCTAGGACTCTGGTGCTAAACCGCGCTGCGACCACTCCTGTGCCCAAACGCCCTCCAAGATGTGTTTACTCTCCTCCTAGGATGCTCTTTATATAGCTAGCTCTTCACCTTCATTCTTTATGTCTTTCCAATGTGGGATCCCTTCGCCAGTAGAGTTTAAATTCAACTGAAACTCTTGTCGTCCAATTCGCAAAATAAATATCCCTTGCTTCTCATGAGATTCGAACCCAGGCTCCTTGTAGCATAATCCACGCTGCTAACCACTTGGCCACAAGCTCCTCTTATGTCTTAAACCATGCGCAACTAAATATAAACTATGGCCCAAATTCTAAGATCCAAGTAAAAAGAAACCAAAATGCAAGAGCCAAGACTTGAACCTTGGACCTCCTTCCTTCCTTGTGGCGTCACCCCCTTGCCCCTTATGTGGCGTCACCCCCTTGCCCCTTTATGTCATTTTCCTCCACTTTTTATTCTTAATGCCTACCTGCCAACTTCCAGGGTTTTTTCCGCCAAAAATCAAAATTTCCCTAAAGCCTAAATTTGATCCCAGGACTTCCTAGAAGCCCTCTAACCTTCCAAAATCACTTACCTTATAAGTCTAACTTGCATTAATACCGTTCTCTACAATTTTAAAAGCTACTACGCCTAAGGCCCATTGGGCCCAATCCTACTAGGCCCAATTTCAGGATGTTACAGTGTGGTAGGCCGTGTGCAAGGCTGTGAGCCACAGCATGTTCGTGTGATCGATGAGCCAGGCCGTGCGCAAGTAACACGGTCGTGTGATGGCAGGGCAAGGCCGTGTGCAAGACACGAGCTCGACCAATTGGGCCATGTGGGCCACACGGGCATGTGGGATTCTGGGCCAGGCCATGTGATCCACACGGCCAGGGCCAATTTGGGCTGAGTGGGCCACACGGGCATGTGCGCCCACACGAGTAGGTTGCATGGGAGTGTGGACCACACGGGCAGGCCACATGGGCGTGTGAGCCCATTTTTTTGAAAAGTTTTGTACGGTTGCACGGGTCGCCCAAGTCGACTGTGGACCTACTGTAGGGTCGGTAAGTATTACTTAGACCTCTATAGGAGTGATCTGTCTGTCTGATTTTGTACCAAGCATGAATTACGATATCTGAATGTATGTACTTTTAATTGCATAATGGCTTGACATCTTTTGTATGTTGCATTGCGTCGGGATGGGTTGATGATATTTGGAGGAAGTATCTGAAAGGCTCTTACGTATGTTATCTGGCAACTCAGCTGCAAATTTCTAATTATGTGCCTCATTTTGGTACATCATGGTGTGCAGGGTTGGGTGGGTTGATTTTATCCCTACATGGTGTGTAGGGTTGGACGGAGTTGGTGTGTAGAGGCTATTGGGTAGGATTATGATATTCTGTTCTGTTCTGTTCTGTTCTGTATATTCTGTATCTGAGTGGGCTAAGGCCCACACCGATTTTGTAATGGGCTCAGACCTGAACTGTAAATGCATGACTGATTTCTGATGTTATGCTGTGTGCATGTTTTCTATGGGGAGTACACACTGAGTTTGCGAAAACCCACCCTTTTCTGTTTAATCTGTTCAGGTAATCCCCAGCTTTAAATGGATCAGTGCAGCGGAGGACTTGACGGTGACCACTACTTTGGCCTCACGATTTTTATACTTATTTTATGGTTTTGATGATATCTGGGAAAGTTTTATGTAAATATGGCCTTTACATATTTTGTTTAAATTTGGGATTTGTAAAGTTTATGGTTTTACCGTTAGCAGTAGGAAAGCTCGAGTTTTCAAAATATTTTACCAAAACGCCACGATTATGCAAATTGATTTAAATGCTTCCGCAAAATAAAAATATTTTGGAAAATGGACAATATTTTGGAAGTGGATAATGATTGAAACGAACGACAGGTTTTTGGAAATAGCATAAGATAACGAAAAATGGTCTTATCGTAAGTATGTTTTCTAAAGCACTATCACGTGACATCGCTAGATTCGGCCATAACGTCTGTGCCGGGTTTGGGGTGTTACAAACTCACTAATCAGATTTGTGATCCCAAAACCACTGTTTTCTGACACCACTAAAAAATGGGTTGTTACAGGTATTAAGCATATAATGGAATGTGTCACATTTTATAGACATGAGATGGATGATTAAATTGTAATTGTTATTTATGAAAATTATATGATATGATATGGTTTCAAGTTCTTATATATGCGAATTCACTAACTTGTGAGATTTGTGATGTGTACAGGAATTGAATGAAGTCATGAGCTTATTAATGAAATTATACATGAATTGTATAAATTGAGCCAATTTGGTAGATTTATGTTTATGACTTATACAAGCTTACTAAGCACTAGTTGCTTATGTTAGGTGTCTTATTTCCTTGTAGATCATCGAAAATTTTGATCGGTTGGAAGTTCAAGTTGGAGCATACACGCTATACGCTCTTCATCTCAGTGGAAGTTTTGGTCATTTTGATGTTGGGTTATAAATGACATGTACTAGGCGCTTTTAAGTTCTTTTGCTATAATGATGTTGTTTAAACTTGGCTTAAGCATACTTGTGTCTATATCTTTGATTTTGTCTTGAATATGTCCATATATATACGTCTTTGGTTATTTGGTTTATGCTTCTTGAAAGTGGTTGAAATATGGTAGAACTAAATGTGAATGAAATGGATGAATTGGTATGTTTGGAATGTGTATAAGGTAAGGACTTGTAATCTTTGAATTAGTTTGGCGTATGAAATGTGGTGCAAATGAGGGCATATTGGTTAGGCAGTTAGGTTGAATGTTTTGGTATGGTTTAAGCTTGTTTGAATGTGTTTTGAAGGCATGAGAATTGTTGGTTTTGGTTTGGCTTGGCACCTAAGGAATGGGTAATATTTTGGTTTGCTTTAGAAGATAGTTTAGCTGCACACGGCCATGTGGCCTATTAAATTTTGGTGTAGGTTTGTCTCACACGGTCACAGGTTGTAACATGACTAAGAGGCACAGCCATGTATTACAAATCGCACACAGTTTGGCACACGATCTGCAACACGGGCATGTGACCCTATTTTGAATTGCTCACGGTTGGGCACACGGTCTAGCAACACGACTGTGTGACCGTGTTTTCGAACTGTACACAGTTTGGCCACACGACTTGGGATCTGTCAAACGACCTGGCCACGCAACCATGTGACCCTTGTTTTCAATTTTTCTACATTTTTCTATTTTAATTCAAATTAGTCACTCAATGTTTCAAAATTGATTTTTATGTTCCATAAGCTCGATATAAGGCCCATAATCGTATATATGCTATGAATGATGATTGGTTTTGAATATTTGATAATTAAATTAATAATTGAATTTTTTTTTATGTTGTCATTTGATTCAATATGTGTCGTAATACTCTGCAACCCTAATTCGTTGACGGAGACGGGTTAGGGGTGTTACAATATACTTGCAAGCAAAGATCCTATCAATTGAAAGCAATGATTAAAGTTATGTGAGAACTTGAAATCAATCTTGTAGGATTTTGTAAATTTAACTTTGACTTGACTTTTCAAGATGCTCAAACTAGCTTTTGGGGTGATTTTGGTGCCTAAATCGTAGAGCTTCAAGTTATATTTGGAACAATTTTTGAATATCCTAATTTTGTGGCATGCATCCCAGAATATGGTTGTTTCATAAATTAATGTAGTTTCTTGCAAGATTTTTGAGATTAATCGTTGGGTTTCATAAGGTTGACTTCAACCTGACTTTCCATGACTTTCTGAACATATTTTGGGGTAATTATTGTTCCTAAATTGTAAATATTCAAGTCCTTGTAGCAATAATTTTTGAATCACCAAGTTTACTATTTTGCAGGTCAAGATATGTTTATTTTCATAAATGAGTGTAGTTCCCTACAAACAATTTGAGTTTAATTGCAAATCAACTTCTCTAGCTTGCAAAAGTATATCAAAACACGTCTAAGTATTAGATTATCGATTATCTATTGTTCTTAATTAGCCAAATTGATCCTAGATGTATTAAAATTTTTAAGTTTTATCCATGCACACCTACATTTTCAAAAAATTCTTACTAATCGCGAGCGTTGCAATAGATGGATGATTGATGACTCTTCTTGTGGGGTTTGAGATAACATTGAAGAGTCAAATTTGCAAATATTGATGGATTGTAACTTGGTGAAGGCATGATGGTTGAATCTTGTCCTTAAAGAGCATTATAATAGTCTTTTGTCCAACTCATTAAGGGGGTGGACTGTTGTTAATATCATAATTGCTTACAATATATAGCTTGATGAAGGATTATGGTGAACTTGTTTGGTATAGTTTGCTAGAAGATATCAAAACAACAAAAACCAAATATTATTTAAGAAATCTAGATGCAATACTGACTCTGTATCATAAAAGTTGAGCCTTGACTAAACCTAAAAGCTAAAGAGAGGGTCAGAAGGTCTCAAAGTCAGCATGAATACATTGATACAAAGTCACATGGTTGCTTCCATGCTATGAAGCACTTGGGGTCTAAACTTCCTTGCAGATTACATCCTACAAGTTACGCTTCATCTGGTGTCAATCCTACTGAATATCCTTGTCCGTGTTGAACTTGTATTTGAGGCAAAGTGGGCAATTGCATGGATGTATGAAGATTAATGTGGACGGGTCAATAGATAGAGCCACAAACCATGTTTCACTTGGTGGAGTTATTAGGGATTCACAAGTTAGTTGGCTTCTTGTTCTTAATAGGCAAATTGGGTCAACTTCAATTTCGTGTTCTAAACACTAGGAAGACCATTCTTGAGAGGGGAACAAATTTTTGTTTGGTTTTAGACATCAAGGAAGCAATTTGAAGACAATAGGAAGTGAAGATCAGACATATACCAAGGGAAGCAAATCAAGTGGTGGATTTCATGTCCAAAGCTTCAAGTGCATAGGTTAATGGTTTATATAGATATATTACTCCTATACCTATAGTGTGGAATTTGCTTGTGCATTATTCAATGGCTTTACACATACTAGTGACTGTACTTCCTAGGATCTTTAACTTTCCTTGCCTTTTAATTAAAAAATAAATAATTAAATATATTTTTTAAAATCTTAACAAATCATAACAACAATAAAAAAACCTACTTTTTCTGAACTTTTTTTGTATAACTACAAGTGTTCTCATCCATTTTACGGTCTAAGTATAGTTTTAGTCGGGCTAAACGATCTAAGTATAGTCCTGTTCAGGCCAAGGTGGTATTCAAGTGAAACTCTCCCAACAATGTCTACTCCAAGATTCAAACTTAGTTCGAATGCCTCGGAAAGAAGTTCACTTCCACTTCTTCCAACTACTTATTGGTTTGTTAGAAATATTTTTTAAGTTATTAATTAATATAAAAAATTCATAATAAATATTACATCAATTTTTTTAAAAAAAATGATAAATTAGATTGGTAGTCACCCAACTATTAGTAATTTTTTTGGTCACTCAACTATGAAGAGTTACAAAATATTCACTGAATTATACGACTTTTCCTTTTTTTTGGTCACCACCCGTTAAATTACTAATAGAAAATAACTTGAAAATTTTTAAAATTGATATAATAGAAACTTTAACCCTCAACGTTTACATATTGTGTGTAACATCCCGAAATTGGGCCTAGTAGGATTGGGCCCAATGGGCCTTGAGCGTAGTAGCGTTTAAATTTTTGGAGAACAAGAGATCGGCTTAAATGCAAGTTGGACCTATTAGATAAGTGATTTTGGAAGGTTAGAGGGCTTCTATGAAGTCCCGGGATCGAACATTGGCTCTGGGAAAATTTTGGTTTTAGGTGAAAAAACCCTAGGAGTTGGTAGGTAGGCTTTAAGAATAAAATGTGGGGAAAATGACACAAATGGAGTGTGTGGTGTAGTGGCAAAGTGATGCCACATAAGAGACAAGGAAGTGACGCCATAAGGAAGGAAGGAGGTCCAAGGTTCAAGTCTTGGCTCTTGCATTTTGGTTTTCTTTTTGCTTGGACCTTAGAATTTGGCTGTAGATTTATATTTAGTTGCACATGGTTTAAGACACAAGAGGAGCTTGTGGCCAAGTGGTTAGCGGCGTGGATTATGCTACAGGGGAGCCTGGGTTCGAATCTCATGAGAAGTAAGGGAGTATTTATTTTGCGGATTGGACGGCAAGAGTTTCAGTTGAATTTAAACTCTACTGACGAAGGGATCCCACATCGGAAAGATACAAAGAAGGAAGGTGAAGAGCTAGCTATATTGTAACATCCTGAAAATGGCCTATGCATTTTCGGTTTAATTGTACGAAATGACATGTCTTAAGTATTATGAATAAATTTTGAATATTTTTGGAAACCTGGAAATGTATGGAAAAGATGTAGAAATGAACATTTTGGAAACCTGAAAATGTATGGAAATGTTAAGTTCAAAAATGGAAAGTGAACATTTTTTGAAACTAGGAAATGATTTGGAAATGATTTAAAAGAGGAAAGTAAACATTTCTGGAAACTTGGAAATGTAAGGAAATGACAAGTTTAAAGAGCCGAACAAAAATTTTTGGAAACTTAGAAATGACTCAGAAATGTCGAGTTTTAAAGTTTAAAAGAGGAAATTAAGGCAAGGTGGCCTTAAGAGAAAAAGTATGTGAAATTTGACACACAAGCAGGCTTGGAAAAGTGGCCTGAAGATGCCACTTAGGGCCTCTGGAAATGGCGCCACATGTAAGGGTGTTGGGCCTGAGTTCGAGTCACATGGGAAGCAAATAAAAGAAGTTTTATTTTTGTTTCTAGAAGCCCAGAGGGGGACGGCACAAGGCTTGCAAAAGAGGAGTTTCATTCTCTTTTAAATTCGGCTAATTAGGGGATAAATAATGGATTTTATTTAGATTATTTTTAAGAGATAATTGTGGATTAATTCCTTCTATTTTTAATGGATAAAAGAAAAGATAATAGAAGGATTATTATTATTAATTCAAAAGATAAAGTTATCAAATAAAGAAGAGTGGTGGCCAAGTAAGGGATTCTAAGTAATAATTTTGGCTATAAAAGGAAGGAAAGAGGGCTACTCATTTTTTTCTCCTCTTCTCTCTCTGCCGAAATTCTTAGAGTTCTCTTCTCTTCTCTTTTTATTTTGTCAAGCCGAAATCTACTTCTTCTTTATCCATCATTGCCGATTCTTTAAGCTTCAAGAACTGAAAGTGTTGATACACCTCTAGGCCATAGTCGATTAGTCTTTAAGACTCCATAGCCGAATACTGCTAAGGGTTCAAGCAAGAGTTCTATCAATTTCTCCAAGTAAGGGTAAGATCTAGATTCAGTTTCTTTACTTTTCTTTTTAAGCCTGTTGAAATTTAGGGACTAATCCCTCCTATTGTATTTTGGCCGAAACTATGGAAGGTGATTTCGGGATTTCAGATCTAAGGTATTTCGGCATCTCCATTAATCAGGAAAAGAGTTTCGGGATTTAAAAGACTCAAGGTAAGTCATATGTACATTCGGCCTAGAACTATTTATCATGTTTAAGGATGAAATCGGATCTAACATGTGGTTTAGGAATTTCGACAGAAGCTACAACCAAGGGATAATTTCGGGATTTAAGATCCTTAAGGTAAGTTTTAAGTGTATAAATCCTACTAGGATTTGGATTTGTGGCCAAAAAGGTTTATTAATATGTTTAAATGATTGGTCGAACATAGGAGTTAACGGATCTAAAGCAGTAGATCAATTTTTCGGGATTTCAAGGATTTCGTTAAGCTAATCAGGTGTGTACCCCACACTATCTTTTAATACGCTATATGGCAATATGTAATATATGTATGTATAAGAATGTGAATATGGCTAAGTACCCTAATATGGTACAAAGTACTCAGGAACGTTTCCTACTCCTACTAGGATTACGAAATATGTTATATTTAACATGTGGAAAGTAACGTGAATGTGAATTTAAGTATGATATGCATGATATGAATAACATGGGCATTCGGGTTATATGAGAAAGGGGAAGTGAATGTGGTGACTTCGGTCTCACTATCTGAATGTGGTGACTTCGGTCACATTATCTGAATGTGGTAACTTTGGTTACATTATCTGAATGTGGTAACTTCGGTTACATTATCTGAATGTGGTGTCTCATGACACAATTATCTGAATCTAGTGGCTATGCCACGAATTTATATGGGCGATGAGCACGTCGACTGCAGCGACTGCCTTCGATGGTGTGTAGCGGAAGGAGGGTTCACTTAGTAGTCCCCACTGTGTGCAGGTTGGTACGGGGATGTGTAGCGGATGGCATCTAGGTTTGGGTATGGGTTGCATCATTATTTTATCTGTATATGAATGTGCATGTGATACGTTATGGTATGCCTGATCTATTAAATTTTAGTGTTGTGTACACATGAGTCTGTTGACTCAGCCCGCTGTAGGAACATTTTTCAGGTGATGAACAGTGATGGACCGGGACGGCAGAACTTGTGGTGGCCATGCTCAGCTTGAAGTTTTATTCAAAATGGACATTTTATTTTATTTAAGTACTTAAGAATTTTATTTTGGGATTATTTGATGTAATAAGGCCATAAGGCCATAGTTGAATTTCTTTATTTCTTTTTACTTTTATTTATTATGTTTACAAATTACTATTTATGGATCAACAAATTTATTTTAAAATAAACTCTAAGTATTTTGTCACCTGAAATAAATGGATTTCAATATAAGATAAATTTGGTTTTCAACACAAGCCCAACCCAAAACATTATTTTCTTTAAAATTGCTCAAGTTTTTCCTAAGGAACAAAAGAACTTTGAATCGGTTTACTTGAGGAACATACCAAATCTGGTCAAAGCTCATGGGCCGAGTTTGGGGTGTTTCATATATAAAGAGCATTCCAGGAGGAGAGTTAACATACCTTGGTGGGCGTTTGGGCACAGGAGTGGTCGCAGCGTGGTTTAACACCAGATTCCTATCAGGTGTGTAACTCTCTCTACTCTAGTTGTAGAGCAGCAAATGCCGAAGTGCCGGTCACGGCAATAGTAGCCACACGAGCGTGCGAGCGCACGTGTGGGGCTTCGACGCGATAGTTGAGGCCATCAATAGTATTCTTGTGGGTTGAGGCTGCTTAGGGCCGCGATGGGCCAAAGTGGGCCCAATGGGCCAATGGGCCCAATTGAATAAAATGTATGATGGTATAGTATATAGTGAACTAGACTAGGTGAATCTCATATACATGGCTAGATTTGTTTTAGGTGGGCCACACGAGCGTGTGGGCCCGAATGGGCCAAAATCGGGTTTTAGGCCCAATAGTCCGGTACGACCGGAAATGGTAGCTAAGTCGCTCAGGGCGACATTAGGCCTTTAGGAAAGGCCATTGCAGGTGCAAAATTACTAATATACTCTTGGAAGGGTAAAGTACCAAAATACTCCTGAAAGGTAAATTATGAAAATGCCCTTGGTGGGTAAATTACGAAAATGCCCTTGGTAGGTAAAATTACGGTTATACCCTTAGAGGTTGATTAGCGTGATTATGTTGTTTTATGTCTATCTGATTATGATGGTAATTCATGTCATACTTATATTTGATATATGTTTAGCATACATGACATACTGCATACACGAATTATTATGTCATATTGCATGGGTACGATGAGAGGAGGGGGAAGGTATGATTTATCATACTGTCACCAGTGGTTAGGTACCACACGTGGGTTGGCCCCACATATCATTATTCTGTGACTAAGTCTCAGTGGTTTGGAACCACCAGTGGTTAGGTACCACATATGCTTATTTTTGTGACTCGTCCCAGTGGTTTGGTACCACAGTGGGTTGGCCCCACATAACGATATAAGGGACCGTCACCAGTGCTTATGTACCACAAGTGGGTTGGCCCCACATATGATTATTTGTGACTTCGGTCACCAGTGGTTTGGAACCACCAGTGGTTAGGTACCACCAGTGGCTAGGTGCCACAAGGGGTAGACTTGGGAGACTCGGATGGATACCTAGGTTGGATGGGTTGCATGACATGCATGTTGCATATAAATCTGTGTAAGAGCTTAACATGTTTTGGATGGGGATTTACACACTGAGTCTCGATGACTCACCCCTTAGTTAATTTTGCAGGTAATCATTAGATCACGGATTTGGGAGCTGAGGCGGACTCGTGGAGGCCATACATTGTTTTCTCGTAAACTTGTTCTCTTATTTCAAACTTATTTTTAATTCGGGTTTTTAAGTTGTAATAAGGCCACTATAACTTTAATTTTGGTATTTTGTTTGGTTTAGCTTTTAATTTGATTACTGCCTATTATTATTGAATGTTCAATACAGGAATTTCCTAAACCCTTAATAACTATTTTTCCAAACTGTTAACAAAAGGATATCAAGCGAGTAAGTATTAAACTCGAAATCTTTAACAAACACGCAGTTTTTAAACAACCCTTTTATGTGACATGCCAGATCCGGTCGTAACGTTTAGGCCGGGTTTGGGGTGTTACATTGTGTCAATTTAATCTTGATTCCAAAAAAAAAAATAACACTCAATATTCACACATTATGTAATTTGGTCTCTATTTTTTTGTAGTTTTACTTTTATTTGTGACATTAAATGTTAATTTTAAAAGAATGAGAAGATGAAAATTATTATCTTGGATTTTTGGGTGTTTCCATTTTTGGTATATTTTCGATCAAATTTAGTTGATAGATTTAATTTATTTTTTTTAGCTTTTTAGGTGAAAAGTCATAAAGAAAAGCAAAAGTGAAAAAGAAATGACCAAATTACACTCGCGTACGGCTTGGCTCGTCGATCACACAACCGTGTGATGGCTGGACAAGGCCGTGTACGACACACGGGCTCAGCCAATTGGGGGCATGTGGGATTTTGGGCCAGGCCGTGTGATCTACACGGCCAAGGCCAATTTGGGCCGTGTGGGCCACACGGGCATGTGGGCCCACACGGGCAGGCCACATTGGCGTGTGAGCCCTTTTTAATGAAATGTTCTGAAAGGTTGCATGGGTCGCCCAAGTCGACTGTGAACCTAATGAAGGGTCGGTAAGTAGCACTTAGACCCATAGCTCTGTGATTTGATTATGTGAAATCTGTACTGAACATGTATACTGATTTGAATGTATGGACTGTTATTTGCTTAAAAGCATGTCATATTATGTATATTGCATTGCATCAGGGTGGGTTGATGATTCGGAGGAAGTATCTGAAAGGCTCTCAAGCATGTTATCTGGCAGCTCAACTGCAACTTTTTGATTATGTGCTGTATTCGGTACAGCATGGCGTGTAGGGATGGGTGGGTTGATTTTATCCCCACATGGTGTGTAGGGTTGGACGGAGTTGGTGTGTAGAGGCTGGTGGGTAGGATTCTGCTATTCTATCTGATCTGCTTATTATATTTAAAATGGGCTAAGGCCCTAGAACATATCTGATTCTATATCTGAGTGGGCTAAAGTTTACACCATTTCTTTAAAGGGCTCAGACCCGAACTGTGAAATTATGTCTGTTATCTGATTTTACTATGTGTATGTTTTCTGTGGGGACACACTGAGTTGCGAAAACTCACTTTTTTCTGTTTAATCTGTTCAGAGGATTACACACTGAGTTGTGAAATTATGGGTCGGTGGAGCGGAAAATTTAGTGGTGACCATGGTTCTAGACTTTTACGGTTATTAAATTTATTCATGGCTTTAATTATATTTGGGAAAAAGTTTATGTAATATGGCCTGTACGGATTTTTGTTTAAAATTGGGATTTTTATGTTATAACTGCTAGCAGTAGGATAAGACACAAGTTTTCAAAATAAACAAATGTTTTTTCAAAATATACACGAATTCGCAAATTATTTTAAAAGCTTTCGCAACGTATAATATTTTGAAAATGAATAATGAATGAATAAACGACACGTTTTGACGGTAGCCTAAGATATCTAAAAATGGTTTTATCGTAATTACGATTTCTAAAGCAATATCATGTGACATCGCCAGATTCGGCCATAACGTCCAGGCCAGGTTTAGGGTGTTACATTTAGTAGTATCAGAGCGGTAGCATCTCAACATTGAGACGTGGAACACATCATGAATGCGATCCAACTCTCGAGGGAGTTCCAACTGATATGCGACTGGCCCCACTCGCTTCAGAATACGGTACGGCCCAATAAACCGAGGGTTCAGCTTACCTTTACTACCGAACCTCAAGACCACCTTTCATGGCGAGACCTTGAGAAAAACTAAGTCCCCCACAGAATACTCAATATCCTTTCTTTTCAGATCCACGTAGGACTTCTGTCTATCAGATGCCGCCTTCAGTCGATCTCGAATCAAGCGGACCTTATCTTCAGTTTCTGAAACCAATTCTGGACCCAGAACACGTCGCTCCCCCAACTCAGTCCAACATAAGGGAGTACGACACTTACGGCCATACAGGGCCTCGTACGGTGCCATCTGGATGCTAGACTGATAGTTGTTGTTATAGGAGAACTCTACCAACGACAAGTACTCCTCCCAACTGCCTCAGAAATCTATAACACAGCTCATCAACATATCCTCCAGTACTTGAATCACCCTCTTCGACTGACCACCTTTCTGAGGATGAAAAGTAGTACTGAAGTCCAACCTCGAACCCAGAGCTTCGTGCAACTTCTTCCAGAATTGATACGTGAAGCAAGGATCCCTATCGGAGATGATCGAGATAGGAACCCCACGCAGTCTCACTATTTCAAATACATACAGTTTAGCCATTTTCTAGAGAGAAAATTTTGTCCTAACCAGAATGAAGTAGGAAGACTTGGTCAATCGATCCAAGATGACCCAGACAGAATCCTTCTTAGTGGGTGTTAAAGGCAACCCACTAACAAAGTCCATCGTTACTCACTCCCATTTTCACATCGGAATCTTTACCGGCTCTAGCAACCCTGAAGGCAACTAATGCTCAGCCTTACCTGCTGATAAGTCAAATAGCAAGCAACGAAATTTGTAACCTCACGCTTCAACCCTGGCCACCAGTATAACTCTCGTAAATCTCGATACATTTTATTCCCACCGGGATGCATAGCGTAAGAGCTACTATGCGCTTCCCTCAAAATCGATTGTCTCAAATCCTCCTTATTCGGTACACAGATTCGACCACGGAAAGAAATTATCCTATCACTGTTAATCCCAAAATCAGTAGTATCCCCATTCTCAACCTGACGAAACCACAACTCAAGCGATTTATCCCCCATCTGTTTACCTCTGATCTCGAGCGAACATCGCTCTCAGATTGGTCATAGCCCTATGGCTCAAAACATCTGCCACCATATTAGCCTTACCAGGATGGTACGCGATGGTGCAGTCGAAATCCTTAAGCAGTTCAACCCATCTATGCTTCCTAAGGTTTAACTCCTTCTAAGTGAGGAGATACTTCAGCCTCTTGTGATCAGTGAAGATAGTACACTTCTCACCATACAGATAGTGCCTCCAAATTTTCAGAGCGAATACTACCGCTGCCAACTCTAAATCGTGCATCGGATAGTTAGCCTCATGCGTCTTGAGCTGACGTGACGCATAAGCTACCACCTTACCATCCTGCATCTGTACGAAACCCAGACCCACATGCGACGCATCACTGTATACAACAAAATCCTTCCTAGATTCAGGTTGGTATCAAAATTAGAGCATGCGTCAAAACAGATTTGAGCTCCTCGAAGCTCTCTTGTTGCTTATCAATCCAGACAAAGGGAACTCCCTTACGTAAAAGCTTGGTCAAAGGTGCTGCAATCAAGGAGAACCCTTCTACGAAGCGTCGATAATAACCCTCTAGCCCTAGAAAGTTACGGATTTTGGACACATTCTTTGGCTGTTCCCACTCCAACACAACCTCAATCTTACGAGGAGCAACACGAATCCCCTCCGTAAAAACCACATGCCCCAGAAAGGTTACTTCTCGGAGCCAGAATTCACACTTACTGAACTTCGCATACAACTATTTCTCGCGAAGCGTCTATAATACCACCCGGAGATGCTCATCGTGCTCGTCCTCAGTCTTGGAGTACACTAAGATATCATCGATTAACACCACCACAAACTGGTCCAGCTAAGGCTGGAACACACAATTCATCAAATCCATGAATGTCGCTGGTGCATTGGTCAACCCAAAAGGCATAACCAGGAACTCGTAATGTCCATACCGAGTCCTAAATGCCGTCTTATGCACATCAGCCTCCTTAACCTTCAGTTGATGGTATCCTGATCGTAGATCAATCTTGGAGAACACAGATGCCTCTCTGAACTAATCGAATAGATCATCTATCCTTGGAAGTGGGTACTTATTCTTGATTGTTAGCTTGCAGCTGCCGGTAGTCGATAAACATCCTTATTATCCCATCTTTCTTCTTCACAAACAACACCGGTGCTCCCCATCGAGACACACTGGGATGAATGAATCCACGATGTAACAATTCTTGAATTTGAGCCTTAAGCTCTATAAGCTCCTCCGGTGCCATTCAGTAGGGTGCAATAGACACCAGAGCTGTATCCAGAATGAGCTCAATTCCAAATTCTACTTCCCAGCTCGGAGGCAGACCTGGTAGTTCCTTAGGAAAAACATCCGAAAAGCCCTTCACAGTTCTGATGTCCTTTACCGAAGAGTCCTCAGAATCAGAAACACTGATGTAGGCCAAGAATGCCTCATATCCCTTTCGTACCAACTTTTCTGCCACCAACGCAGAAATCACATTATTCTAGTAGTCACAACGTTCCCCAATCACCACTACCTCATTGTCCTCTTCGTTTCTCAAAACAACCCTTTTTGTTACGCAATCCAGACTTACCCGGTGTTTGATCAGCCAGTCCATTCCCAGAATTAAATCGATCTCCCCAAATAGAAGCTCCATCAAATCAACCAAAAATACCGTCCCTTGAACCTCTAACGGAACGTCTCTATATAGTTTACTAACTCAGATAGAATGCCCCAATGGACTTACCACAGTTAGCTCACTCAAAGTATTCTCAACCGGAATCCCTAAGGCTTCAGACACAACACTAGCTACATATGAGTGTGTAAAGCCTATGTCTATCAAGGCCAAATATGGTACATCAAAAATTAAAAACGTACCCGTGATGACGTTCGGAGCATCCCGATCCTCACGGCTACGGGCAACATAAACCAATGCGGGTTGCCTCGCCTCAGTCGGTCCAGCACCTCTACCCGGTGCTCTCTATCCTCGACCGATCCCGTTACCACCCCTGGCCTGACCTCGACCCCTAAGTGGCTGCTGAACTACTCTCGGTGGTTGTGCAGTACTGGTACCCGCAGCTTGCATCTGATCGGTTCTCAGCGAACAATCCCTGACACGATGCTTAGTCGACCCACTCTCAAACATACCCCAGACGTCCTCCAACACTCGCCCGAATGGCGTCTACGACAATGCCCACAAAGCGCCATCCCAGTAGGTGCAACAAGAGGCCCAACACTCACTGGCCCATCAGATCTGGCCTTTTTCTTAGGCCTTATCATAGAATTCGAGGGCTCCAATTCCCTTTTATTCTTTCCTTTCTCGTGGTTTTGGCGCTCAGCGCTTAACCTCCTCGGCGATCTTCGCCTTCTCATCTAGTGAAGCAAACTCATGCTCCCTATGCGGAGCTATCAAAACCCGTAAGCTGTCTCTGAGTCCATCCTCAAACCAGACGCAACGATCATACTCGGTCGCCACCATGCCCCGGGCATAATAGCTCAGTCTCAAGAACTCGGCCTCATACTCAGCCACTGAACGACCCCCCTGTGTGAGATTAAGAAACTCACGCCTCTTAGCATTGATGTAGTTGGCTCCCACATACTTGCTCTGAAAATCCGTCTTAAAGTAGTCCCAAGTCAATTGATCGGGCTGAGTACCCTCCTTAACCGTCAGCCACCATTGGTAAGCTTCGTCGCGAAGCAGAGAGACAGCCCCCTTAAGTTTCTGCTTCGCAATAAGATCCAGATCGTCCGTAATTCTTTCCGTGGCCTCCATCCAATATTTGGCCACATTAGGGGTGACTCCACTGACGCCCCTGAATAACTCAGCCCCATTGGACCGAAGTGATTCTGTAACCGACCGACGGCCCCCAGATCCGATGTTGGGCCCAGTGACCCTTTCTAGAATCCGTAGCATGGCTCAGGATAGTGTGTCATCCCTAACCTCACGATCATGAGACCCAGTCTCTGTAGCAGGTGAGATCGGCGTCTCGCTCGTATCTAGATTAGGCAGATTTTCATATGCTGAGGACCCAGCTCGAGCCCCCTACGGCCTCTACCACGGCCTCTAGTACCTCATCTGCGGATACCTCGTACGCTCATCATAAATTTAGAGTTTATCCGGATTAACATTTTTATACATTAGCTACAGTTCCAATATTTGTTAACCAATGTTTTATGCAAAAATAGTTTTAGAAGTTCAGAGTTTGTTATCGCGAATCATAGTTTTACTACGATTTGTAGTTTCGCTATAGTTTTCAGTTTACACTACCTAAAGTGCTTTTAGTATAGTATACTACCTAAGGCTGTTTCGAGCATACAAGTAGTATTTTTAGACAATTTAAACAGAATTCAGAATACTTACAGAATCGGCGCCGAAGACTCGGTGTACCACATACTCAGTCAAAAATATTTTAAATCATAAAAAAATCATTCCAGAAAACCCTATTTTATAAACCCAAATCCACAGTCGAGTTTTACAACCTGGCTCTAATACCACTAAATGTAACACCCTAAACCCGGCCTGGACGTTATGGCCGAATCTGGCGATGTCACATGATATTAAAAAATGTAATTACAATAAAACCCTTTTTAGATATCTTAGGCTACTGTCAAAACGTGTCGTTTGTTCATTCATTATCCGTTTTCAAAACATTATACGTTGCGGAAGCTTTTAAAATAATTTGCAAATTCGTGTATATTTTGATAAAACATTTGTTTATTTTGAAAACTCGCATCTGATCCTACTGATAGCAGTAGATGGGTTGGTGCAGCGGAGGACTCGGCAGTGACCACGGTTCTAGACCTTTACGGTTACTAATTTTATTCATAGCTTTAATTATATTTGGGAAAAAGTTTATGTAATATGGCTTGTACGGATTTTTGTTAAAGTTGGGATTTTTATGTTATAACTGCTAGCAGTAGGATAAAACGCGAGTTTTCAAAATAAACAAATGTTTTATCAAAATATACACGAATTCGCAAATTATTTTAAAAGCTTCCGCAACGTATAATCTTTTGAAAATGGATAATGAATGAACAAACGACACGTTTTGACGGTAGCCTAAGATATCTAAAAATGGTTTTATCGTAATTACGTTTTCTAAAGCACTATTATGTGACATCGACAGATTTGGCCATAACATCCAGGCCGGGTTTAGGGTGTTACAATAATAATGTGCATAATAAATTTAAAATGTATAAAAATATTAAAATAAAGGTTTAGCTGAGTGGTAAATTAATGATATTACTAATGCAATTGATTCAAATTCAAATCTTACCATATGCATATTTCTATTATTTTTTAAAATAAAAAGACTTACCTCTTAAAAATTATACAGAATTAATAAAAAAATTTTAAATACAATTTAATTTTTACAAAAATATTATTAATATTGAAATTTTGTAACTTTAAAATAGGTTTTTAAAAACTTTATTACTAAAATTAAAATTTTATTACACATAATTTAAAAATTAAAACAAGTTTCTTAAAACAATTTAATTTTTACAAAAATATTATTAAAATTTTGTAATTCTAAGTACATTATTGGTACAATTAAAATTTTCTAAACCCTTCTGTCATGAGTCGTAGATTAAAGCTCGTGACGAATGTGCACTTAACGTCTCATGGAGGTCAATTGATTAAATGAAATTCATTTGACCTACTTGAACTAGCCTGATTTGTGGAACATATGAAGAATCCCATCTACTTTAAGCTTTGGTGGCTGAATGAAGCACTTAAGGAAAACTACAGTTTCATGGTAAATATGAAAACTTATTTTAGAAGATTTGTAATCCTATAAGATTTGATTTTGTAATCTTAAAGGTTTGTGTAAATTCCTTAAGAATCTCAATTGTAGATAAGTTTTAATATTCACCGTCGATGTAAAGTAAACTATACCGTTGAATTTGGGGGAGATTCACTATAAATAGAGGTCATCCCCTTCATTTGTAATCATCCCTTGTATTCCATTCAAAGTAAGAAAATACTTTTAAAGCATTTACTCAAACACCTTGTGAGCATTGCTTTCTTGTGGCTTTTTATGTTCCCTAGTTGCTTCTTTGTCTTTAAGTTGCTTCCACTTTATTTTTGATGCCTTGGAGAATTTCCCTTGAGAATTCTCACTTTTTTGAGAGTAAGGTTGACTTAGGCAGATTTGAACCTAAGAAATTGCCTAAGGCTACACAAGTTGCAAGACTAAAGTTCTAACTCTGTGACAGTTGGAATCCAAGCTAAGGTTCGATGGCTCCGATTGAGATGATGAAAGGAGCAGACGATCATATTGAGTCTATGGAGACCCGTAGGAGAGGTGGGAAAGCTAGTCGATCGAGTGATATATTGTCAGGTTTGGAAAGTCGAGCAATCAATCTTGAGGAACCCATAGGGGATTTAAGGGAAACACTCAAGGTAGTCGGGGGATGCACTGTAAAGTTGGACTCGATGGAAGAGCAACTAAGGGAATTTGTGTTGGAGTCACTCGGTTCCAATGTGGAAGCGATGCGAAGGTGCTCTTCTACTGCAGATAAGCTGACATAGGGGACGATGTAACAACCCATTTTTCAGTGGTGACGGAATAGTGGTTTCGAGACCACAAATTTTTGTCATGTTGGCTGGTAAATGTTATTTATATAATACTTATGAGGTCATTAGAGTCGTATCAATTTTTGGTAATGAAGTTTTAATGTTTACCTAGTTAATTTAAAAAAAAAAAAAAAAAGACCAAATTGTAAAAGATGTAAAATTAGCCACAATTGAGTTATAGTGATTAGATGGTTTAATTATAAATTGAGGAGGGATTCATATGGAAATTATGCCATGTAATAAGCTAATGGACAGTATTGGATTTTAAATAAGCTTAAATGAATGTTTATTTAAAGGATAAAAAGGTAAATTGATAATTAAACTTAAGTAAACTAAGTAAAATAATCCTCGTCTTCTAAAAATTGTCTTGCTCTTCACCAAAAATTAGAAGAAACACCATTGTTAAACCCTTTGCTTTGGTCAAGCTTGATGTTAAATGCATGGTATGTTTTTGTTTAACCGTTTTTAGTAAATTTTATATTTTTGAGATCGTTGCAACTAGGTACATCTAGCCCGTACCTCCGTTTTTGAATATGTTAAAAACTTTTAGAAGTTGCCACTAATGAACCTTGAATGTATGTGATGATAATTATATATTTGAAGCTTCGATTGTGATATTCGGTTGTTTTGTGAAGTAATTTTTTGTTAGATTTTGATTTAAGGATTAAATTGTTAAAATGTCAAAACTTCAAGGTTCAATGATGAATTTGATGTGTAATAGGGACTATTAAAGGGCCTAGAGTAATTAGCTGTAATTTGATTTTAAGAAAATGGTCAATTAGATGATTTTCTGGTTAGAGGACTAAATTGCAAAAGTTGTAAGTGACAAAAATCAAGCTAAAATCTTGTCCATCTTCTCCCTCAAGTGCCGAAAATTAGAAGAACAGCATAGCTAGGGTTTTGCTCAACTTCCAAGCTTGATTGTAAGTGCATCCTAGCCCCGTTTTTAATGCTCTTTATGTTTTTGAAGTCGTTATCATCTGATCTATCTATTTCTACCATTAATTTAAGGAAAGATCAAGGTCTAGGGTTTGATCCATGTTGGATGTTTGTGTATTTTGATGTCTAATGATAGATTATGCATGTTTGATGTGTGATAAACAACTTTTGCTAGGTGGTTTTTAATGAAAATGTCAAAAAGAACCTATTTGCAAAAGTTATAGAATATATACTATAAGTGTGTTTTAATGGAAGTTGTGGGCTATTATAGTTATAAAAATGGTTCAGCTAGGATTGTACATTAAAGAAATTGCACATGTTTCATTTTACGAGCCTAGGGGCAAAAATGTAAATATGTCAAAGTTTAAGGGCAAAAATGTAATTTTTCCATAATGTGATTTTTTGAATGAATTGGATAATGTGGATAATAAATAAGTTAAATTTTCTATTATAGATCAAGAAATACTATGGTATGATGTGAAAGATTATGGTAAGTTGCAAGTTGGTACAAGTATGTACATAAAACTCATGCTTAATGAGCTTGATATGTGGTAAAACCTTGGATTGGTTCGATTGAGTAAGTTATGATGTTAAGATTTCAATAACATCTATGCTAAGCTTGATTATGAATTCACAATGACATTTATGTTAATTTACTTTATGTTAAATATATGTTAAAGTGTGTATGATGTTTATTATTTGCATAGGAACTTACTAAGCTATAAAACTTACTCCCCTTTCTTTTCCCTTATCTTATAGAGTCGCCAAGCCAGCTCGGGGATCGAAAATTGTTGGAGATCCATTCACACTATCAAATTATCATTTTGGGTACTTATGATTTCAATATTTTGAGTTATGACATGTATAGGGACTTGGTCTTTTTGTTATGTGTCATAATTGATTTGGCCATAAATGATGGCTTCAATAGTTGATAATTCATTTTGTAAATGTCCATTTAATATTGTCTAATATTGGTTAAGTATATATACATATGATGATGTTTCCATGAATGTGGGCAATTGCATGGTTTGAGATGCTAAGTATGTGATGTTTGTATGTGATAAATGATAGCATGTAAATGATTTGTGGGTGCCTTGTGTATGGCTGATTGGGTTGAAAGTATATGCTTGGATTGGTGCTATGTTTTGTTGCGTAGGTTGGTGCATGGAAGGGTGGCAAAAAGGCTTGTTAAATAGCTTTATATTTGTCCACACATGCGTGTGTCTAGGCCGTGTGCGACACACGGTCTGCCCCATGGGCATGTGTTTCGGCTATCTGTCCCCTAAACCTTAATTGTTGCAAAACAGAATGCTCAGTAATGAGCACACGGGCGTGTGTCTCAGCCGTGTAGACGGCACGGCCTTAAACATAGGCGTGTGCCCTGGCCGTGTGAAGTCTGCACCTATTTTATGAAAAATTATAAAAAATTAATCGATCACACGGCCTAAGCACACGGGCGTGTGACTTGGCCATGTGACCTCAATTTGATGATGATTTCATAAACAGAATGCTCCCTAATTTGAACATGGCCTGAAGCACAGGTGTGTCGTGGCGTGTGACCCCTTTTTCATGAAAAATTTTCTAAGTTCTCCAAAAGTTTCCAAAGCTCTCGGTTTAGTCTCGAACCATTTTCTATGCATATTTTGGGCCTCGTAGGCTCATTCTAGGGACAATATGAATGTTTTTGAAAGGTTTTAAATTTGAGTGGAAATTCGTGTCTCGATTTTGAATGCTTGCTTGTGAATAAGTCAGGTAACGCCTCGTACCCTATTTCGGCATCGGATACGGGTAAGAGGTGTTACAATATAGATCAAAATTTGAATAAAAGAGACAATAACCGAGAAAAGGGAAAATAGCATAATAGTCCCTGCGTGTTGACCGGAACTAAATTGTAGGTAAGTTCATAGTGTTTCAATATGTAAATGAATTTCTACTTGCATTCTTATAATATAGTTCTTTAATTAAATTTTCATAGTTAATTATTGAATGATTGCACTTATGTGCCCCTATTTGTACTTCGGTACCCCTGATTGCACTTACGTGCCCTTGTTTGTACTTCGATACCCCTGATTGCACTTTCGTGCCCCTGATTATACTTCAGTACCCCTGATTGCACTTACGTACTCCGGTAACTCTGAATCAAATATTAAATGAACTGTACTTAATTGTATTTAGATTAAGTGTTATACTATGTCCTTACTAAGATTTGTAAGCTTATTGATTTTTGTGGATTGTTTTGTAGGTAATCGTCGTTGACACTTTGGTAGGATCATTCAACCGGCTCACACTATCCATCTAAGTTGGTAGTTTTTGTGACTTTTAAGGTAGTGGCATGTATATATAGATAAATATGGGGTTGAAGGGCATAGGATGTTTTGTATTGGTGTTTTGGTATGTTTATGCTTTGAAAGTTATGGTTGGGTTGGTGTACTTTAATGCTTCACCAAGTATTGTCATTTTGGGTACTTCCAAATGCTTGTATATAAAGTTCCATGTTGGTATTTTATGATGTTATGAAAATGGTTATTTGAGATAGGTTTTGGTAAGTGTTTTGAATTAGATTATATGCATGAACTAAAGTGTTATTGGCTTGTCTTGATACGTTATGTTTGGATGTTAATTGTGGTGCCTTTGAATGGCATATTGGTTAGTTAAATTAGGATTCTTGAAATGGTATTTTGATGTGTGTTTGGGCGATGTTTAGGTGCCTTTAAAGTGTGCTTAAATGGGTTGAAAGGTTATGCATGAAATGGTTTTGAAATGGTTTGAATTTAGGTAAATTTTAGGTTCACACGGCTTGATGCACGGGAGTGTGACTCAACTGAGTGAGGCACACAGCCTGGCAACACATTCATGTTTCATCTAAGGATTTCAAAGGATACAAGTCAGTGAGTTACACGGCCTATCACACGGGCGTGTAGGGCAACTCAGAAAGTTACACAACCTACCACACAGCCTGGCACATGGGCATGTGACCCTACTCAAAGACTTACACGGGTTGAGACATGGTCGTGTGTCCCTATTTCGTAGGTTACAAGCCTGTTTTGCAAATTTTGCATCTTTTTCCCAAACTTTTTGAATTGTTTCAAATTGGTCCCGAATTGTTTCTAAGTTATTTTTAAGGCCTCAAAGGCTCGATTTAGGGACGGATTGCATATACACAGCCTGATCCACGGGCATGTGTCTCAACCGTGTGAGGCACACAGCCGTGTGACCCCTGTTTTGCAAATTTTGCATCTTTTTCCTAAACTTTCTAAACTGTTTCAAATTGGTCCTGAATTGTTTCTAAGTTATTTTTAGGGACTCGAAGGCTCAATTTAGGGACGGATTGCATGTGACTGAATGGATTTTGATGTCTTAATTTATAAAATTGTTTGGATGTTAAATGTTTTTTTATTGTACGATAATGCTCCATAACCCTAATTCAGTGATAGAGACAGGTTAGGGGTGTTATAGACGATGCTTTCAAGGCCATGGTGGTGGCTCTGAATGTCACATCCCAAAATAGAGGTTAGAAGAAATAGGGATTAATTTTAGATTTTATTTTTTTTCCAAGCATAGGATAAGAGAATTAGAATGCCTTAAAAATTACTACTGTTAAAAATTATTAAGAAATAAGATATAGACTTAATGGTTAAAGTGTTAGCTTCCTTCTTTAGAAAACTTAGGTTCAGACCCCACCTCTTCCATTTTTTTCCTTTTTAAATTTTTAGTAACTTAGGATAAAATTCACACTAAAACAAATAATATTTAAGGTAAAAATTAAATAAGAAATAGGTTTGGGCTAATTGTTAGCATGCTAGTTCCCTTCCTAATAGACCCATGTTTAAATCCCTTTTTCCTCTTTTTATTTCATAATTTCGCCTAAGACACTCCAAATACTAAAATATATAAAATTAAGTGTAAAAACTAAGCAAGAAAAGGGTAGTAGCTCAATGGCAAGGCATTGATACCTTGGGGAAGCCAAGTTCAAAACATACCTCTCCCTATCTCCTTTCATTTTACATTTTAACTCGGTAAAAATTACAATAATGCCCCAAAGGTTTGTAAAGCTTAGAAATTCACCCAAATCCAATCCCAACTAGAAATCATAACTTATCCTTCTTTAGAATTAAAATTTCATATCTTTTTATCTTCTTATCCTAATTTGAATTTAAAATTGCTCCTTTTAAAATCCTAATAACATTTGTCCTCTTTCCTTCTATTTATTCTCTATTTTTCCTTCAAAACTCATATTGCAAAATTCTTTCAAACTCTTGAGTTCTTTCTTTTTTCTCTTCTAATGTTAAATTGGTTTTCAATCAAGGAATTCAAAATATTCAAAATCATCCCTATTTTTTTGAGTAGATTATCGATCTCTCCAAAGCTAAGGTTTTTAAGTCTTTAAATTAGGTGTGGGATCTAAACTTAAGTCATTATGTATAATTAATTGTTGAATTAGAAGAAACTAATTTGTTTCATATGAACCCTAGGTTAAACATGCAAACCCTGGGTTACATGCAAACCCTATATATGTTACATGTGAATTCTATACATATGTTATATGCAAACCCTATATATGACATATGCGAACCATTGTACATGTGATTTTTTTCTTTCTCACACAAAATATGTGTAGATATGTGAGATCAATGAATACACGAACACATGCCTTTTAATGCTAAAGCATGGGATTTTGAATGTTGCATCAATTGATTATAAATAGCATAAATATGTTAAGTTTATGTGCATAATTACATGAAATCGAGAATGGAGGACGGAGGAGTTCCATAAGAGACAATGGCAATTTAAGTCCATACTGAAAGTCAGTACTGCATGAAGTAGGCAGCAATGTCATCCAAAATGGATAAGTCAGGATGGTCAGCTAAAAAGCCACCAAACTGGGTCGATTAGGATGATAGTTCATTTTAGTGAAAAGCCATCTAAATCGGATAGGACGGGATGGTAGTATAAAACACCATCAAAATCGAACCAAATCGGGGTGGTAGTAAAAGTCATCACCATAGATGACTAGTGAATAACCACCGCACCAGAAATGAAATTCGAGATGGTCAATTTTTGTTATGTGGGATGGTGTGTCGAGCAATGCTCGAGGGCGATTCAAATAGACGGGTGTGAAATTAAAACATAAATTTGCATTCGCATCATGAATATATTTTGTCTATGCATTGATTTACTATATGTTCCTTATATTACGCTTAATTTGCTATTATGCTATAAATTGTATATGATGATTTAAGGTTAGTCTCACACTGAGTCGTTGGAAGCTCATTCCTCCTTTTCCTTACTTCTTAGGCAATGCAGAGAACTAGAACTTGGAATGGCATCAAATGACCCTTGGATTAGCAAGCCATTTTTTATTATTATTAAGTTCTACTATTAAGTTTTATTTAAAATTTTCCTTAATAGCTTATTTTGGGTTTGTAATTATTTACTATTTTCTCGTTTTTATATCTTAGGTTTGGAATTTGTTAGCTTATTTATTTTATGCATGACATTTAAATATTACTCTAATATATGAATGTCATTCGGTTTAGAAAACTATCTTTTGTTTTTTTGCTGCATTATAAAATACTTAAAGTTTTGAATAAATATTTTCCTCAAAACCTTAACCATTTTTCAAATCCTCACATTAATATTATTGTAATTGAATTACTAAATAAATTCGGCTTAACTTAATGAATGTTTTTTCCTAAAACAAAAGAGTGATTTTTAAACAAATCGACTCAAGTAAAAAGAATGACTTTACTGGACCATTTCGATGATCGAATGTGATGTCTTAGACTTAGCCGAAACTCCTAGGCCGAGTTGAGGGTGTTACATTGAAGGAGGAAACTAAGTCCACAACGAAGGCTTTGAGCACAAGAATTAAGGAGCTTGAGGGAGAGCTCGCTGTGTGCAGATTCGCCATGGGTAAATGATTGTTGGGTGCAACACTAAACCACGAGATAGATGTCCCCAAACCAGAGAAGTTTAACGAGGCAAGGTCCACAGGGTAGGTGGAAAACTTCTTGTGTGCAATGGAGCAATACTTCCATACAATGGGTGTAACACCCCTTACCCGTATTCTACACCGGAACCGGGCATGGGGCCTTACCATACTTAACTCACACAATTATACAACTTTAGGCTCTAAAACTCATTTCAAATTAAAACATTTCCATCCATGTAACTATTGTCCTTATAATGGACCTTCGAAGCCCTAGACATGCTTCTAAAAAGTTTCCAGGATAATTTGGAAACTTTTATACACTTAAGAAATTTTTTCCTGAACAGGGGCTACACTCCCGTGGGGGAGATGACACACCGTGTATCATCTCACACGCCCGTGTTTGACGCCCGTGGTCGACACTGACTTGAATCACACGACCTGGACACACACCTATATGGCTGGCCCGTGGTCGCCTCTGATTAATCCACACGGCCTGGGCACGCCCGTGTGCTTCAACCGTGTGACAATTCAAATTCCAATTTCAAGATGCAGACTTCCCACGGCCTGGGCACACGCCCATGAACTGGCCGTATGTCACACACGGCCTAGACACACGCCCGTGTGCCTACCCATGTGGACAAGAACAAGGTTATTTGCCAATCTTTTTGCACCCCTCTAGCTCACATCTCATGAATCCATTCAACATATCAATAAACAACTCATAATTGCAATATGAACTTCAATGAATAATTTTATATTTTCATAAATGATAAGGTGAGCCATCAACCATGGCAATATACAAAATAGTTATCTTAATAAGGGGCCAACATACTTTTGGCCAAAATAACACAATGATCTATCTAGTCTAGCATCTATACATGCCATATACAAAATCACTAAGTCTAGATATACCTAGGTGAGCTGATAGTGTGGGCGATCTTCTGGTTATCCTCGTATCCCTACTCGACTCTTAAACTCTATAAAACAAGGGAAAAAGAGAAGGTGAGTAAGCTTTAAGCTTAGTAAGTTTACATGTAAACAATATAACATTATAATAGGTGCTAAACAAGTATATATCATCACATACTAAGCAAGAAACAATCCACATTCATAATCATGCTTACTCATTCCTTCCAATTTCACATTCCAAACATATCACAAGCTTAATGCATACATTCATCAGTATGCTTCCCTGCATTTAACACCACAATGTCATATAATACAACACATCATAATCTCATAATCAACTACTCATAATCAAATTATTCAGTAGGTTCGCACTTAGCCCACCATCAGTCTTTATTGGGGTGGTATCGCACATAGCCCACCAAAAGGATAATTACGGTGGTATCGTACATAGCCCACCAAAAAGATAACTACGGTGGTATCGAACATAGCCCACCAATTAATAAATAGACGATGGTATCACACACAGCCCATCGTAATTAAGTAATATGGTCGTATCGCACTCAGCCCACCGTTAAGCATTGCCATTATACATTCACATATCTATCTCGTAATTCATATGACAATTATTCAATAACTACCACATTCAATCCACTTGAACTGTTCAGATTCTCAATCAAACTATGCATTAATTATCAACAACAATGTATATATAAAAATGCATTGTTTACACATAAACTTACATTGGTGCAAAACGTGTTAACTAACGGTTTAATCCATCACCTTGCCTTTTCCACGGTCAAGGTTGGTTCCGCGCTCTTCTTGATCTATAACAATGAAATTCATTCATTTAGATCATTCTATGATCATAATACATCAAAATCTACACTTAGGCAAAAATGACTATTTTGCCCTTGTACTATGGCAAAATTACGATTTTGCCACTATGCTCGTAAATTATTATTTTTTTCAACATATTTTCTCAATAAACAAGCCTAGCTGAACATTTATTTCTCTTACAACTTCTCACCATTCCCACCTATTCATGCATTTATGACACAAACTCATTCTTCGCATTTAAGTCCTATTTAGGTGTTTTCATGCTAACACCTTTCACAAAAGTTGTTTCTCATCTTCCTAACATTCATTTTCTTCCATAAAAACTCAGCTAACAACATAACCATTCTCATGGCAAGTCCCTAGACTTTCAACCATATCACAAATTATTCCCCTCATTAGCCAGCTTAAGCTTTGGGGACTCCAAAAGTACAAAAATCATCAAAAATAATCATCAAATTGACTTACTAGCAAGGATGAATTGTAGCTGAAATTTTGAACTTCAAGAACCCTTATTCTCCCTTCAAATTTCGGTGGTAGAAGAAGAAGGAATAGTAAAAGATGATATCTCATCTTTTTGTTTTATTTTAGTCATTTTTTTATTTCCTAATCTCTACCAAATTTGACCAACATTTAATGCTATTGTCTCCTTCATTCCTATGGCTGGCCAACACATTCTAATTGGCCTAATTACACTTTAAGGACCTTCAATTTAATATTCTATGGCTATTTGACACTTCTACCTTGAAAAATAGAACTTTCGCACTTTATGCGATTTAATCCTTTTTCACAATTAAGCATGCAATCATCAAAATTAAAACACCAAAATTTTCATGCATCCATATAATTATGCTACAACACATAAAACAAACGTCAAAATAATTTCTTTCCTCGACCTCGTTTTAGTGGTCCCGAAACCACTATTCCGACTAGCCCCAAAATCGGGCTATTACAATGGGCATCAAGGATAATGATGCTAAGGTAAATACTGCTACTAGATACTTTATTGATATCGCTCTTTTATGGTGACGGCATAGGTCCACATATGAGTGGCGTGGTCAGGCTACAATTAGGACTTGAAAGGAGTTCTAAAAAGAGCTCAAGGAGCAATTTTACCCCCCAATATGCCAAGAAGGAGGCTCGAGCTAAGTTCCGTCGGTTCTCGCAACAAGGCACAATTCAGGGATCTGTGAAGGAGTTCAGTGAACTAATGCTCCAAATCACGAATTTGATTGAGAAAGAAGCATTCTTCTATTTCATGGATAGTTTGAAGCCGTAGGTTAAGTAAGAATTAGAATGTCGAGAGGTCCAAGAACTGTCTAAAGCCACAATTATTGTAAAGTCCTTAATTAAGCTTGTTCTGAGGAAAGACAGGTTCAAGTCTTTCAAGCCTAAAGAGAAGAGCAATGGAGTGGAAGATGAAAAATGACAAATTGAGTATAGCAATAGTAATGGCCAAAATAGTGGAAATGAAAACCATAGAATTAGAAGTGGAAACCCAACAACAACCTGAAGGAAAAGAAGAGCAAGATACAATGTTTCTTATGTTGTGGTCCGCATAGGGTACAGGACTACCTAGAGCCATCCGAATTCGTTGTGTCAACAAAGAAAAGGAAACGAAGCCAAAGGAATATAGGCTATTGCAGCTTAGATTAATAATACTCAATTTTGCTAAAACTGAGAAGGATAGTAAGCATAAAATGTTGATGTTTATGGACATCATCATAGGCCGAAGAAAGAGTGCTTTTGTTGATATGGGGGCATCTGACTTGTTTATATCAGAGAAAGTCGTGGATAAAAATGGTCTTTCAGTTAGCAAAACAACTAAGAATATCAAGATGGTGAATTCCAAAAAGGTCCCAGTTGTAGGAGTAGCACAAGGACTTGAACTACAAATCGGTGAGTGGAAAGGCAAAGAAGACCTTGAGGTAATTCACTTAGACGATTACGACTTTGTTCTTGGCTTAAATTTCCTTGGCTGGATTAATGCTCTTTTAATTGCTTTTGTCAATTGTATTTATATCTTGGACACTCATCAATGACAATGCGTGGTGTTAGTGAGTCATGATGAGAAAGGTGGAACCAATGTATTGCCAATAATCAAGCTAGTCAAGGATGTTCATTGTGGAAAGAACGTTGACTTGGTGGATCGAAGTGTTATAAGAACGCCCTTGGAAATGCTAGAGGTGCAGCAAGTCGATGAGAGAGGTGGGTTGTGCATCAGACTTTATGGGAAAAGTGGTGACGCAAATTGGGTAGTCAGTACGAGTAAATGCAGTGAGCAAGGTACATCTCAAACATTTATATAATTGTTTTACATTATGACTTGGCGTTGGCTTGGCAAAGAAACAAGGGCCCTTTCAAATTTTTGAAGTAGGTAAGGCGAGGGGCTTATAGACCGGAGTTGGCGAGAATACTCAAGGTTAACCTAGTGTTCAATATGGGCCCGTCGAAACTTATTTGTGAGGATCAAGGGGATCCTGATCGAGGCAAGTCACAATGTAGGCAAGTAAGAGCAATGGGCTTTTACAAACAAGATGTACCAATGAGTGAAATGGTTTGAGTTAGGCGACGGCGGAGACATAAATCGAGGCAAATGTTTCAAGAGGCGAAACTACCTGATAGAGAGACAAGTTTGGAATCAACCAAGGCACTAAGACAGTTTCAAGACGAGTCAAACCAGTGTCATTATGAGGACATGACAAGGGCATCGCGAGAATGGGTAGGGGAGAATGTTACAGGTCGCGGATCAAAGCCCTTGACAAATGTGCACAGAATGTCTCATGGAGGTCAAGAGATTAAATAAGGCTCATCCGTCCCGTTTAAACTAGCCCAAATTGTGGAACATGTAGAGAAATCCATCTATTTAAAACATTGGTGGCTGAGTGAAAAACTAAGGTTGCCAGACAAATATGGAAACTAATATTAAAAGATTTATAAGCTTACAAGATTTGATTTAGTAATTTTAAGGGATTTAAACAATCCCTTAAGGTTTTAATTTAGACCATCGATGTAAAGTAAACTGTACCGTTAAATCTGAGGGAACTCAACTATAAATAGAGGTCTTCCTCCTCACTTGCAGTCATCCCTTGTATTTCATTCAAAAAAGTAACTTTATTTTGACTTTTTCTACTCTCTTATTGCTTCTTTTGTTTTTGAGTTACTTCCGTTTTATTTTTAAGGAAAATTCTCTTTTTCGAGAGTAAAATTAACTTACTGAACCCAAAAAATTACCTAAAACCACACAAATTACGAAACTAAAATTCTAGCACCATAACACTTACATTAAAAAATTATAACACAAATAAATAATTTGTATTGTTTCTGACACAAACTTCAATAGTTGTAAAAACTTGCATGACAAAAAAATAGGATATTGCATATTAAATTAGAAATTTTATTTTCGAATGTAAACATTGATTTGTTAGATTAATCTTATTAGCTTAAATGTATATTATTTATAAAATATTATGAATTTTTTAAAAATTGATTCTGATATCAATTATCATGTTTTTAAATTTAAACTCATAAATTATTATATTTTAATTTCGTAATCCTATTAACAAATGCATAAAAAAACATTCTAAATATAATTTAATTAATAGAGTGCAAACTAGTTTTTATATAAAATAACTTTCTGAAATGTAAAAAGTTAAATTGCCCAGTGAAACAAAAGGGGGTGGGGGAGGAAGAAGGGAAAGAATAATTACATGAAAACATGATATGAATTCAAGATATCCTTATTTTGCTCTCAAATTTGACAAAGCACACACCAACAAAGAATTACAAAGCAAAAATAGCCTGTGTCCTCTACAGAAATAAATGCAAAGGAAAAATCAGATTACAAATTAAATGAATACTTTCACAAATCACTATTTTTGAAACAATAAAACATTTCTACAGACGTCAAAATCTCCGGTAGATTATGTACACCGTAATATTATGATATAAAATTGGAAAAACCAAAACGTATGTTCCCTACTTGATCAATCATCAAATTTCCGGGAAAATTAATAATAATAATAATAATAATAATAATAATGATCTCTCTCATTTTCTTCACTTGTTAGACCACTGGAATTCGATTTCCAAATTCCGTGATGGCCCGCTTTTACTTTGGGGCAATAACGTGTACTCACCAGCTACCGATCCAAGCATTACCACTCGATCAATTTGGATTGTAACTTTTCCAAAGGAACTCTGTTTTTGCAAAGAAGAATCAAATGGAATTTAGAAACAACTAGTAAAACACCCAATCTAACCATCGATAAACAAAAAAACAAATAATTCTTAATTCTTATGATGTACTTACCTTCCCCATTTTGCTCTTGTTCTTGCAAGATATGTGCAGCTTCTGGCCTTTTGGAGGACTCTCAAAAGTCCACGCAAAACTTTCATCCCACTCTGGATTAGGACCAGTTGATACAATCTGAAATGTGACAAATAAGTTAAGCATAAGTACAGATTAAACAAGGTGAAGAGATGCCAATAGATGACATACACAAGAGTGTTTAAAATTATTTTCAAACCAGCACAAATAGATGGAACGCATACTCATCTAGATTGTTTAAAGTTTATCCAGCAGAACCACCAAAGTTCTGGAGTCAGTCGACCATGTATCGAGGGGACAAAAATCCCCTTTCATTTAATCTTAACTCTTAAGAGCTGGCTTAGTGATTCAAAACCAAACATCAGTAATATCATGTAGCCGTATACTGGCAGCTTTTTAAAGAACTTCACCTCTCTCTATATATATACAAGTCGCTTTGTAGGACACTAGTAGTTATGAGGGCTGTTAAGCATCCAACCTAAAATCAATTAATAATAGGTGAAGTGACTCAAACTCAATCTGAAGATAAGATTATATTAAACTCAATAGTCAACATTTAACAGATGTTGGATTATATTACTCAACATTCCCTCTTCCGTGTAGCTCGGTAAGGGCTACATGTGGACAAACTCACAATAGGGTAACAAATGAATAGAACATAATAAACTTAGATTGTGCTACCGTGTTATCCAACCTAAAATTAGTAAGCAATTTAACTTCTGTGGGACAACACCACTTAACAAGGACTAAGGAGCTGAGACTCAAAACACTGTAGGGACGTAAAGGCTGCTTATAACAAATTGTTTAGTTCTACCAAAAACTTAGGTGATAACTTATGAATTCAGAAATAGAAGATCCCTGACTAAAATCACAGTTACATATAAGAGGATGAAGAAGGATATGGAAGCATCTTACCTTGGTCTGCCGAGGTGGAGTGTTGCCAAGTGTAAGTTTGCAATAGACACTTGGGTTTCCTACTGATTGCTTCATATTGTTACCACGCTTGATTATAACCACCAATGTCCCAGGTAAGCACTGCAACAGAAATTCTGCCTTCTCCTGAAATCTAGGTGGGCCAGACTGGATTAAGTATTGCAGGAATGGAATTGCATCTGCAGCAGCAACTGATTGAGCTCTTGAAACTTCAGCTGGGCACGCTGACCAAGCTTGCCTCAGCAGAAAAAGACCATCCAAAGCAGCTTCTTGAGTTGCCTCGGAACCTGTTTTGAGGGATGTAACCAAATGGGGAATGCTAAGTGTTGCAGGCTCAGTTGCTCTCAAACGTGGGAAGTTGCTAAATAAAGAATTTAGAGCTTTTAGATACTCCTCATTGACAGTTCCACTGGCCCATAAATCCTTTTCAATAGCAGCTGTGAAATATGAACAGAAGTTAAGAAAAAGCTTGCATGGAAACACCATTTAAAGAACAACAGGCCACCAATACTATTGGAAAACAAATTGATAAAAGGAAAAATAAATTAATTTCAATGCACTGATGGTCTTGGAATAAGATATCTTGTTTGTTGGTTCTTCCTGAGGACGTTACCCTTGATAAAGAAAACTAAGGTGTATACACACACACACACGCTTAGAACTGTGATTATTGCTCAGTTACACAATGACTGGGCGCAAAAAATCAGACAATTTACCATGCAGCTCATTTTATATAGCTGCAGTGCAACAACCATTACGTAAATATATTATTCATAGACTATGAAAACAGGAAAACTCACAGATGGAATTATTGCACCAGTAAAATACATTTTTGAGTTCTATAATTCTGTTCACCTTATGTGATATGTTCCGGTGACACTCGAATCTTTTAAGGAGTGCGTCCACTACTACTAGCACCCACAAAAAGTCAAAATGCAGATAGAATTACCAATCAAACTGGAAGCACAAAGAGAACTGAAATCCTAACAGACTGTTATCATATGGGCTCTTTCAAAATGTTATAACCATAAGGTTTGTGAACCATACTTCTAGAAAAGAAAAGAAAAAAAAAAATATGCAATATAACCATAAAGTAGGCATGGTAATGGAAACCTTCACAAACTAAAGATGCACTTTTTAAGTGATTTCTCCTCATTTTGGCCATATACACACACACACACACACTGAAGTCCAACAGAGATAGAGAACTTACCAGTTATGGCTCGTACTGTTTCACTAGAAGCATACTCTTGAATGGTATTGTTAGAAAATAGAAGTTTAACAAACATAGCAGCTTGAATGGATGTATCTGGATCACTTGAACCTATTAGATCCAATACAACCTGAACACCACCAGCCTCAGCAACTGCTCTCTTATTTGATCGGCTATACATTACAAGATTCTGCAGAGCACATATGGCTACCACTTTCATTTCTTCTGTTGGTTGGTCTTCAAGCACATTAACAAGAGCACGACAAGCTGAAACGGCATCAGCACTTCGAGCAAGTGCCTCATTCTGAAAAAGGTCACCAAGAGCCAATGTTGCCAAAAGCCTTGCCTGCTGAGCTTGGGTTTGAGGATCCAATAGATATTGGGATAGTGGTACAATTGCAGTTTTAGTTACTTTTGTTTCTCTGATCTTCACATTATTGAGTAATACTTCCAGCAGTCTTGCAGCTGCTTCCTCACACTGATGAGATCTGAGGAGTTCTAAGAGGGCCTCTATAGCACCACTTTCAGCCATCGCTTCAGCACTGGTTCCATCATCACTCTCTAATACCAGAAGAGCATTCAATGCACCAATCACAGTGGCCTCAGAGCCTGAATGCAGCAACCTTACCAAAACAGCAACAGGAACTTCTAGATAAAATTCAGAACTGAATTGCAGAATGCTAGCTAAAACTGAGGCAGCTGATTCCCATAAAGCGTGAGGGAGAGAAGGATCAGCTTGCAATATCACTTTGGACAACTCACTGACACCACCCTCTTTTGCAATTTCGTTTGGCCATATTAGTGCAATGCTAACAAGAGCCTTTACAGCTCTCTGTTGCAAGATATGTATGCCAGAACCAAGAATTCTTATAAGGGGACTAATTACTTGTTGTATGACTGCATCCTTCTGAATACGTTCTTCCTGGAGCAGATGCGATAGAAGCTCTGCTGCCAACTGCTGAACTGCAGGAGCAGGAGAATCAAGAAGTGGGATAAGTGGTTCTATAGCTTGGTGAGAGGTCAGTGTATAATCAGCACGACACTGTGGATGCTCCAGAACATTTACAAGGACCTGTAATGCACTATGTTGTCCATCAGGCCCAAATTCTGATCTTGACAACAACTGAAAAAGGGGCTCAACCACTTTTGCAGCAGACAGTCCTTTAGCTATAGTAGCATTATTTGTCAGTATCCGGAGCAATTCCGCAAAACCAGCACATAAGAAATCTGGCGCTTCATGAAGAATATCAAGTACGCTTTCAATTACCCCAGCTTTCACCATTTCCATCTTACAAGCAGGCCTGTCTTTCCCTAACTTCACAAGAGCTCTTGAAACAGCCTCATGAAGCATGTAATTCTTACCATAAAGAAGACCTACAAGAGGTATTACAGCACCATGTGCAGCAACTAGTTCTGCCAGTTGTTCATCATCCACAAGTTTATCTAACGCACGGACAACTGAGTGATGAGCAGGACTGAATTCAGTTACAAGGAGAGACACTAGAGGCTCAACACAACGAGCTGCAGCCATAGTGGACCTGATTCTTGTATTAGCAAAAAGAACACAACACAACTCAGCAGCATCTCCCTTCAGTTCCATTGAACAATTTGTTGAGAGGATTCTGCAAAGAACATCCACCGCGTTCATTTCAACATCAGCAGCAGCAAGTGCCCTAGAAGGATTTTCACTCAACAGCCTAACTAATGCTGCAATAGCAGCATGCTGCTCTCTCTCCATTCCAGTACTAAGAATCTCAACCAAGGGTTGAACAGCTTGCCGGGCAGTCTCCGCATTTCTGATATGGTCAGCAGAGAATAGGCTTTCTAATGCTTTAGCAGCACTAAACCTAGCAGCTCTTCCTCCGAGACGTAAGACTGCAACAAGTTGACTAACAGCACCAAATGCTGCCTCATGTCTTCGAATTTCAGCACTGCTAAATAGGATCCCCAATAGATCAGTAGCAGCTTCCTCTGTTGCATCTTGAGGGCTCAGAGAGAGATACTTAGTCAGAGCTTCTAAAGCCCCGGATTCCACCATAACAATCTTATTTGATGGACTGTCTTTTGCAAGCTGAATCAGAAGCCCAAGGGACAGGAAAGGTGCACCAGGGCGGTCCGGAATTGGTTTAAGTAGATCAACAAGGGCAGGTATTGCTTTTCGAGAAGTAGCACCAACCCTAATGTCTTCAACTCTAAATAACCTCTCAAGAGCAACTTGATCTGGGTACCGAATCAAATCAAACTCCTCAGACAATTCAAGAAGCTCTTGTATATCAGCATCAGCACCGCCAAGCAAGGAGATAAGACCACCAGCAGCCCCTGAATTTGCAACAGATAGGAGAGTCCCTCGGCTACCATTACAGACTAAACTGGCTATTGCTTGTGCAGCAAAATACCTGTTCGCCGGAACCTCTGACTTTACCAGATTTGCAAGTACTGGTATAGATTTCATTGTTCCATGTGCTCGAATGATATCTCTATCTTGGAATAAGATCGCTAGCAATAATGCACAAATCCATATGCTGTTATCTTCCTTAAAATCAATCTGCAAATTACCACAGAGAATCGTGCATTTTCAATAAAAGTATAAGGGAATATAGCTTCAATTGCAGAATAGGGAAACGGGGAATAATATCAATGTCATCTCCAAGAAATTTTATATATAGTTGTAAGCAACATAAGTTCTCTACTTATCAACGTTATATAAAAAATTAAGAATAGGATTGAGTACCTGAGCATATTGGGAAGATCGTTGGGAGATTCTCTCAGTGACAACTTCAACTGCTCCAGCTTCCATTATTGTGATTTTACTCTTTTCATCATGACAAGCAAGGACAGAAAGAAGCCATATAGCCAAATTTGCACCGGAAATAACTGACGTGCAAGTATCAGATTCCCCATTCCTGTCTTCTCCTTTAGCATGCCTACATATGCTAATGGCATCTTGATCATCATCTGGTGGATTTGCCAATGAAGTCTCTCGAGAACCAAGCATTGTAACAAGCGATTCAATTAGATATATGGAAGAATTTAATTGATTGAGATCTTCCACCATTTTATGGTGATTAACTTTTGCGGCACATATCAGAAGTGCAGTACCGCCAATTTTGACCTTTAAGTTTGTGGAATTGATCACCCTTCTAGCAATTGATGGTATGCACTCAGAAGCACTAGAAACAGTCTCTCCTAGAACAACAGGTTGATCATGGCAAAGTCGTGACAATATCTCAATAGCTTTATCCTGTAACAAGGGTGTTGCATCAGCAACGGATGAAACTATTGGAGATATGTTTTCTGGAAATTCAGCTAAAACTGCCCATGTAGGTTTTATTTGTCCACTGGCTGATTCTGATCTTGACAGAATAGCAAGAGCATCCAGTGCCTCTCCAATGGCAGCAGATCCACCTCCGGAAGATTCTAGAAAAGAAACTAATGCAAGAACTGACCCAGCACGGTTCACACAATCAGTAATGGCATAATCAACTCGCCTTGAATGGAGCAGTCGTGCTATGGCTGCTGCTGCATGAGTCTTCCCAGAAACAGTTCCTTCATGTAAAACCCTTGTAGAAGGCAGAATAATTTGCTCAGTAATCGCTATCTCCGATATCTCAGCATCCAACATAAGATTTGCTAGAGCACATACAGCCTGCTCTGCAACTTCCAGAACTGAAGAATTGGAAAGTGAAACTAAGGGAGACATTGCATCTCGAGCAAAAGCAGCCACATCCCTGTTCTCCTTAATTGAAAGAAATATTGCAGCAAGGCAGCGACAGGACTCTAGTAAGATGTTTTCCGATTCAACATTTAGCAGCTTCATGACTGACCCGAGAGTTTTTACAGCAATGTTACTTTCACGCAAGTCCTTCCTGGTTTCAAATATCCCAGCTAAAGCCGATGCTGACTTTGCTTGAGTTTCTTCTTTACTTGAGCTCAATATTTTAATCATCGTCTCAATTGCATCATTTGCAGCACTACCTTCACGTGATATATCATGGAAGGGGACCACTAAAAGCATACTTCTTAAAGCATCCAAAACATACACTTTAGATTCAGGTAGATCACTGGTTAATAATGCACTGAGCTGACTAATAGTAGCAGTATCAGATTTATGAATTAAATGGTTCAATGTCTTTGCCGCAATTTCTTTCCCATTTGAGCTCCCATTCTTAAGCAGCCATAATAGTGCAGGAACAGCATCAGCACTTTCAACACATGCACATATATCTTCACTGTGATTGCATAGATTCTTGAGGATCAATGCAGAATCTTCCTTGGCCTTCACGGAACCTGTTTCTAGAATTTGAACAAGAGGAGGAATGCCACCAGCAGCAGTAATGGCCCACTTACTTTCATCATTTTCATTAGATAGAAGGCAAAGCAGCGCAACCGCACATTCCTGTTGTTGTTCTGATGATAAACCAAGAAGTGATATCAACAGCTGAACACCTTCACGACCTTGAAGAGCACGCCATAGACTTCCTTCATTGTTGCAAAGTGCGAGGAGAGCTCTTATAAGCTCTTCCTGAAGTTCATTGGTTGTCATTGTGATCAATCCGACAAGCAACCTTTTGGCATCAGAATTTGCTAGTTTAAGTGTGAGTATACTGTTTCCATACAAACTAGCTAGAGCTTCTATTGTACGTTCTTTCACAAGGAATGGTAAGGGAGGTTGGAACTGATTAACTAAAGTCTGCTCAATAACCAGCGGATCTGATGCTCTAGTAGATTCTGCATTTCCATCATAAATCATTAAAGCCGAAGCCAAAGCCCCAAGTGTGTCGGCAGTCTGAGCAGGTGAAGAACATGACTCAAGGCTTTGACCAAGACTTGAGATGACATATGATAAACCACCAGAAATGTTTGCCAAAGCACACATAGCATTCTCCTGCAATGCTTGAGCATACTCACCTTGCATGAATTCTTTTGAAGGAGCAATTGTAGCATTTATTAAAGCAGGAATACCATTGGAGTTAGCTATTTCCTTTCTAGCTTCTTTGCACTGAGCAGAAAGAGACTTAAGAGCACCTGCAGCCTCAGCTCTAACAGGGGCTTCATTACCAGGCCCTAACAGTTTAAGCAACTGTTTAGTAGCTTCAGCAGCCAATATCTTGGAACAAACAGATGCATCCTCCATCATCATACAGGCAAGAAGAAAGCAAACATTAGCTTGAGTGCTTGACTGTCCAGTTATGAGCAACTTTACAAGTATGTCAACTCCTCCAGCCTGAACTGTTGCCGACCAAAATCCCTCAGTACTGCTTGAGAGATTTTTTAGTGCTCCAGTCAACAAGTTATCAACCAATTCTCCTGTCTTGAGCCCATTCTTTAGCAGCTTCCAAAGCACTGGAACAACTCCCTCAGTTGAAAAAATCTTTGATCCAACATGATCCTTGGCACCACCTTGTGAAACAGCATAGATGGTCTTTGCTGCTGCAATTTGACCTTCTGCTGAGCTGGACTTGAGGAGACCAAGCAACGGTGGTATGCAACCCCCAAGCAAAACTTTAACCCTTAGCTCATTCTCCTTACAAAGCGAGCCTAAAACAGTTGCAGCCTGAATCTTCACTCCAAGAGATCCTGATCGGAGAAGAGAGACAAGAACTGGAACAGCCTGAGAGTGAGATCCAACAGCACTAAAAGCATGTTCACGTGTATCGATGAGTTCCAGCAACTGCCTCAAAGAATTCTCTTTCTCTTGTACAGATGAGGAACTCTGCCGCAACTGCTCAATGCATTGTGCAACACTTGCCAATGTCCCATCTGGATCCTCCATGCTACTTGTACGATCCCTACAGGTGATTTAAGCATAAGGTGGTCTATATAGAATTATAATAGCTAATAATCATAGCATGCAAAATCAGTAAATGATAAAAGAATGAGGAAAGATAATATTATCTTGTACATCAATGAACTGGTACTAAACGTTACCAAAACAAATGGAGTGGTGCTAAAGTAGATACTCTCTATCAGTTATAGTTCAGAAGCAACACGAAAAGAATACAAGGCCTATGACAGCAAACCAAAATACTCAACTAAAAAGCTAATAAGGCTTATGACAATAGAATCCAAGTCAAAGACACTGATAAGCATTTTTTTTGGGGGGTAATAAAAGAAAAACAACTGGGGAGCAATACAGGGACATTGAACAAAAACTTAAAAGAGGTTCAACACCTCTGCTGGTGGAAATTGGTACCAGTGCTCTCCTATCCCTCTCTCTCGTGCCAAGACTGCCATGTTCTAACTAAACAGTTAGCTAAACTTTATGCTGTTTGCAAATTTCAGACTGCTCTAAATCTAGTAAGCAGCTCCCTGCCCAGACTTATCCACATTGTTCTAAACTCTTCAATGCAATGCACCTTGTGTCCTTGCATAAATGTATGCTACAATAAAGCTCACACTAACCTCAGACCCATTTTTATAACTGAATGTGGAGTTGGTGGCTCGGAATCTTGAAGTTTTGCATCCCCATTTTTGTCCTGCAACCATGAGAGACATAAAAAAGGTAATGATGTTAAAAATTCAAATTTATTCAATTGATTATAACAAATCATCAACAGGTGAATGAAAGTAGCCATGTAAAAATAATAAAAACATGCTATATGATTCTAGTGAGAAGCTATACTTAAGAAAGGGTATGGAAATCATTAACAAGAAAGCATTGCAGAATTTAGTTCTGAAACAATAAAAAAATATTCCCAACTCGGCCGATTATTCTAGGGCTTAGAGAAAGTTGAAAGTAGACATGCAGCATTTCATTCCTCTGTTCGTTGTTTTGGGGACAGAGATACTGGTAATTACCTGTCACATTCTAGTATGAGAAAATCAGAGAATACACATTGTCATATTGTTGCTCAGCATATGTCACTGAACTAAACTCCATTGCTAATGGCAAACTTTTAGAGAAATGAAATGAACCAGTAGGTGTAGCATTAATGCATATTAATGACACAGTCACCTCAAAGTATATTATTTTGAAGAACGTATATTTGAAAATCACATATTAAATTTCGGAATAAGTGGCTCTTGATAAATTTCAAATAGAAGTGCTCTTCAGCCAACAAATTGGCAATAAAATTTCCGAGTGTCCAAATCCAAATCTATTTTAGGTTTCATCATTGTTAGACCGCATTTCCATATCGAAGGAAAGAAACAATCATTCTCCAATCTTATAGAAAACAAATTCTACTAAAAGGATGCATTTATTTATTAACAATGATGAAAATGAGATCAAAACACATCAACCACCTTAAACTTCATAAATGTATCATATCAATAAATTCACAAACCATGTCGTTAAATCATCCCAAAACTAAGCATGAAAATTTAGAAACACACCATATCATTAGCAGCAAGGCCGCTGCCATTGTTGGCAGCGAACCTCCAAGACACTGTCGCCGCCAGCTTTGCTTTTTATTGCAAAATTCGCTGAATCTTGAAAGAAAAAATAATAAACCTTAGCCCCTCGTCAGATCCAGCCGCTACGCGTCGTCAAAACATTAAAATCCCCTGCCAAAAAGTAAAAGAAATAAGTTGAATACGAATTTCTAAATTAAAAAAGTCCAGATCAACCAAAAATCATGATAATTCAACAAAACAATCGACTTCAAAAGAACAATAAACCAATACATCCAATACTAGTAAACTGAAAGTTCAAAAAGGGGTAGAGCAAAAGATCACATTTCCATCTCACTGATTTTGCATCATTTTTCATTAAAATGAACTGAAATTTACCAAATTGAAAGTCAGTAGATAGCAGATCGAAGAGGGATTAAAGGAGAAAAAAATGAGGAGCTTAGATTTGGAAGAAACGACACCGAATGATGAAAATAGAAATGTAGATGGAAAAAGAAAGAGAAAGTGAAGGCAAACCTTCAAGAGAGAGAAATGAAGGAAGAATGAGCTTAGTCTCCTTGATTTGGAGTGCTTCTATCTATCAATTTCGTAGAAGAGAAGCCAACGATGAGAGAGATACTAAAGACAGAGAGAGAGAAAGAGAAATTGATTTTCCTTTTTTAAATTTTTTGGGTAATGCTGCTTCTACTTCTCTTGTCTTTCTGTTTTTACGTTTTTAATTTATTTTTTTCTGTGAAAAGAAAAAAGAGCGAAGGTTGTGTTTTGTTTTCAGTTCACTCACAGCTCACACAGCCGACGCTTTCACTGGACCACCGACAACTTGAAAGCTCTGCTTCTCGGCTCAGCTTCTTCTCTTCTAAACTCGGCTTTTCTATTTAAAGATTTTTTTTTTTCAAAAAGGTATACTTATGCTCCCATTTTATAATTATTTTACTTTTAATTTTAATTTTTTATTTAATAATTAAAGTTGAATAGATTTTAATTATCAAAATTAAAAGAATAAAAGTACCTATAAAATTTCAAGTTATGGTTTATTGGTTGGATACCCATCTTTCTCAAGAATAACTTGAGTGTAAATCATGATTTTACAAAAAAAAAATTCAGTTTATAATTAATTTTTTAAAAAAATTCAATAATTTATATATATTAATGCAGTAAACCTAGTTAAAATATTTATATATTTATTAATTTGGTAGTATAATAATTTGTATTGCATAAAATTTTTAAATGTGTTAATTATGTTATATTTTATTGTTATTAACATTTAATTATTTAAGACAAAAACTTTAAAATATTATTTTAAAATGAAAAAGACATAATAAGAAAACCATGCAGCTTCAGTTTAAGCAACCCAAGCGGCCAAGTAGGTAAGCCAGCATCTTTTTCTCTCTCTTAGTTGGCTGGAAATGGATATTCATTGGTTTGTTGTTGTTTTTCTTTTCCAAAATATTCATTTTCTTATTGGTAAACAGTAAGATACACCTAATTATAATTATTATTAATTTGTTCCTAATAATATTCCTTGTTATTCTGTTACTACCACAGCAGAAATTTTATTCCAATTACTAATATACCCTTTCCTGTTTACTTTTCTTTTTATATATTATTGAATAAAAACAATAAAAGAATAACACATTTATCTAGTTTTCTTTTTTTGTAAGTAGTAGATAGACTGTCAGATATTTAACCTTTTTTTAAATTTATGATTAAAAATTAAAGGAAAATAAAACCATTTGGCTTGATCAGTAATTTACTAAACAGTTGGGTATGGAAGAACAATCTTACTCTACTGTAATTAATTCATCTTATTTAAGTTCATCATATTGATTCTAATTTTTACACCAGAGGCAAATTCTATTGTACTATTTTTTTATATTACTATTTTAGGTATAAATCTAGACATAAATATCAGAAAATAATTTTTTGGATAATATAATCAAATATATATTTATTAAATATATAATATATCATGTTTACGTATATTTACTAAAATAGTAATATCATATCAGAAATTCAAATTTTTTTTTTTGAAAGACTCGAAGGAAAGTGAGAATTAACCTTGTAATCAAGAAAAAGGATAAAAGTAAAACAAAGGGCTTACGGAACAAAATGAAAATGGTCACAAATAATTTTTTAATTTTAAAATGATATAATGGAAAAATTCACAAAAATTAATTAATTAATAAATATGATAAATGTCACACCCCAAACCCGGCCCAAACTTTATGACTGAATCCAGGAATGTCACATCAAAGGCACAATTCAAAACAATTTTGCTAAGTTAAAGTTTAAGGCCTAAAAGCCCAAAACCCTTGAATATTGTTAAGTAATGATAAAAGCCCACTTTATTATTTTAAGTATTTCAGAAACCAACTAAGTAAACAGTTGAAACAATAATAACAAAACTCAAAATTTAAAGTCAAATCGGAGTATAAGGCCTTATTACATCCATCGAAAATAAAGCAATTTAAAATCATGTCTTTTGAACAATTAAATAAAACTTCTAGGTATCCTGTAGTGTGGCCAACTCCGAGTCCTCTCCCACGTCGAGTCGTTTACTGAGGATCACCTGAGACATTTAATAAAAAGGGGTGAGTTTCGAAACTCAGTGTGTACGCCCTTGGTAATCCAATCAACATACAATTATCACATTGGGCCTAAGCCCTATCGAAAACGGTGGTCTTGGGCCTGACCTCATACCACACCAGTCACATGAATGCAATGCACCCATCCCAAATCCAACCCTGCACACCATTTCCCTTCCAACCCTATACACCTGTGGGGATATAAATATCAATCCACCCATTAGGGGTGAGCGTTCGATTGAATCGAATAAAATCGACTGAAAAAATTTCGAGTTAATCGAGTTGACGAATCATATTTTATCATCCTAATTTGATTTGAAATTTTCTCAAACCGATTCGAGTGAGATGGAATTCGAATCGAATCGAATCAAATCAAATATATTTGTTCGAGTTAAATTTTAAAAAATAATTTTGGGTCCTTGTAATCATTGTCACCCATCGTAATAAAATTTGTCCACATTAACCAAATTTTTTATAATAATTTATTTATTAATCTTTTATATACGGGTTAGCTTATTTGCTTGTTTAGTTCTTTCAATTATCTTTAGATTCTTGTCACTATGTATTTTGGAATTAAAAAATATATTAAATGTAAAAATGTGATTTTTTTAATAAAAGTTATTTTAAAGATAAAATGTGAAATTGATACCAATATAAAATTTTAACACGAATATTTTATGGCATAATTAATAATTCAATTTTAATATAAATATTCAATATGACTAAATAATTCAATAATATAAATAATATAAAATGTGAAATTTAATTTAATAATATAAATAGTATATAAAATAAAATTATTACTATTTATGTTTAGTGATTTTTTTTGGATAATTTTGATTTTTTATTTGAGAGTAAAGGGTGAGAAGTAAAAGTTTAGGGGGAAAATAAAAAGTTTTGGAGAATAAAAGTTTGAGGGAAAATAAATAAGGGGAGTAAAATTTTTGAAGGGAAAATATTAAAAAAAAATGGATGGGGGATGGGTTTGGGGTAGATGGGAGGTGAGATGGTAAGGGAGTAAAAGTTTTAGGGAAAAAGTAGGAGGGAGTAAAAATTTTGGGGGAAAATAAAAAAGTTTTGAGGGTTTTTGGGAGTAAAATTTTGAGAAAAAGTAAATGGGAGAGTAAAATTTTGGTGGGAAATGATTTTGGGTAGATTGGGGGGTTGGGATGGGAGGGGAGTAAAAGTTTTGGGGGGAAAGTGGGAAGGAGTAAAAATTTTGAGGGAAAAGTAAAAAAGTTTGGGAGTTTGGGGTAAAAATGTAAAATATTATAGTTTGATATTCGAATTATTCGAATTATTCGAGTTATTCGAATTCAAAAACTCAACTCGATTCGAACTCGAAATTTGAAAAAAAATCGAGTTGACTCGAATAACTCGATTCGTTTAACTCGAAAAAAATCGATTTTTTTTCGATTTTTTCGAGTTGAACCGAGTTTTGCTCACCCCTACCACCCATCCTTACACTCCAAAGGTAGCACCAGTAGCGACACTACTCAAACGTTGCAGCAAAGCTGCTACAATGGGCTTAAAGCCACCAGTGGATCCACGGTTGTCAAGCGACTATGCGATCCTCAAATCTTCCTCCGTATCATCAAAACCCACCCAAGTGCAACATATATTCCATGAATGCAACATACACATTTCCACACATTCGGCACTTAGGGGTATTTTAGTCATTTCACTACCCAATGGTATTTTCGTAAATCTACTCTACCAGGGTATTTAGGTAATTTTGAAAAAAAAATATACTTTGGAAATTTTGTAAATCAGGGATATTTGGTAATTCCGCAAATCAAGGGTATTCTGGTAATTTTACAAATTAGGGGTATTTTAGTAATTTTACAAATCTAAGGATATTTTGGTAATTTTCAAATAAGGGGTATTTTAGCAATTTTACAAATCTAAGGATATTTTGGTAATTTCCAAATCAGGGGTATTTTAGTAATTTTACAAATCTAAGGATATTTTGGTAATTTTCAAATCAAGGGTATTTTAGTAATTTTACAAATCTAAGGATATTTTGGTAATTTTCAAATCAGGGGTATTTTGTAACAGTCCGAATTTGACCCTAATCGGAACGGTGGTTTCAGGACCACGAATCCGAGTCTGAGAAATATTTTAATATTATATTTTGAGTCAGTTATATGTGAATTAATGTGTGTGAAAGTTTCATATAAAAAAAATTTAACTGTTTGTGTGCTCAATTAGTTAAAAAGGACAAAATCGCGTAACTGGTAAAAGTGGCCTTTTATTTGATTTATGGTTAGATTGATGTGGCTTTATTTTAGTGAAGTCCTTAAAGGGTAATATAACCATTTTAAGTTATAGTGGACGGCAATGTGGTCTTATAACATGTTTTTAAGTATTATTTTATATGTTAAAGATTATATTATAATTGTTTTATAATTTAATACTAAATTATAATAAAATCTCACTTGAGAACAACTCGATTTTAGCCTGATCAGAAATGTGGTTTCGGGACCACGAGTTCTAGTCGGAAAAATAAATTAATATTATTTTTCGTGTTAAATATGTATGATTGATCATGTGTTAAAATTTCGTGAAATTATTTGACTGTTTGTATGTTTAAATTAAGAAAAAGGACCAAATTACATAAGTGGTAAAAAGTAGCATTCATTAAATTAAAGGGTTTAATTGAAGTGTTGTTTGAAAGAATGAATTTGCATGTCAATTAACCCAAATTTCATGGTGATGGGCGGCATAGTGATAGCATGCTTTTATTAAATCAAATTTTTATTAGTTAATGGCTTTTTATTCACTTATTTTATAATGTGAAGGGAATAAAAATAATAATAGGAAAACATTATTTTGATTCCCCCCATTTTCTTCATCTTCTCCACGAAAACAAAGGGAAAGAAGAGAAAAACTTAAGCTTCATAGTCGGTTGATGCATGTTCTCTTAAGGTAAGTAGTTGAGTTTTATTTTAGTAAATTCCTATTAAATTGAGTTGGTTATCTTGATTTTTATCAAAATCATGTTGAAATTTCTAGAATTTGGTACACTTAGATTCGGCCATGGAGGTGAAATTGTGGGTTATTGTGTTAGTAAATACAAGATAAGTTGAGAAAGAGATTTTGAGGAAATAGAGAATAGTGGTTTTAAATTGTTTGAAATGTTATGGAAATTATTGTAAATTGAGCATAGAAATGCCCTCTACATTCGGCTAATGTTTGGGTGAATGTTTATGATGTTGAGGTAAGTTTTTTTTAAAGCAATCATATTGCATAAGAATTTGTCTAAATTGATGATCTTGATGCTTGAATAATTTGCAAATTAGGAGTGGTTGGCGAATGCAAAATAATGAATAAGTCATATAATTATTTTTGGTTCAATTATGCACATGCAAACGAATTAAGGTGTACATTGGTTCGATTGAGTGTTTGGATCTATTTGGAATTTGGTATGAGCAATGTACATGTGATTTCATATATGATGATTTAAATGCCATGATTGTTATTTAGATTAAGAACTAATTATGAGCATGTGTATATTCGGTCAAGATATATATATATGTGCTCTTGTTGGATTATTATATGATTATCTATTTGTGAAAATTTGTTATGTCTAGATTGTGTTCGGTTATATAAATAAGATGATTTGATTTGATCACATGAGTGCATTATAAGCATGTCTTTATATGGATAATATTAGTATTTGAGTAGTGCATAAAAGTAATAAAATTTGATATAGTGATTTACTAGCCGAATAGGGCATGGAAAGGATGGCAAAGTGTATTCATGATCATACTAGAATGGTTCTTTTTGATGTAGTCAAATGCGCATGAGATTTTTATGTTAATGAGATATGCTTGTTCATAATACGAAATTGTTAATGTCGTATTTGTTTATGGATATTAAGTTGTGTATAAGTATGTAAAGAATTATGAAGTAAAGTGTTTAAATTATGATAAGTATTCGAATATTATTAAGGTGATATGCATATGATTAGAGTTATGTGTTTTGTAAAGTATGTATATATTGTAAAACTTTAGGGCATGTTTAATTGTTTGAAATTGATGATATACTTGGTATGATTTCAATTGAATTTTTAGGTATGATCCATATGTATAATGCGAGTAAGAATAAGTGTGTTTAATATTTATTTATCTATATGCTATCCATATATATATGGATATGACCCATGTGAATGTTTGTTTTTGCACTTGTGTTCGGTAATGCCTTGTGACCCTAATCCGACAATGGATACGGGTTAAGGGTGTTACATTGGGTTGTGGCATGGTAAGGATGTGGTAAGAGGTAGAATGAGTGGAACTGTATGTGAGGTATAAATACATGTAAATGATACACTCAACTATATTATAAATCGTGTAATGAACACTGTACTATATACCTATGTGGTTGAGGTTTAAGCCTTATGAATGTATATATATGAATGTGAATAAGTAACAAGTTGAGTAATGTGCAAATTTGTGACACCGAACACTAAGGGTGCGAAATCGGTTGTTATGCAGTAAGTGTGCGATCAATTGAAATCTCAAAGATTGAATTCAGTAAGTTGATATTATGAGATATTATCATTCGAAATCTAGTATATATATGTTAAAGGGTGGCTTGGATGAATCGTTATTTTAGAGGTATAAATTAATATGATTAAGTTTAGTTCGATTGAGATATGATGTTCGAAAAATTCGTACAAAGATTATGAAGTATATAAAAGTTTCGATATATAAATTGGTTGCGAAACATCTTTATAAATATGATATTCAGGCTTTGAGCCTAGCAAGCCTCGTGCTGGTGAAAGTATTCAGGCTTTGAGCCTAGCAAGCCTCGTGCTGGTGAAAGTATTCAGGCTTTGAGCCTAGCAAGCCTCGTGCTGGTGAAAGTATTCGGGCTTTAAGCCTAGCAGGCTTTGCGCCGGTGGATAATATCGGGCTTTATACCTAGCAGGCTTTATGCCGGTGAATTATTATAAGTATATGCTTAAATAGGTTTTGATGATGTGGAACTTAAATCTGGTAAATGAGTTCGATGTTCAGGTATGTGTAAGTCTATTTGTTAAATGAAAAATAAGGTAAGTGAAGTTTCTTAACGAGGAACATGGATTATATGAGAAAGGTGATAATATATGTGTATGTGATTAACTAAATTTGGCCTTTTTGAATTGAATTAATATGTTTCTATGGTGAATTATTTGCTTATGACTTACTAAGCTTTCAAAGCTTACTTTGTGAAATTTTCCTATGCTTGTAGAGTTTCAAAGACTTGCTCGGGTTGGAAGTCAAAGGAGATCTCATCACACTATCCAATTTTTGTTTCGGTAAATAAATGCTTGGAGATTTAGTTACGTGGCATGTATAGTCTAGTTTTGCTATTGCTGGTTTTGAAGTTGTATATATATTTGTATAAGCCATGCGAAAATGGCTATACTTTTGTGTATAAGTATGATTAACGTTTGGAGTTTAAATGAAACAGTTTTTAGTCAACAGCAGTAACGTGATTTTGAAAAATCACCAAAAATAGGAGAAATGGAATTAGAGGGTGAATAAGAAATAGAATTAAAGTTTATTATGTCTATTTTCATATGAAATAAACAAAGTAGGAAAAGGAATTTTATATTATGAGATATTTAAAGTTTAGTGAGACTGGCTCTGAATGACTTCGTGATTCCCTGTTCTGTCTTGGAAAAATTATTAAAAATTGTACAAAAATAATCATGGAGCATAGTTTATATGACTAGAAAGCTTAATGAGTCTATTTTTGATTAAAATAAACAAGAACATTATTGAAATTCTGTACAATGAGATAACTGAGATTTTGTAAAGATAGGTCAGAACCATTAAATAGTGAAATAGGGGAAACTTTGATGAATAAACTGTACTAATTGGCCATATGAAAAATTCTGGAAAAATTATGGTAAGAAGATATATGAGTCTAGTTTTAAGTAAAATTTACGGATCCAAATTTCGAGTTTTGTAACTCGAGTTATGGTCAATTTAATCAGCATGACGCAGTAGGACAGTTTTAATTCTTATGCCCTGAATTAGTAATCAAGTCTAGTAATGCCTCATACTCGACTCCGGCAACGGTCTCGGGTAAAAAGGGGGTGTTACATATTTGGTCCCTCTCGGGTTTTAGTTATGAACTTTGGCCCATTAACAAGTCCTTGCAGCTAAAGTGAACAGACACTATGCACCAGGTAGGATTCCAGAGAAGAGGAGGTAGGCCACTAGGACCGCTTAAGTACCAAGTTCTCCCTAAATCCAATCCTAGACATGCATATGTCCGTTGCCACACTCTAACCCAGCGACTTGTCCATGGACATGTTTAATTATTAGACTAAGTCTTATGCGGTTTAAGAGTTGTGTAGAACTAGGCCTAAAGTCCATTAAACCCTAGCATACTTGTCTACGTCCCCATAAAGCCCATAAAGCCCAAATCACATCCTTACGGCCCATTAGGCCCAAATCTCATCCATATGGCCTATTAGGCCCAAAACAAGTCCAGATCATGTAACATCCATGATTAACTCAATTCGTATAACCAAACCTAACAATTTCATCAAACTTAGCCTCAGGGCCCACCGAGCCCATTTAGCCACTTTCGACTTTCCGGCATTGCGGCATTGCTGATACCGTGTGTGTGTTGTGTTTGTACACACCTGGTTACTGCGACGTGCTATCCTATCCTTAGCCTTAACCTACAACCAACCAACCTTCAATCAATCACTAAATCAAAACATTTACCAAAAGCCGAAACCTTACCATAACCTTACCGTGTGCCATCGGGTTCTAATAGCCCTTCCTTAGCTACTAATCAGGAGTATCCCCTAGATCTGCACTCACACATACACCACCAAAATCAGAGTGACTCATAATCCAAACAAGTCACCCCTATAGATCATACACACATTCGGCCATTCACTTAAACCACAATCGAGTTGAGTACACTTACCGTTGCTAACGATCCTACCACGCTTGCGATCTTTGAACCTTATCCTTGTTATCACAGTGTTAACGACAGGACAGATAGATAGCCTTTCGGCTTTTAGCAAAATGTACAAAAAAGGTTAACCGAATACTTACCAAATCCCTTTTTGATCCTGTGGCCTAATGTAACACCCCTATCCCGTATCCGCTGCCGGATTAGGGTTAAGGGCATTACCTGACAGAATGGAACTTCTTCAGACAATTCATAAAGTAAATAATCAATTACAAAACATAGTGTCCCTTCGGTAGGTCATCGAGACCTAAAGCATACTCTAAAACAAGGTCGGGACTAAATCGAAACACATACAGAAAATTCTTAGAAATTTAAAAATTTTTCTAAGTTTCAGGCTTACACGCCCGTGTGGGCAAACCGTGTGCCTTCCACGGCTGTTAGACACGCCCATGTGTCCTTTCCGTGGTCAAATCTGACTTAACTCCACGGCCACCAAGCACGCCCGTGTACCTTGGCCGTGGTCGAAACTGACTTTACTCCACGGCCACCAAGCACGTCCGTGTGCTAAGACCATGGACGAGTCTGACTTGAGCACACGACCACCAGGCACGTCCGTGTGCCAAGGCCGTGTACTCTTAGCTAGCTATCAACTTAGCTCCACGGTCATAATGCACGCCCATGGGCCACAACCGTGTGGCAAAAATAGGCCATTTGCAAGGCCAAATTGCCACCCACTTAGGGTCAAATCTACAAGCAAATACCAATACAATTCATGCACATTTAATGACCATGAACATGCCAAAATATTCACTCAATCTATATATTCAAAACCAATTTCATTCATACCAAATTTACAAGACTAAATCTCATATAAACTCAAGCATAATCCAACCATTTACTTACCTTAAACTTGGCCATTTCTTATACTATTAAACCATACCGAACATACATCATAAATCACATTCATTAAAGCATTTTGCCATCACATAACTAGCCAAATCACACGGCTAGGTTCATAGCTCATACTTATCCATATAACTAGCCTATACATGCCATATCTAGCTATATACATTTCCAAATTGTACCAAAATAAGTTGAGTAGTGTGATAATGATCCTCGACGGTCCCCGAGCCTTCAGTAGCTTTGACGATCTATAAAACAGAGAAAAACACACACACAGAGTAAGCTTTCCAAAAGCTTAGTAAGTCATATACAATTAAACTTAACATGAAAGGCATATAAGCATATAGGAACATTGGCACAACTAACTTTCATTGCAAATTTACTACATGTATGCTTTGGTCCATGAACTTGGCCACATTTTGCCACACTCATCAATTCAAAGATCTTATACACACATGGTTCTTTCATGCATACTTTCACATATCACATTATGGTTCCAATATACATATTCATCATAGTAGGATCGTATAGATACTTACCTTGTATACACACTTAGTGTATAAGTTAACGTACCTGAAACGGATTTACAGTTCACATAGCCATTCGTATCACAGATTTGCCCGTTGAACCGATAGGAACCTAATAGGATACTCAGAAAACTCAGAATAGTAGTACAATGCCAACGTCCCAGACGAGGTCTTACATGCACTCAGATATCGATGCCACTGTCCCAGACAGGGTCTTACACGAATCAATACGATGCCAATGTCCCAGACATGGTCTTACACGTAAAGATCATATCGATGCCAATGTCCCAAACGTGGTCTTACACGTAATCTCAAATCAACGCCGACGTCCTAGACGTGGTCTTACATGATATCACAGAACTGACACCTATGTCATGACATAGCTAATCCTATCTATTCCTAGGTTCGTACGGGACTTCTCGGACATTGTCACTATATAGATCTTATCTCGAAATCCATATACATAGCATCTCGTAAGCATTCACTGTTATCAATGGTCATATGAATATGCACAATTCAATATAAATACATTTATTTGTAATATGACTTACCTCGGATTTGATTTTACGGAAATGGAAACAGCTGCTCAGTTCCTCGGTTCTTAATCTATACATATTCAGAATTAACTCTTTTATTCACTAACTCATTCCATTCAATCCAAGGACACACATTTAGGGCTATTTGCAAATTAACCCTCACATTTGCACAATTTATCAATTTAGTCCATTTTTCTCAAAACATCAAATACACAAATTCATCACACATCCATGCTTAGCCGAATGCTTATGTATATCATACAAGTCCATATTTTCCATCAAATTTGCAATTTAGTCCCTCAAGTTACTATTTTCTCAATTTAGCCTTAATTAGCTAAATTCATCAAAAATTCAAGAACAAAGTATGTTCATCTAGCTCAAAACTTTCATTTAGCAACTAAACTCATCACAAAGCTCAACATATCATCAATGGCCTATCTCACAAACATCATCAATACACAAAATTGAGACATGGGTTTTGTAGTAGACAAAGCAATGATTGCAAAAACGTAGAAATTATCGAAAACTGACTAAAAACATACCTTGAATTTGGCTTGTAAGTAGCCGAATATACAAAGCTTCAACACTTTCTTTTTATTTCTCAAATCGGTGGAAGAACATAACATTATAGCTTATTTTAAGCTTTTGTTTAATTAATATTATGATATAAACTCATTTACCATAATAACCTTTCATAATAATATATATAACATAAACTGCAAGGTCATTTTAGTCCTTGTGCTGTCCACTATCTTAGTAAATGGCCAATTTACAACATAAGGCCTCATATATAAGAAGACGCATCAATTAAGCCACTCTATTAAAAAGAAGGATACTTTTATCTTTTATGCGATTTAGTCATTTTATCAAATTAAGCACACAATTTGACTAATTAACTTACGAAACTTTAGCACATGCATAATCACTTATCAAAGACACATGAAATAATATTAAAATATTATACAGACTCGGATTTGTGGTCCCGAAACCACTGTTCCGACTAGGGTATAAACTAGACTGTTACACCTAAATTCGACTTTTAACCTTGACTGATAGTAGATAATAATCGATTTGTGATGGAGGAAATCAACAAGGGTTTGGCACAAATAGGAATTTTGGCAAGGAAGGATGATGGTAATTCGGCAATAGGAGAGTTTAGCTATGAGAGAATTCGGCCAAAAAGGGAGAATAGTGATTCGGCAATGGGAGAAACCGATTGAGGGGAGAAAAGAAAAACTAATGAAAGCTCAAAGAACCTTTCAAAGCATTCGGCACTTCCTTTTGATAGCCACCAGACGAATACTCCTTTCCCCACAGTCTCATTCGGCACCAATTCCTCCCTCTCATCATCTCCTAACTTTTCTCCTGATAACACCTTAACCTTATCTGAAATTTCCTCCACAACCCTCATACCAGATTACTTCAAACTCTCTACGGCAAGAGTTTAAAACCAACCCAACTCTGGCCGTCCACTTATGCAAAATAAACACTCCAAAAAATGCCACTCCTAAGCCTCGAACCTTGGACCTCCTCACCTGACCATCATGCCACCTTATAGCTCCCCAAGTGACGCCACTTGCCACTGGACCACAAGCCTATTTGTGTCCTATTTTCTCTTAATCTATTTAAGAGGTCTAATGCCTGAGACTAGGGTCCACTAAAGCAAGAAAAATAAATTTTTCCTTATGGTCTTCCCTATCTCTAAGACTTCAAATAATCCTGATAATACCTTAAAATTAATATTTTAAGTGCTACTCATACATACCAACCTCAATGCACAGAAATTTAAAGTTCGGGATTTTTGGGGCATTACAATAAATATATGAAAATGAATTTTTCTTATGTGTGTTAGACATACTATACCAAAGTAAGTACAGCCACGCTCAACCATTTCCCCAATCTACAACCGCATCACATCAAGTCATATTGTCCATCTAATAAAAAAATATATTTACGTGTCGATTGAATATAAACTCGATTGATATAAATATTGTTGTCCATGAATGTAAACATGTATTTGAGTGCACTGAAGCACATTATCCTCCTATTTATGTGTTAGAGAGGGGCTATGGGTAGTTCTAGTTGTTGTGCCAAAAAAAATTATCGGAACCTATAATGAGATTGTTAAAAAAAAATTATTTACGTTATACGACTCGAGTGATAGGCTACCAATTAAGAGTGATTAAGTAGCCTATGAACATCTCCATTAAATACATGTCTAAAGTCAGCGGAGTCAAGACAACAACTCCACCTATCAATTTCTCCTTGTTTTCCAACAACACTGAGCTCTTCCATCTCTTAGAATATCTCTTACGGCTCTTGGCCTGCTAGGTGAATAATCTCTCTAACCCCCTCCAATTTCATTCATAAATAATTGGTTCAATAAGCATAGACAACATGACTTATTCCAACTATGATATCCTTACCAACAAAGAAGAACATCAAAGGTTGAATCTACAACCTCTACCTTAAACTCAAACAACCCCAGACCAAACTCGATTATCCTATCAACAATCGTAGCCTTAAGCTCACACAAGTCATCATTACGATCTGTACAACCCTTATAACTCATATTAACCTTACTACATGGTGTACTTGAACCACCCACCACCTAGGTACTATGTTGCTTATCCGAACAAGTAGCCATATCCCTCCCAAACCTACCTTTACTCTTTCCTTAAGGATTAAACCTCTCAAAACACCAACACAAATTATCAATCATTCAAAGAAATCCAAAAAGAAAATGAAAATCCTTGAAGAACATCTCTTGACACAACAACAACTCTACCAACAACAATAAGAAATAAATCTACACAATGAGAAAATCATTACAGAATTACGAGCAAACCAGAACCCCCAACCACGTGCCCTACAACCAAAAGTACAAAATGAGAAAACTACCTAGTCATTTCCTTATAAGAAAATAAATCCAATTACATACCCACAATACCAAGCACATATGTTGAACCCCCAATAGCTACTAGATGCAAGCCTTAAGAAAATAAACACAATCTTTCAATAAGTCAAAATTGATAAAGATGGAATAAAATTTCTTCAACAAACCTTTTACCCTAGAAATAACAGTAGAATACATGTCTCCAAACTTTAAACTGCCCAAAGAGATATATGATGGTTAGAATGACAATTAGGAACACCTTGTCTAATACAATAGTTACATGAATATTTTGAGTGCCTTTGATGCTTTAAAGTGTTGATCTTTCCCCATGACACTCAACGACCATGCAAGGTCGTGGTATCTAACTTATTCATGAATAGAATCCTCACTAACAAAACATTGTTGCAAAGCCTAGTACACTCATTTTCTATCAAAGAAAAGAAGGGTGAGTCGCTCAGGGAGTTTCTTCACAGATTTAATGTAATAACACTATCACGCCCCAAGTCTAGCGGATCTAAGATTAAGGCATGTAGTAGGGAAATAATCTATTTGGAAAAGTGTAATCCGCCTAATTGCATCTGCTGGCGAATATGTGTGGGCGTATAGTAACCATTGTGTAAGTAAGTGAAGATTCTACTTCAGGTTATTCTGTTATTTAAAGAAAAAGAATATGTAAGAGATAAGGTAACTATGGTATGAGTTACCGTCAAATGTATAGTACGCCTTATTTGTCTGAATACTGTGCTAGTTGGGTTGTAAAGTGACTTGGTTAGGGAGCAACTGGATTGACTTGTCTAATATCCATTATGTAGGATTTTTATTTATGTTTCTCTCGAAATTTGTAGGCCATTAAAAAGAAAAAATTCTAAATTAAGTGACACTTGTTAAGTTCTACTAAGCGAGAATGGGTCATATATATATGTGTGTAAGAAGGGTTTTGAGAAAGATTCTTCTTTCTTCAATATTAATCACTAATTGTTTTCTTAAATCTAATTGTATCTTTTCTCTATTAAATTGAAAGTTAAGAGTTTTGATTTAATCAATGGTTATTCCACTTCCTGGTAAGTATTATAGCTTTGTATATAAGTTTTTGAAAGAATAGATTACTAAAAGTTATATGAATAGTAAGTTATGAATACAAGACCTTGCATGGGGGTTATCTGTGATTGAAATATTAACAATATGTATGTAAATGGGTTTTAATGGTGAATATATGTTCTTTAAGCAGTTGTTGTTGGGTCAAGAAAGATGTCTGAGTTTGGAGCTTCGAACTTCATTAGGTGAGTATCAGGTGAGTTCCTAATATCAACTCCCACAAGTCCTTCTAGATAGTTCCCTTGATATCGATGTTCTAGTAACGATGCATGAGTACTTGAATGACTACTAAAGATATATATGTAATCTTGGTGTAGCATCCTTGTGAGTCAAGTATGTTATGAATTGCATGCATAGGTGTATGTGATTCTGTGAAACAACTATGTTTAAGTGTCTGGGATGTATATTATGATTTATGATCTAGTTGATGTGTGTGAAACATGCACTAAAGTATGATTTGGTTAAGAAAATGAGTATAGCCTACCTTAATGTGTACTTATGTTAGATATATGATGCGTAATTGAAAATGCGGGAGAATTGAGGTGTAATGGAGTGTTGGGAAATGATGTGATGTGAGTCTTGACACCGTAGTGGTATTCGATAAAGTCTGTCGTAAACACAAATTTTGGCATGACAATTCTAAAGAAATTTCATGGACAGGGCATATTCTGGAAAGAGCAGATGAGTTGCATTCATCTACTAGGGTTTTCTACATGTCCTAAGGTAATGATGGGCTAACCTCATATGATGTGAGTTTAGGCAAATCCATATCGCAAACATGATAGTTCATTGGGCACCTGGGTGGCCTTCTGTATGGCTTTTGTGGCATAATCTGTATGGCCTTTGTGGCTCATTCTGTTGGCCTTTGTGGAGTACTCTTGTATGTTACATTTATGGCATACTCTGATAAGTTTATATGGTGAATTATGCATCGCATTTGTAGTAAGTTTTGGGTACATTCTAAGTGTTCTTTGATAGATACTTCTATGATAAGGTATGATATGTCTAAAGTTGTAACAACCTGATTTTCTATGGTGTCGAAAACAGTGGTTTGAGATCATGAAATTCGACGAGTGAGTTCATGTAACACCCTGGTTTAGGGGCTATGCATGTTGGGTATAATTCATGTTCTAGTAGGTTTTGGGTATACTTGGATGTGTTTGAGAGGTGTTAAGAATGTTTGGACTCAAGGGGAAAACTTTAGAAAATTTTGGATTTTTAAGTGCAAAAAGGGGGAGCTTGGCGATGGGTGTCTTAAGAGAATTATTTGGGAGAACATGACACAAGAATTGGGCTGGTGGAGTGGCAAGGGAGACGCCACTAAGAGCTTGGGGAGGTGACGTCTCAGGTGCAAGGGAAGGGGCCAGTGTTCGAGCTGCGAAGGCAGCACTTTGGCCTTTATTTTTGGCGTCAGAGAGGTAAGAAGTTGGGTGGCTTTTGGATGCTTAAAAGATGGACAAAGACTTGGTATTTGTTTTTAAATTCGGCTAGGAAGAGGTTTGACTCATTCAAACCTTTTTGATGAGTGTTAGGGAGGAAAAAGGGGAGAGAAATAAGGGATTTGGTGAGGGGTTGAAGCTTTGGCCGAATGTGGGAGTCTTGGGGGTGGTTTTTCGGTTTTGTGGGATGTGTGTAGGTGTGTGCCGAACCTTAGTCCTATAAATAGGAGGGGCACCCTTTTGAAAATAGTTTTTCTCCTTTTGTTGTTTTTGCCGAAAGTTCATTCTCTCATCTCCCTCTTGTGCCGAATTTTATTTGTTCTTCTCTAGTTGTTGTTGCTGAATTTGTAAGCAAGAGAGAACCTCTTCTTTCCCCATTTATTTTGCATAGGCCGAAACTTCTTTTGAGCACCATTGCCGAAACCTCTTAACCCTTTTTTCTTTTAGCCTAAGCCGAATATCCACAGCCTCTTCTCCTTTTCTCTTTTTTATGTTTTAGCCGAATCTCCTCTCACCCTTGTCGAAATATCCTCTTAGTAGCCTAGTGTGGTTGGCCGAATATCAGCAAGGGCGACCTCTCCTAGTTCTGCTCCATTCGGTTTAAGGGAAGGTAATGTGTTCGGCCTTAGCAGTTGATTTGAGTTCTTTGTTTTAATGGCCGAAGCCGAAGGATTGGCCTTAGTTTGGTGTGGCCGAATGTTCTCAAGGGCCTCAAGTGTTATGTTTCTAAGTTTTGGGCCAAATCTAATATGGTATTATTATGGATTGTTTAAGGTGGTGTTTCGGCAGAGAGTTAGTCAAGCAGCATTTCGGGATTGGATCGTTGGTGCTATTAAGCTGCGTAATCAACGCACTATTTCTACGATTGTTGGTTTGTTAAATGTGTTTACATATATGTGATGTGTGGAAGCCGATTATAATGGCTTAAGTGATGTGAACCGATGATGGTAAGTTTGGTTGTGATATTTATATATTTTATATATGTTTGATGTGGTATTGATAAATAATAAATACTCACTCTATATGATATTCTTGCATGATTTATTGACACATGGGCATGGGATTGGATTGAAGAAGGAGGAAGTGTACACAAGTTGTACGTGGTCTAATGATAGCTCCGGCTACATTAGCGCTTGAGGGTTAGCTGTGTGCTACCTCAAGGGAGGTGTGGCTCGGTGCCCATCTCGGCGGTTGATGGCTATGTGCATCACCGTAGACAGATATTGATGTTGAGATCATTTTGGTTGATCGGTGGCTCAGCCACGGCCTTGTGCAGCGAGTAGCCAAGGTAAGGTTTTGGATCACGATGTGATCAGTGGTGGTTTATCCACGGCCTTAGGCAGGGAGTCTGCTAAGGTTGGCGTACGGTGGGATAGTAGGTTGGGCTGAAAAGCATACTTGCATGATTTGCTTCGATGGTTGTGTGGGTATGGGCCAAGCCCATACGTATGGAAATTTGTGTTATGGTTATGCACTAAGTCTGTGGACTCACGCAAATATTTTCCTAACATTTCAGGTGATTCATGAGATGGACCGGGATCGGAGAGGACACATGGTGGCCCATGCCGAAGGAGATGTTTTTCTTGGTTATATTAAATATTAAGTATTTTATTTAAATAATAGTTGTAACAAGGATTTATCTTATTATTTTGGTATCATTTTATTATTAACTCTATTATGGTTTGTTTAAATTGAAACACTATGTGAAGATGGTTATATTTTTTTTTTATAACTTACTTATTCAAATATGGAATTATTAAACATGTGGCTATAATTTCAAAAGAACATGGTTTCCAAGAGCAAATAAATTTTTACTATTTTATTCTAAGACAAAAATATTCTCACTAACATAACCAGATTCGGTCGTAATGAATGGGCCGGGTTTGGGGATGTTACAGTTTGGTATCAGAGCCCGGTTCAAAACTCGGCTTTGAGGGTTTTGGGCTCGAAATAGTTTTCAAAATGGGCTTTTCGAAATGTGGGCTTTTATAAAAAGTTTTTCAGGTTATTCTGGCATGGCACCTGTACCTCCGACCCGAAGTCCACCAGGTAAGTACTTCGGACTTTCTTGAAGTGATTTGTTTGTATGAATTGATTTGGGCTTAGTTTGGGCTCGTAGAATAGAATAATAGGATCTATTGGACCCTAGGACTAGACTACTCAAACATGTGCATAAAACTTAAAGCTCTTAAACAAACCTGTGAAATAAGTCGCCGAGTTAAGGTGTGGCAACCTGTGTGCGCATGTCTAGGATTGGATCCGGAAGAGCTTGGTACTTAAGCAGTCCACGTGACTCACCTCCTCTTCGCAGGAATCCTACCTGGTGCGTAGCTACGGTTCACCTTAACCAAGAGGACTTGTTCATAGGCTAAACCAATTATTAAAACCCGAAAGGGAATTAGCCTTGCTGTTTTTAAAATCCTCTGTTTTAAAATTTTTCAAACTTACCCCTTTGGTTTGTAAAACCCTAAATCTGATTTTGAAAGATTTTTTTTGATTTATAAAATTACCAAAATGCCCCTAGTGGCAAAATTACAAAAATACCCTTGTGTTATAAAATTTCCGTACTACCCTCAACTTTTGATAAAATGATTTTTACTTTACAAAATATCAAAATCTTGAGGTTTCGAAATATTAAGATACCCTGGTTTGTGGAAATTTACGAAAATACCCTTGGATGATAAAATTACCAAAATGCCCTTGTTTTTTTTAAATTTTCAGATTTCTCTCGATTTTTATTGAAACATTCCTATTTTACCAAATACCAGGAAGTCTTATTTTGTGGAATATTGTGATATTCTGATTTGGAGAATTTACGAAAATGCCCGTGATTTCCAAAATTACTAAAATAACCCTGACCTCTGAAAATTTTGCAACACATCCGATTTGAAACAAAATTTTTTTTCAAGATAACCCCTGTGACTTTGTAAATTTTGAGATATCTTTAAGTTGGAAAACTATTTTCAAAATTGACCCAGAGTTATTACCTATATACCCCTATAGGAAAATGACGGAATTACCCCTGGGTAGAGAATGGAACTTGATTGCTCGAAAGAACTACTCTCGGAAACTTTATTGTATAAAATTGCTCGTGGATAAACAGTGAAACAAGAATTTCTAATCCATAAAACTTTCTAAACAGACTAAATCGAGGCGCTAGATATGAGTTCTAGGGGGCGTGGTCGCAATACTCGTGGACGTGGTAGAGGCAGGATGTCAGTATCGGAACCGGTCGGGTCACGCCATGGGTCAGAGAGCGATGCACCGCCACCAGCTGTTGAGGTTGAACAGCAGGGTCAGACTGGAGGAGACGACGCAGTGTCACAAGCTGTGCTGCGAGTGCTCGAACGAGTGGCAGGAGCCAATGGGGGCAATAGGACTCGGAAGTCAGTGCCCGAAAGGCTTAGGGCGAATGGAGCCGAGGTTTTCAGATGAGTGTCTGGGGTAGCTCCAAACGTGGCAGAGTACTGGCTTGAGGCTGTTGAAAGGATTATGGACGACTTAGACTTGACTGCTGAGGAAAAGCTTAAGGGTGTTGTTTCGTTGCTGCGGGATGAAGCCTACCAGTGGTGGCTCACTGTTAAGGAAAGTACCCCGGCAGATCGAGTGGACTGGGGTTATTTTAAGATCAAGTTCGAGGGGAAGTATGTCGGAGCGAGTTATGTGGATGCTCAGAGGAAGGCGTTCCTCAATTTGGTGCAAGGAGGCAAGTCAATAGCGGAGTACGAAGCTGAGTTTCTACGTTTAAGCCGATATGCTCGGGGCATCGTGGCAACGGATTATGAGAGATGTGTCAGATTTGAAGATGGTCTGCGGGATGAGCTGCGAGTTTTGATTGCTCCGCATCAGGAAAGAGACTTCGCCGTTTTAGTGGAGAAAGCTCGAATAGCTGAGGAGGTTAAGAAGGCTGAGAGGCACAATAGGGAAAGGAACCGTGATAAGAGAAGTGTTGGATCGCCAGAAGTGGTTGAGAGGGTCCAGAAAAGACCGAGGGTTGAGACTCTTGTTCATATTGCTAAGACAACTGAGAGGAATCCAGATCGTCCGTGTGCGCAGTGCGGAAGGTACCATGTTGGCGAATGCTGGAATCGGGTTCGGGAATGCTTCAGATGCAAGTCCAAGACTCATCTGGTTAAGGATTGTCCCTAGGATCCGAATAGGACTCGGGTAGTAGGCCAAGGTTATGTGCAACCAGGCAGAGGTGGTCAGCAGGCGACAAGAGGTCGTGGTCCGAACCATGGAGGGAATGGTTCCGGCCAAGGTCGTGGAGCAGTAGGCCGCGATAATGGTGGTACTGAGGCAAGATAGCCAGCTCTGGTTTATGCAGTTCGTCGGAGAGAGGATAATGATGTGCCTGATGTGTCAGCTGGTAAGTCCCTTATGTCTGGAATAGTCTCTGTTGTTTTGTTCATTTTGGTGACTGTTTGTTTTGCTGCTCGTAAAGTAGTTGGAACCTTGAGTGTGATAGAAATTGTGCCTAGAAGTATGATAGCTCTTTAAGATCAGAGTGCGCAGCCATAGCGTAGTGGAAGGAATTGGACTGTTAGTTTAGACAAGTAATTTCGAGGACGAAATTATTTTAAGGAGGGTAGAATTGTAACACCCTGGTTTAGGGGCTATGCATGTTGGGTATAATTCATGTTCTAGTAGGTTTTGGGTATACTTGGATGTGTTTGAGAGGTGTTAAGAATGTTTGGACTCAAGGGGAAGACTTTAGAAAATTTTGGATTTTTAAGTGCAAAAAGGGGGAGCTTGGCGATGGGTGTCTTAAGAGAATTATTTGGGAGAATATGACACAAGAATTGGCCTGGTGGAGTGGCAAGGGAGACGCCACTAAGAGCTTGGGGAGGTGACGTCTCAGGTGCAAGGGAAGGGGCCAGTGTTCGAGCTGCGAAGGCAGCACTTTGGCCTTTATTTTTGGCGTCAGAGAGGTAAGAAGTTGGGTGGCTTTTGGATGCTTAAAAGATGGAAAAAGACTTGGTCTTTGTTTTTAAATTCGGCTAGGAAGAGGTTTGACTCATTCAAACCTTTTTGATGAGTGTTAGGGAGGAAAAAGGGGAGAGAAATAAGGGATTTGGTAAGGGGTTGAAGCTTTGGCCGAATGTGGGAGTCTTGGGGGTGGTTTTTTGGTTTTGTGGGATGTGTGTAGGTGTGTGCCGAACCTTAGTCCTATAAATAGGAGGGGCACCCTTTTGAAAATAGTTTTTCTCCTTTTGTTGTTTTTGCCGAAAGTTCATTCTCTCATCTCCCTCTTGTGCCGAATTTTATTTGTTCTTCTCTAGTTGTTGTTGCCGAATTTGTAAGCAAGAGAGAACCTCTTCTTTCCCCATTTATTTTGCATAGGCCGAAACTTCTTTTGAGCACCATTGCCGAAACCTCTTAACCCTTTTTTCTTTTAGCCTAAGCCGAATATCCACAGCCTCTTCTCCTTTTCTCTTTTTTATGTTTTAGCTGAATCTCCTCTCACCCTTGTCGAAATATCCTCTTAGTAGCCTAGTGTGGTTGGCCGAATATCAGCAAGGGCGACCTCTCCTAGTTCTGCTCCATTCGGTTTAAGGGAAGGTAATGTGTTCGGCCTTAGTAGTTGATTTGAGTTCTTTGTTTTAATGGCCGAAACCGAAGGATTGGCCTTAGTTTGGTGTGGCCGAATGTTCTCAAGGGCCTCAAGTGTTATGTTTCTAAGTTTTGGGCCAAATCTAATATGGTATTATTATGGATTGTTTAAGGTGGTGTTTCGGCAGAGAGTTAGTCAAGCAACATTTCGGGATTGGATCGTTGGTGCTATTAAGCTGCGTAATCAACGCACTATTTCTACGATTGTTGGTTTGTTAAATGTGTTTACATATATGTGATGTGTGGAAGCAGATTATAATGGCTTAAGTGATGTGAACCGATGATGGTAAGTTTGGTTGTGATATTTATATATTTTATATATGTTTGATGTGGTATTGATAAATAATAAATACTCACTCTATATGATATTCTTGCATGATTTATTGACACATGGGCATGGGATTGGATTGAAGAAGGAGGAAGTGTACACAAGTTGTACGTGGTCTAATGATAGCTCCGGCTACATTAGCGCTTAAGGGTTAGTTGTGTGCTACCTCAAGGGAGGTGTGGCTCGGTGCCCATCTCGGCGGTTGATGGCTATGTGCATCACCGTAGACAGATATTGATGTTGAGATCATTTTGGTTGATCGGTGGCTCAGCCACTGCCTTGTGCAGCGAGTAGCCAAGGTAAGGTTTTGGATCACGATGTGATCAGTGGTGGTTTATCCACGGCCTTAGGCAGGGAGTCTGCTAAGGTTGGCGTACGGTGGGATAGTAGGTTGGGCTGAAAAGCATACTTGCATGATTTGCTTCGATGGTTGTGTGGGTATGGGCCAAGCCCATACATATGGAAATTTGTGTTATGGTTATGCACTGAGTCTGTGGACTCACCCAAATATTTTCCTAACATTTCAGGTGATTCATGAGATGGACCGGGATCGGAGAGGACACATGGTGGCCCATGCTGAAGGAGATGTTTTTCTTGGTTATATTAAATATTAAGTATTTTATTTAAATAATAGTTGTAACAAGGATTTATCTTATTATTTTGGTATCATTTTATTATTAACTCTATTATGGTTTTTTTAAATTGAAACACTATGTGAAGATGGTTGTATTTTTTTTTTATAACTTACTTATTCAAATATGGAATTATTAAACATGTGGCTATAATTTCAAAAGAACATGGTTTCCAAGAGCAAATAAATTTTTAATATTTTATTCTAAGACAAAAATATTCTCACTAACATAACCAGATTCGGTCGTAATGAATGGGCCGGGTTTGGGGATGTTACAGTTCAAAAATTTTATTAATTAGTGTTTATAAGTCAATTATGAATTTAGGAAGGCTTATGAATTGGTGATTTGTGCTTTAGAATTATTTATCAAATTAATTAGTTTTGAAACAGAGGTATCGAGAAAAATTTCCTGAGTGTTCGATTTAGTCCCGATTTACTTCTAACGTGTATTTTTGGGCCTCGAGGGCTCATAAAAGGGACAATCTGATTAAACTATGATATGAATGCTAAATGATTATGAAATGTCCGTATTTGATATGAAAAGTTAGGGAAAACTTCTGTAACTTTGTTCCGGGGACGGATAAGAGTTAGGAGGTGTTACAAAAGTTATGTTGGTTTGATTAGTTTTGTGGTGCAATCGAATGAGTCTCAAGGGAAGTTTCCTGAAAAGAAGTATGTATCTGTACTATCTACCATGGTAATCTGTCAGTTTAGAATACAAGCATATTCGCGATTATGAAAGATGTAAATATCTATTGGTATAAGCTATCTATACTACGTAGGGTTAAGTTCAAGTTATTTGGAACCCGCCATATCTAAATAGTATTGTGTTTTGTTTGGGGATCTTATGGATCTCATCTAAATGGTCTGGATAGTCCACTATCTGTGCAAGCATGTGTTGGGTATTAAACTGGGAAATTATTTGATTGATAATTTGATAATGTCAAACATCAACATAGGAATCCGCCAAATGAGAGTTCAAATAGTAAGTGTCCACCAGTGAACAAATGTTTGTGAATGTCTGTTCTAGGAAAATTATTTAAGGATATGTGGAAAGGAAATCTGTGGAAAGTGGGTGCCATAGAGATATTCTCTTAAAAAGTATATTTGATGTTTTAAGAGGAAAAATGTAGTATTCTCCAGTAAGATATAGAGTTAGCCATTTAGTTAAATGAAAGATAACATGTTAAGGAAGTATGTGGCATATAAGCATGTGTTATTTTGATGATGTGAAGGTATCTGCCAAAGACAGATATGGGTAATCTAAATAATCAGGATGAAGAGTTCAGCATGAAAGGTTTAAAGGTAATTTGTATTTCAAATTCACTAAGTTTGTGTAACTTATAAGTGTTACGTTTATATTTCAGGTATTAATGGATGGATGAGTTCGCCAAAAGGGACGATGCCAGGAATACGCCAAGGAAGCGACAGATTGAGTTATTATGCATACAATGGACTATTTGGAAAAGTGGCGTATTGTAGTATTAAACCTTAAAGAGTCTGTCTTTAGTAAACATTTAGATATAGTGACAAGTTTAATGTATTATATTACTTTTAAATACATTTCTTTGTTTCTTTAGATACTCGAATTTAGATAAAGTAATAAAAAAATGTTTTAAGTCAAGAGTACTAGAATATTGTTTTGAAAATTATGTCTATTATTATGAAGTAACACTTGAAATCCGAATTTGGTGAATCGGGTCGAGTTGAGGGCATTACAAATACTAAAGTCAAATGGTTTACAGATGAGTGGCCTATTCAAGCATTTATCATAGGTGTTGGTCGCAGCATCTCAAGTACGCTTTAATAGATGATAAAATCAAACAAGCTATTCACCTTTTACGAGAAAGCCCATAGGTACATAAAACTAAAAAAATGAAATCAGCTAACATATAGGCGTTTAAATCCCTCATCAACTCCCTTAGCATAGATTTGATATGCCACACAAAGGACATCCCTTTTTGTATGACCACCAGAGAATCCTAGCTTTAAATACATATGGAGGGCAACATTTCTTTAGCCCTACCAACTCCCCCAATGCTAAAGATCTAACAGGCATGATACGTAGCACAAGTTGTTGGAAAAATTGTAACAACCTATACCCAGCTCGATCACCGAGCCCGAATACTAGGACGCTACACCACCTGTCACGCATCATAAATATTACACACTGTCACATGACTAAGCAAACGTCTTCTTTATTTAACATTCGTGCGAATTATAAGTTATACAATCTCTGATTTTAACTAAAATATGCTAAGCATAAATAAAGTGAACATATAAATAACATTAACATGCATTAGGACCACTTAGAAAAATTTCTAAAACAGTTACGTAGGTATCGATATTGAAGGTGTGGTATGAATATTTCTTTTAAGTGGTATCGATACCGCTTGTAAAATTGATACCAAAACTGCTTATTGTTTCTAATTTAAAAACCAAATACTCAAAAATTATCGATACCACTGGAAAAGTACTGATAATTTTACCCCGAGTATCAATACTCGTGATAAAATATCGAAACCAACATACAAAACTGATTTCCTGCACTTTCGAAAATCACAGAAGTATTGTTTTTATAACCCAAATATCGATACCTTTACTCCAGACCATAATAATACAATAGTTTCAAGCATATAATCCATACCAACTTAAACACAAACATCATGCATCATTCACCTCATAAAATGGGCACCAAAAACTCTGAAATATCAGTCCAAAACATCATAATCATGACTAAGCAAGAAACCAATAAAACATACTTTAAGTCCATAGGTTCTAAGCAAGATAAATATGTAATCAACTTAATAGTCACAGCATATAGTCTGCCACATTGCTTTTATTCCCCAAAACATAAATAATCAAATAAACACCTACAAATAGCTACTAAAGTTTTAGCTTGTATCACCCCTTGAAGGCCATACCGCTCGCACCAGCACTACTTATATACAAGGGTTAAAAGGAGTGGGTAAGCTTAACAAGCTCAGTGAATGCTCAGAATAACTACCACGAAAACAAGTCATTATGCATTATCAACAACTAAATAGCATAATTATAACAATCTTAACTTTAGTGTCATATTATATTTACTCATGCAAAACATATTAGTTCATTTTCATGGTAATTACATTATCTTTTAAGCATATATTACTTTACATAGCAGTCATAAATAATGATAATTTGGCACTTGAGGTTATGAAACATAAAAGTGGGCACTATCACCACTCATTGGATACATGGATCTCCAATATGCCAAATGACTCATAGATTTGAACATGTCCCATAAGTAAAGCATAGCTAACACTCTCCAACACACCGAACATATCCCGGTTAAGCACATTTATCACAACCACATAAGCACATTTATCACAGTTAAGCATAGGTATGATAACACTTACACTCGGAATTTAGAATAGGGGTTTAGACTACCTCTAAACTATCAATTAACACAATGAATTGCCTACGAGCAGCAATTCTAAAACACTCACTGAATATACTTTCACCAAGTAGATGAATTCTTAAACAAGCTTTTCCTTGACTTTGTCTCTACTCGTTGAAGGTCATATCGGCTTTGACGCTTCAACAAGTCAAACCACACAAACACAAAACCAACAATCAACTAATGACTTACCTCAAACAGCCAAAAACATAAGCCTAAGCTAAGTTCTCTTGTAACCAACACCTTCGACATAGAAGACTTAGAATTCTAATATCTTGACCTACACTTAATCTTTTTGCATGAAGCGAATTTCATTCATCTACATATTCATTTACGACTAATTCCCAACCTTTAAACTACACAAGATCTCTCAATTCATAGTATCAAAATTATTCGACTTAGAATGGCTATTATGACAAAAATTCATTAAAACTTGAGAAATCTTTAACGAAACCTTAAACTCGGTTTAGAAACCTTCTAATCATGTCAAAACTAATTGAATAACATTTTGACATCATGTTTTTGCTCAAAAATTCGAGATTCGCCATTAATTACCCAATTTTTGACTTTTAATCAAAACATGCGATTTAATGATTAAAAGCTTAGTTTTAAAGACTGTATAATATCTAAAATCAATAGAAAGATGAATAGTCACCTTTGATGGGAGAAAAATAAACTTTTGATGCGAATCCGAGAAAACCCACAAGTGAGGAAGATGATAAAATCAATGAGATCTTGGGGTGTTTTCTTATTATGTAGATTAATGCTATGAGGATGAAGGAAATCAATGGAATTAAGGTTTGAAAAACAAAAAGTGTAAGAGAGGAGCTTGGGGAACAAGGGACAACAAGAGCATATAGTTGAAGAAAACTATAGTGAAAATAAAACCTGGAGATAGGGGGTTTTAGGTTGAATTTTAAATTTTGGTCTAATTGCCTCTTAAAAACTCACAATTTTGACTCTTTTTTACAAATCTATCCTGTTTTCAAAATTAAAGGTATTTAAAGATCATTTTCAAAAATTGATTTAATTTTCTAAAAGCCATTGTCGAAAACACTAACGGGTACCATGCTTACAAAATTCCGAACACATATGGGCTAAAATTCCTATTTTACCCTTAAAACTTTTAGGCCAATTTTGGGGTGTGACAAAAATTCTCGGTTTAAAAATGATTTTCTGTAGTAGTGAAAAAATAAAAATGTGAAAACTTAGCCGGTTTATGATATTTATAGTAATAAACTTTTCTCGAAAAATACCTATGCTTTGTTAGAGACGGATCCTTGACGTTCCTAACTTTCAACCGAATGACATTCTTTGCTATTCTCGTACTACTAATCGCTTCGAATGTCGGCACTAACAATCACAAATCAAACACAGAACTAGAAATAATTTTCTTACTTTCAGTAGAAAAGTAAATTTCTCTTAATAGAAATTGGTAGAATTGTTATTCCTAGAAAATAAAATTTATACTTAGATAATTAATTCTTACCTTTTTTGGACAGAATAACAATATCTCAAAATAGTTATTGTTTGCCCTACCAATGTCATCTATTTATAGGGAGAGATAGAAGAATCCTTGTTGAATTAGTAGAATACAAATAATACTTATTTGATAGAAAAACTAGTACCTTAGTTTTACAAGGAATAAAGGGGTAGAATTGGGTCTCTCATGTATTGGGTCTAATTATATATCATTTTTAGACTTTTAATCGAACACTTTATAATTTAATCCAACCCAATATAATTTTTTATATTTCCCAAAATAAATACTATTTATTAAATTATTTTTCCAATTAAATAATTTCCTCAACCCAATTCTAATTCCATTAAACTCATGGAAACTTTACCGTAAAAGAATCTATGAAAAATATATTCACTGTCCATATTCAAGGGGTTCATGATCACCAATTAATTTAATTCCATTTTTCATACTTCAATTACTAGATTAAATAATAATTCAAAAAACTTAAATTAATTTTCAAGTCATTTTCATACTTAGTGAGAAACAAAATTCATTTTTTAATGTAACTTATTTATCTAACTTTATCATTTCTATCCATTTCTATGCATTTGATTATATATGCAATTCATTTATGGTTTCAATGAGCTAGTAGAGAGACCGATTCAATATATATAATTAGGGCTCAAATGATTTATAATTAAGTTTTGCCTTTTTACCTATGAATCATTCATTTAGTCATAAAGTCATTCCATTATAGTATCATGATCGTGCTCTCCCCGATTACATACCATTACGAAAGCTACTCGACCAATGCACGTTCAATGACTTTGTCATAAGTGTGTTACACTCATAGGATATCCTTAATCTTTTTGGGATAAGTTCGTTCTCCCAGTATGATCTTATTTTATCTCATAGTAACTATTACATCTTCCTTCATGAAAAGTTAATAATTATCAAATAGTTATTAAGTCATTTATCACAAAGGCAAACGACTCGACATTTTTCTTTTCATCTATCATGTAATGACAATGAGAGAATATTACCCATGTCTTGGGTTATGAATTTCACTATTGTGAATGATGCAACATATTGCAGAAGTCATATACCCAATGCACCAACTTTCAGTTCCTTATCTATTTCAAATCAAGCTTTTACTTACATCAAAGTATATGAGTCACACAAAGTCCATCATCCCTCAAGATTAAGGTATGCCATACTATAAACGTCACAAGTGAATAAATCCACAAACGAATTTAGGATCTATTCTACTTGGATCCTATACAATTTAATGCCAGTCACATTTATGTCTCTTATCTTTTAGGAGTCATCCGCTCCAGTGCTCAAGATGAAGCATCTCCCCAATTAGACTTGATAGACGACATATTAGTCTTTCAATTGGTTTGCTCATTTTCGATTAGACTAAGGACATGTTTAGGTTCATCTATTAATATAAGTTGTCTTGTCATATTACGATCTAACCACATAATATCTCTTAGTATTAGTTAAACATTAGAAAATCAATTAGCTAATATTTTCTTCTAATTTTATTTGCGTGCAAAAACCATTGGGGACAATATATAAAGGGTATTATTGTAATTCATGGATAATTTGTAACACCCCTAAATCGTGTCTGTCGTTAGATTAGGGTTATAGAGCATTATCGTACAATTGAAAACATTTAAACTTAACCTTATTCATGAACATAAACAAATGATAAACCAATCATATACATACACAATGTCCCTAAATCTAGCCCTCGAGGCCCTACAAATACCTTAGAAATGATTTGGGACCAATTTGAATTCATTTGAAAAGTCTAGGAAAAAGTCACAAAATTTTGAAAATAGGGGTCACACGGCCGTGTGGTCAAGCCGCGTGCCTCACACGGTTGAGACACATGCATATGTCTCAGACCGTGTAACCTTCGAACTAGGGACACAAGGCCATGTCACACGCCCGTGTGCCAGGCTGTGTAGCTGTCCGAGTTACTCCACACACCCATATGCCAGGTGTAACATCCCGAAATAGGGCCTAAACGGAACAGTGGTTGTGAAACCACAAATCCGAGATAGAAAACTTTATTTTGATTAATTTTTATGATTTACTAATTGATTGGATGCATGTGTTAGAGTATTGATAGAAAATTTTATGAAATTCTTGTCTAATTTGCTTATTAGGGTTAAATTGTAAAAGTTGATAAATGAGAGTTCTATATACTAAAGGATTTAATTGAAGAGCATAATTGAAGTAGAGGTCCTTAAATGGTAATTATACCATTAGGCTTTCATGGACAAAAATGGACAAATATAGGTAGAAAGAACCAAAGTTTTTAATGAAGGGTAATTTAGTCATTTGGTAATAAAAAGAAATTAAAAGGGAAAAAGATGGCAAAATATGCTCATGTTCTTCCTTAGGACGAAACTTCAAGGGGGGGACTCCATAGCTAGGGTTTCCAAGCTTCCAAGCTCCATAGTAAGTCAATCCAAGCCTCGTTTTTCATGTTCTTTACGTTTTTGGAATCCCGGTAACTTGGTTTAGCTTATTCTAGCAATAATTTAACTTAGGGTTCATATTTGGAAAAATACCCATAAGTGAAATGTGTTTATTTTGATGTTTTATTTTAGAATATGAAGGCTGAAATTATGTTAAACAACTTTTGCTAAGCGATTTTACGTAAAAACGAGTAAAATGACATAATCGGTAAAAATATCTAATATTCATAAGTGCATGTTAGAGTGAGAATTTGATGTTGCCATAGAAGGGAAAAATGTTCAGCATGTCATAAAATGTAAGAAAATAGGATGAAGTTTAATTTTCGAGCCTAGGGGAAAAATTGTAATTTTGTGAAAGTTAGGGGCAAAAACGTAATTTTGCCATAATGTGATTTTTGGATTGAATTAAATAATGTAAATATTAAATAAGCTAAATGTGTTATTATAGATTGAGAAGAACGTGGAATCGATCTTGAACGAGGGAAAGGAAAAGTTAAGGACTAAATTGCAAATTTCGCCATATTTTGCACCGAGGTAAGTAGTATGTAAATAATTCATTATTTTTATTGATGTTTTATATTTCAGCATGTTTAATGTATTGTATCTAATTTTTGGATCATAATTGACTATTGAAAGAATGAAATAAAGTGTTAAAAAGTGAGTTATTTCCCGTTTGAACCTTCGGAATCGAAAGATGTAATTGGCATGTAGCTAGGTCACATGAGTGGTACTAAGTGTAGGCCACTATGTGCACAAGAGAGCTACAAGAGATTTTGTATATGTAGCTAGGTCACATGTGTAGTACCGAGAGTACGCCATGTGTACAAGAAAGCTATATGTAGCTAGGTCACATGTGTGGTATATGGTGTGAGCCACTATGTGTACAAGAGAGCTACGAGAAGGCTAGGTCATATGAGTGGTGCTAAGTGAAGGCCACCATATGTACAAGAGAGTCAGAATTATGAGTACAATCAAGCTAGGTCACATGAGTGGTACTGGGTGAAGGCCACTATGTGTACAAGAGAGCTTCGATTTCAAAGGTGGGCTGTGTGCGAAACCACCGCATATTCGTTATTATTCCGAAGCGTTCAACGGGAAAACTGACTAAATGAAATTATGTGAGATGTTGTAGTGATAAGTATATGTATATGTATGTATAATGTATGAGCAATATGCTCAATATGCAATTGGAAATTTGAATGATTGTTATAGGTAAGTAATGAATACAACTAAAGTGAGAGAAAGCAAAATTTTACAATAAAATTGTTTTGGACAGCAGCAGTGAGGTGAATTTGAAAGATCACAAAAAATGGTAGAAATTGAATTATAAGTTGTATGAGACATTTATTTAAAGCTTATTGAGTCTATTTTTATTCAAAAGAAACAGAGAAAGCAAATGATCGGTATATTTTGAGATATTTAGATTTTTGTGAGACTGGTTCGGAGTGATTTCGAGATCCCCTCTTCTGACTTGGAAAAATCATTGAAAATTGTAAAAAAATAATATTGGGACATAATTTATATGATTAGAAGAAGCAAACTAGAACATCATTTGAATTCTGTAAAAAAAGATAATTAAATTTTAGCAAAGAATGGTCGGAATTGTCAGACAGCAGAACAGGGGAGATTTTGAAGAATAAACTATACTAGTTGGCTAAACCAAAAATTCCGAAAATTTTATGGTAAAAAGATATGTGAATCTAGTTTCAGGAAAAATTTATGGATCTTAATTTGGAGTTTCGTAGCTCCAAATAAAAATAATTTAGTGACTGTGACTCGAATAGATAGCTTGCTCCGAATTTGAATTAATAGTGACTTTGAATGTAGATATAATTGTGTTATCTTGTAAACATATTAAATCCATTATCTATTATTTATATACTTACTTACTAAGCTATATTCTTACTCTCTTTTTTTTTTCCTTGTTCTATAGTGTCATCAAGCTATCTCGGAATTCGGTGATCGTCGGAGATCCATCCTCACTATCAGCCTTCTTTTGGTATTTTGAAAACAATATTTTGGGAATTATGGCATGTATAGAAGGCTTAATTGTTTTGTTATTTGTAATAATGAATGATTATTTTGCTTATGGGTATTGACGACTATCTATGGAAAAAGTTTTAAATTTATACGGATTTTACATTTTAAATTTTGTACAGTAGTATGAATCATGTCTGGTAATGCCTCGTACCCTGTTCCGGCGACGGACCTGGGCGAGGGGTGTTACACCAGGCCATGTACTAGGACGTGTAACTCACTACCTTGCAACCTAAGGAAACCATCAAGTGACACACGACCATGTCGCCAGGCCATGTGTCTCACACGGCTGAGTCACACGCCCGTGTCTCAAGTCGTGTGGACCTAAAATTCACCTAGAATCAAACCATTTCCATACCATATCATGCTTAACTTCTCAAACAAATTTGCACATATTAAAGGTACCTAAACATCACCTAAACACACATCAAAATGCCATTTGAAAGTCTTAACAAAACTAACCAATATTTCTATTCAAAGGCACCTTAATCAACAACTAATTGTTACCTATCTAAACAAGTCAATTATACCATTTTCCAATAATTAAATTCTAGTTCAACATTTACCAAATAATGCCACAAACTTAACTGTTAACACATCATTTGAAACATACCATAAGAGCCATTTAAATATGCATAGTAGCATAACCAAGTTGACACAATTTGACAAAGCATCATATGGTATCAAACCAAGATAAGTTTCAAAACTTATACATGCCAAACAACAACAAACCATTCACCAAAATAACATTACAAGTCATCCTATACATGCCATTATAAACCTTGGCCAAAACATTCAAAATCTACCAATATAATTGGTGGATAGTGTGATGGATCTCTGACGAGCTTCCAAATCGGTGAGCTTTCGATAATCTATAAAACATAGGAAAGAAACTACATAAGCAATTAATGCTTAGTAAGCTCGTATAAAATAAAACATAACTTACCATTTCAATTGTATAATATAAAGCATAAGCATAATATAATCCAAACCATAAGCTTGGCATAAGCCTATACATCACCATCAATACACAAGTTAGCACATTTTTACATAACTCAATTGAACCAACCATATGATTAGTCATTTTCCATATAAAATACATCATTTGATTCATGCATTCTTTCCATAAAATTATGCATAATTCCATTTGAAGACTTACCATTTCAAACCCCTTTCTTGCCCGTTAAACCATCTAGAATTTCATCGGATGCTCTAGAATGCTCACACGAAGTGTGCCTTAACATATAACCGTAACCTTTCCTTTACATCATTGCTCACACAAGCTGTTAAATGGGTTTGCTCACACGAGCTGTAGGTCGAAATGTAAGCTACACGATGCTACTCACACAAGCTGTGGAGAATCTACAATAAATGATGAATCTCAGCCATCAGTGGGACATGTAAGACCAGCACCCGAAACATGAAATCCCTAATGGCATGTCATTTGTATCTTACGATTTCCTAAAGTTCAACCGGGACTCGATAACCATCATATCATTGATTTGTTTATACATCGACCAATTCACATTATAAATAACATAATAACATACGATTTAAATAACAGTAATACGATAACCATTTATACGAACTTACCTTGATGACTAGAGGCGTAGAAGTTAAAGCAAGCTAATCCAAAACTTTTGCTTTACCTCAATCTAGGACCGTACGTGGCTTATCTTGATCTAGGTAAGTAATTTCAATTAATTTAGTACTTCTAATATTCAATTTCATCCATAACTCATTTTTATGGAAAATTACCAATTTTCCCCTAACATTTTAACTTTTCACTATTTAGTCCTTAAGTTCATATCTTGTAATTTAACCATTTTAACTTAAATCCAATTTAATCACATATACAAGGGACCTTGAAACAACTTATAGTGACCATAATTTCACAATAAAACCTATAGTTTCACATTTTAACAAGTTAATCCCTAATTACTATTTTCATCAAAATTCACTTAACAGAACTAGCTTATTTTTCAGCAAAGATTCCTAGTTTATCATTTAACATCAAAACCTTCTCAAAAAAATTCATGGAATAACCCTCAACCTTTAATAGTTTAAAAATTAACCCCCGGGTTAGCTAGATTAAGCTACAACAAACTCAAAAACCTAAAAATCATTAAAAACGAGACTCAAAATCATACCATGCAAGAGAAGAAAACTTAACCAAATTCTCCCCTCCTTTAATGGCTGAATTTGGTTTAGGTTTGATGAATGAAGAAGATGAGCAATTTTGTTTTATTCACTTTAGGCTATAATTACTCAATTATCATATTAACCTTTAAAAACTTCCAAAATTTCAATAAAACTATGCCATGCACATCCACTAACCTTATGAATGGTATAATTACCATTTAAGTCCATTTACTTCCATTTCCATAGTTATTTAGCCCTTTTAACTAATAGAACTCTACTTTTACGCTTTTTATGATTTAGTCATTTGTACTTAATTAACCATGCAAACATCAAAATTTCTTAATAAAATTTTAATACGACCTTACTATAATCTCATAGACATTAAAATAATAAAAAAATAATAATTTACTCTTCAAAATTATGGTCTCGAAACCACTGTTTTGATTTCACTGAAAATAGGCTATAACATTATTTTATTAAACCAATCTGTTCGAAAAAAAATACAAGTGTACATAGACAAAAATACTACACTTAGGGCACCAAATCCAATGCTAATAGCCAAAGAGGCAAGTAAATAAAGCACCTTATAACAAGTTTGAAACCTACAGCCCTCTTAATGCTTTAATAACATATATCCTTAGTGAAATAGAGAGAATTAAGGAACTTTAAAGCCCCTTTGTCATTGAGGGTTGGTCAATCTAAAAGACATTTTGCCCATAGATGCTAATTTTGTAATACACCAAGCACAAAACTAAAGATTGTCTTTATTCAAAAGATGCAATTGAATTAACATTGTGCAAGGAATAGTTGAAGGAATACGTAGCATAGTCCCTTCATTACATGGATAATAAAAAGTTGGCACGTCCCTTGAATCAAGAGAATAACATGAAGCAAGCAACTAGTCAAATGGGTGATAAATGTTATGCTAGGCACCGATTACGAAAGGGCAATTTCCAATCCTAAAAGAAAAAAACGTACTTGAAGAGTGATGTCTGTCAATACCCCCGTTTAAGAAACTCTGCCCAACACAATGTTGATAAGTGGGTTTTGATGAAAGAGATGAAACTAATGTTCTTTATGTGGACAACATTGATTCTTTGGTTGTCACGACAACTATTGTTGGATTTAAATTGAAAAGAGTACAAATAGATATTGAAAGCATAATAAAGGTTTTGTATTAGAAAACGTGTAGACAAATAGGTATTAAAAAATCAATATCAAGAAGGAAAACTACCTACGTCTTTTCCAATCAACCTATTAAGGTAAAAGGATCCATTGCCCTACCAATTACAATCGGTGATGGTCGTCACACAACAATTGAGATGGTGGAATTTTCGTTAGTACACCCATAAACTTATAATGTTATTTTTGGTGAGCCCGTCGTGAGGCTTGGTCAATATAAAAGAGATTTTTCCCATAGATGCCACTTTTGTAACGAACCAGGCATAAATCTAAAGAATTTTTTTATTTAAAAGCTGCAATTAGATCAGTAGTGAACAAGGAATAGTTGAAGGAATATGTAGCATAATCCTTTCATTGCATGGATAATAAAAAGTTGGCACTTCCCTTAAATCAAAAGAAGAAAGAGCATGAAGCAAGAAACTTGTTAAATGGGTGATAAATGTTATGCTAGGCACAATGAGGAATGGGAAATGCCTAATCTCAAGAGAAAAAACATATTTGAAGAGTGACGTATACCAATACCCCCATTTAAGAAACTCTGCCCAACACAATGTTGATAAGTGGGTTTTGATGAAAGAGATGAAACTAATGTTCTTGATATGGAAACCAATTATTCTTTGATAGTCATGACAACTATCATTTAATTTAAATAGAAAAGAATACAAATAGATACTGGAAGCGTAATAAAGGTTTTGCATTAGGAAGCATTTAGAAAAATAGGTTTTAAAGAATCAGTATTAATAAGGAAAACCCTACCTACATCTTTTCCAATCACCCTATTAAGGTCAAAGGATCCATTGCCCATCCAATTACAATCAGTGATGGCCAGCACACAACTATTGAGATAGTGGAATTTTTGCTAGTACACCCATTAGCTTATAATATTATTTTTGGTATACCCATCAACTGGATGGAAAATGTAACATCCCATACCCGGCCTAAATGTTATGACCAGATTTGGTTTGTTACAGGGTGAAGTAAAAACAAACTTTTGTTTTATTTAGGAAAAAAACCGTAGATTTGAAAACTTTCCGATTAAGGCGATGTCTTGAAAACTGTGATTTGTTAGTTTAGGAAAAATTTAGTTTTTAGTTAATCAAATATTCGTTATGCTTGGTGTTAATTGAAAGAACATTTATCTTGTGTTACTCGTATTTTGAAAACCCACCTATCTTTAACTTCGTGATTAAGTTTTCAAAGTATCAAATTTTAAATAAATGATAAATAATAAAAACCAATTATTAACTTAGAAAGGCCTTATTACAACAAAAATCCTCAATTAGGAATAAAATAAAGTAGGAAACAAGTTTACGAAAAGAAAAGACTTTATGGCCTCCACGAGTCCACCTCGGCTCCCATATCCACGATCTACTGATTACCTAAAAGGTTAAGCAAGGGGTGAGTCACCGAGACTCAGTATGTAAATCCCCTATATCACATAAACGGCTTGTGGCCCACAGTGCATATTGGGCCTTAGCCCACTCAATATGACATAAAAATGAATGAATGCAATATGTCCCCGCCCAACCTAGTTTTTCCATCCTCTACACGCCAACCCGTACTAGCCCATCACACCGTGGGGATTTCTACAATCAACCCTCCATCCGCTACATGCCACTTTGACAGTCATGCTGTCAGTCATAATGCCGATCCCTAGGTGACCAAAATAATATAACGTGGCTTAGCCAACGATCACTATGTGACCAAATAATCAAGCACTTCCCCTTTAATCTTATATCCATATCCCAGGTATAACATGCATATCATAATGAATGCAACATGCTATCCACAACGTAAAAGATTACCACATACATCCATCCATGCAAGGAAAACGATACAGTCACGTACTTGGCATCCCTAGCCTTAACCATAAGGGTATCACGACTGTCATCAAAGCCTTTTTCCGGCTTTTCAGCCCATACAATTAATATTACAATTAAAATAAAGTGTATGAGGTTTTACACACCTGATAACACGCAAAATAACGCTCTCTATGTCGACACTATCGCTAGCAGGAACAACTGCTATCTGCCTACTACTCTGTTCTGAAGCCGGTCCATAACCTGGTGGCCAATCCCGAACAGCAGATACCGTGCATTTCTTGAACTTAGGGGCTGGGTTTACGGGTCCAGCCCCTTCCTTCGTTTGGCTGGCATTTGAATCTATGAAACGTTCTTGGTCAGAAGATACTATAATGAGATGACGATTGATTAACAAACAATGGATTAAGGTCAGTGAATAACGAGAAGAGAACCCAAACGTATTACTAGAGAGAAAACCCTTACCTTGAGATCCCGAATAGAAAGATTGGGTTCAGAGATTGACCGATTTGACTTGGAATTCAAATACTTCCGCTTAACGAGCCAACTCGATGAGAGATCTGAAGCAGATTCTTGTTACCTTGTTGTAACATCTTAACAATTTGAGTATCGATATGTTGCATGTCTTTGGTGTTTAGCTTGTGAACGATTTTATCTGTGTGCCTATTAGAGTCTTGAGGAGGCTCGGGGTTATTTGGAATTAGAATAAATTTTAGTAAAGAGAATTTACTGTAAAGGAATCAGGTGACTTTGAAGTTTAAGTTAATTAAGTGATAAAAGATAGCATAAGTTGAGCTATTGGTAAAGTGGTTATGCGCAACATGTATGGTCTTAAGGGGAGAGGTTCGAATCTCCTAGCATGCAAATTGTGAGCATTTATATCATTTATGGATAAGTTGGACAAACTCTTTTATGGCATGGTGGCTAAAGGTTATGGCAAGCTTGAATTAAGGGATAGAATTAACTTGATTTTGGGGATAGGATTTTAAAGCTTTGGAAAGTAGAGGATCACAAGGCATGATACAAGGAAGTTGTCTTGGAAACTTTTGCATGGCCATTTTGACCATGTATTTGGACGGCATTATGGACAAAAGAGGGGAGCCGAAATTTGGTGGTTAGTTTGGGGTAGGATGGTAGCTTGTTAGAATTCTTTTGGTCATAATTTTTGCTCATACAAAACATCTTTCCTCTCATTTCCTTTCTCTCATAGCCGAATGTGTCTTTAGCTTGGAGAAAACAACTTTGTTGGGTTTCATTTAGGCATTTTCTTTTTGACCATTTGGTCATTTTTGCTTATCACTCTAGTATCCCATTGTGTGTCTTTCTCTTAGTGCCGAAACTACCAACACAAAAAGCCATTCCTTTTTCTTTCTCCTCCCCCATTGCCGAATGCATATTGTTCCTAAACTCATCTCTTTTCTCATTCTCTTTTCTTCTCTTTGAAAACCGAATTATAACACCTTCTCTCCATTCTCTTTTCTTCTCCATTTTTATTTATCATTCAAACACTTTCTCCATCTCTTTCTCCCCATGGCCGAATGGTACTAATCCCATTTTCTCCAATTTTTCTTCAAAGCCGAATCTTCTATTCATCTATATGGTCTTGTTGATTATTCTTTCAACCCTCGTTTAAGCAATAGTATGATAGTGGAGTGCCGAATCACCATCTCGTCAAAGTCATCTTGAAGTTATTAAGTACAGATCATATCTTTCAAGGTAAGGGTTCTTATCAAGGAGTTACATATTACTCAACATATTAATATAGATGGGTTATTAATTGATTTCGTTTTAGGAGACGTTATCGCTTGTTTTTCATCTTGTGGAACAAGGATATTTTGTGGTAAGCCAATCTCACCCTTAAAATCGTTAGTCATAAATTCCGATATATTAATTAGTCGGACTAATGATCTTTTGTCAATAGAGGCAATCAAGATAGGGACGAAAAGGGTGGTAAATAGTGTTCGGAAGAGGGGCGGTTCCGTTATTCCCCCTAAATTTAAGCGAAGGGCTGTTTCGGGAATCCGAGATTTTCCACCGGGTTGTGGACCCTCATCTGAGGAAAACCAGTTATTTGAAGTCGTTCGTACTCCTGAGCCTTTGTTTGTTCGTGGTTATTCAACGGGTAGCGAACCAACTATCAGGGGGAAACCGCATATAGAAGTTGTTCGAAATTCCAAGGGTAAAAGTCTAGATCGTTATTTCTAAGAATAGATTTATAAATAGTATTAGTGTTCTAAATTATCGTGATGCGTATTTAGGTATCGACAAACGGGAAAGTATAGTTCTCACCGTAATCAGGTGTGTAACTTCACTCTTATATTTCGAGTTGGATGTTATATCGTAAACATTAGGATAAAAATCGTAAAGATGGAAAAATCAGAAAATACGGCATAATTAACACTTTTGTGTTAATGCATGAAATCGGGTTATAAGTTGTGAAAATTACAAAATTGCCCTTGATGGGTTAATTTGATAACTAGTAAGATTTTTGTGATATATGGGCCAAAAACTGCTAGATCGATATATTGGCCAAAAACTGCTAGATCGATATATGGGCCAAAAACTGCTATATTGATACATGGGCTAAAAACTACTAGATCGTTAAATGGGCTAAAATGCTATTTTGCCTAATGGGCCAAATTGATAAATTAAAATATGGGCCAACTTGTAATATGGGCCTTTTGTTAAATTTATCATGTGAATATATTATTATGTTTCATTTACAAACATGATTGCATGGGTTGGGAAAATTGATGAAGAGAAGAAAGGCCTGTTGCCAAAAATCTAGTTCGGGTGGCTTTGCCACAATCTAGTTCGGTGGTGCACCACAAAATTATTAAAATGGCTTTATGCCTGCGATTGGTGTGTTGGCGGGGTGGGTTGACTTGATCCCCACAGGTGTGTTGGTTGGTACGGGTGGTGTGTAGCGGATGGAAATTTAGGTTTGGTTGGGAATTTCATTCTACATGCAATTGTATTATTTTGTTATTAAATCTGTAATGGGCTCAAGCCCAATATAATGTCTTGATGACTTGGCCCATTGGAATTGATGAGTAAGTTACACATTGAGTTCTAAGTAACTCACTCTGTTTTCTCATCCTTCTCAGGTAATGATAATTGATGGAGGCTTGGGCCGGGAATGTCTTCGTGGAGGCCATACTTCGAATCTGGGTTTTATAAACTATGAATTTCAATTAAGTATATTTAGTTAATTACTATTTTGGGTATGATGTAATAAGGCCTCTATTATTATTATATTGTGGACTTTTATGTGTGGATGGATTTAATTATGCTTTAGACACTTAATTTGGGCTAATATTATTTTTAATAATGTTTCTTTAAATATTCTTATTTTCAAACTCTTTTGAACTCTTTATAAAAAAAAACTATTTTAAAGTTTTTAACAATTAATTTCTAAATTTTAAGATTTCAAACAAGTACTTCCTTATTCATCGATTTTAAATCAAATTCTTGGTTTTTACTAAATTTTCAATTTCAAAAGAAAAGTTTTGTAGGACTGTTTTATCTAAATCATTAACTAATTTAACTGGATGTTTGTATTGTGTGACAAACCAAATCTCGTCTTTACGCATAGGCCTGGTTTGGGGTGTTACATTTAATGGTATCGGAGCCAGTTTCAAAACTCGGCTGTGGTTGGGTTCAACAATAATTTTTGTATTGGAATTATTTTGAATTTATAGAAATTTTATTTTTAAAGGTAGTATGACACCACAAGCATCCGGCATCAAGTCAAGTAAGTATTCATTACTGAGTGGTTATTATGATTATTATGATCATAGGAACACTCTAGAACTTTTAGTTTTAAGTGTTGAAAATTTTAGAGATCGAGACTATAGGATGTGTTTGCGGAAAACAACTTCATCTCTTGAATCTCATAAAATATCGTTAATAAACACTGAAATAGTTTTCTAATTCATAAAATTCGTAATTAGAATAAAACGAGTTAGTCAGTATGAGCACCAGAGGACGTGGATGTGGTAGACATGGCCGTGGTAATGGTCGAGGTGCTAGAGCTGTGTCTAAGGAAGCAGAACATATTTCGAAAATGGATGCACCGACATCACCAGCATCGAAAAATGATTCACAAGAGCATAGAAGAGAAGATAATGCTTTGACACGAGCAATGTTGCGAGTCCTTGAAAGGGTCACTGGAACTAGAGCTGGGCCAGCAGCTCGTGGGTCGATATCGGAGCGACTGAAATCAAGTGGTGCTGAAGTTTTTAGAGGTGTCTCAGGTGTAGCTCCGTATGTTGCTGAATATTGCCTCGAGGCGGTAGAGTGAATTATGGATGACCTAGAGTGCACTGTAGAGCAGAAACTAAGAGGAGCGGTGTCCTTGTTAAGGGACGAGGCATATCAATGGTGGCTTACTGTTCGAGAAGGCACTGAAGCTGCATTTGTTACTTGGGAATTCTTCAAAGCTACCTTTCAAGGGAAATATGTAGGGACCAGTTATATGGATGCTCGGAGGAAGGAATTTTTGAATTTGGTTCAAGGAAATAAGACGGTTGCAGCATATGAAGCAGAATTTTTACGCTTGAGTCGTTATGCTCGGACAATAGTGCCAACGGATCATGAGCGCTGTGTACGCTTCGAGGATGGGCTGAACGTCAGGATCGGGAAAGAGTCAGAGGCAAGAGGGACTTTAGGTATTCGGATTCTTCAAAAAGGTTACAAAAGAGGCCTCAGAATGATGAACCAGCTCAAGGAAGAACACCTGTGGCTATTAATCAGAGTCGAGATTGTGCCGAATGTGGGAAACGACACCTCGGAGAGTGCTGGAGGAAAACTGGTGCTTGTTATAAATGTGGTTCCAAGGATCATCAATATAAGAGTTGCCCTCGACGGACGGATATGACTCAGGAAGCTCGTAATCCTGATGCACAACCGGCCAGAGGTACTCAGCAGCCACCGAGAGGCCGTGGACCAGGTCATGGTGGTAATGGGGCTGGACGTGGTCAAGGTGCACCGGGTCGAGGCAATGGTTCCAGAGGTAACGTGGAGGCAAGACAGCCAGGGTTGGTCTATGCGGTTAGACGCCGCGAGGATGGCAATGCACCTGATGTGATAACTGGTACGTTCTTCGTCTTTAATGTGCCTGTTACTGCTTTGATAGATATTGGTTCTACCCACTCGTATGTTGCTAGTGCCATATCTGGAAACCTGAATATAGAATCTGAGATTACTGATAGTGAGATGACGGTAATTAGTCCTTTAGGACAGTCTGTAATTGTGAATAAACTGTTTAGAGACGTGCCCTTAGAATTCCAAAGAGAAATATTTCTGGTGAATTTGATGGAATTGCCTTTCGATGAGTTCGATCTTATTCTGGGCATGGATTGGTTGGTGAAGCACCGGGTGCATTTGGATTGTGCTGAAAAGTGGATGTCAATAAGGACTTCGGATGATAAGGAAGTAGTAATGATAGGCGAACGAAGAAATTACTTGGTAAATATGGTATCTGCGTTAAAGGCAGAAAAGATAGTGCGAAAAGGGTATGGAGCATTCCTAGCTTTTATTAGTGCTATGGATGCCAAGGTTTTATCAGTGGAAGATGTGAGAACGGTGAAGGAATTTCCAGATGTCTTTCCCGAAGAACTTCCTAGTATACCTCCAGATCGGGAAGTAGAATTTGGTATTGAGCTTTTGCCCGGAACGGCTCCAGTGTCTATTGCTCTTTATAGAATGGCACCGAAAGAGTTGGCGGAGCTTAAATCTCAAATTCAAGAATTGTTGGATCGGGGATTTATTCGACCGAGTGTGTCTCTGTTGGGAGCACTGGTTTTGTTCGTTAAAAAGAAGGATGGGTCGATGCGTATGTACATTGATATCAGGCAGTTGAATAAATTGACGATCAAGAATAGGTATCCTTTGCCGAGAATTGATGACCTGTTTGATCAATTGAAAGGAGCTTCAGTTTTCTCCAAAATTGACTTGAGATCGGGTTATCATCAACTCAAAATGAAAGAGGCAGATATTCATAAGACGGCATTCCGAACTCGTTATGGACATTATGAGTTTTTGGTGATGCCGTTTGGGTTGAGCAATGCACCAGCTGCATTTATGGACATGATGAACCGGGTCTTTCAACCCTATTTAGACTGGTTTGTGGTAGTGTTCATAGATGACATTTTGGTATATTCGAGAAATAAAGAGGAGCATGACTCAGATTTGCGTATAGTTTTGCAGTTACTACGAGACAAGCAACTTTATGCCAAATTCAGTAAGTGTGAATTTTGGTTAAGGGAAGTGACTTTTTTGGGTCATGTGGTGTCAGCTGAAGGAATAAGGGTGGATCCTTGGAAGGTTGAGGCTGTTCTGGATTGGAAAACACCAAAGTCAGTAGCTGAGATTCGGAGTTTCTTAGGATTGGCTGGTTATTATAGACGCTTTGTTGAGGGGTTTTCGCTGATTGCTGCACCCCTAACTAAGCTGTTGCCAAAGGGAGTACCGTATGTATGGACTGATAAACAACAAGAGAGTTTCGAGAAATTGAAGAAGATTTTGACGGAAGCACCAGTACTGATTCAACCTGAGGCTGGAAAAGAATTTATCGTCTGTTGTGATGCATCACACACGGGCTTAGGATGTGTGCTGATGCAAAATGGAAAAGTGGTGGCTTATGCTTCTCGTCAGTTGAGACCGCACGAAGTAAACTACCCTACACATGACTTGGAATTGGCTGCGGTAGTGTTTGCTTTAATGATTTGGAGGCACTATCTTTACGGTGAGAAGTCTATCATCTATACGGATCATAAGAGTCTTAAGTATCTTCTTACCCAGAATGAGTTAAACTTAAGACAAAGAAGGTGGGTGGAGTTGTTAAAGGATTATGATTTCTCAATTGAGTATCATCCTGGAAAGGCTAACGTGGTAGTAGACACGTTAAGTCGGAAGGTGGTATCTGAATTAAGAGCAATGTTTGCTCATCTAAGTTTATATGAGGATGGTAGTCTGTTAGCGGAACTTCAGGTGAAGCCTCTATGGTTAGAGTAGATCAGAGAAAAGCATATATCAGATGAAAAGTTGGGACTGTTAATTCAGCAAGTTGGAAGTGGTGAAATAGGGGATTTTGGTATGAACAATAATGGAGTGCTGTGTTTTCGTGGAAGAGTATGTATGCCCAAGGATTCAGATTTGAGACAAATGATTCTGCGGGAGGCGCATAGTAGCCCTTATGCTATACCCCGGAGGAAATAAGATGTATCGAGATCTCCGTGAACGGTATTGGTGGCCAGGGTTGAAGCGTGAGATTTCTGAGTTTGTAGGGAAATGTTTGACTTGTCAACAAGTGAAGGCAGAACATCAATTGCCGTCAGGTTTATTACAATCGGTAAAGATTCCTCTTTGGAAATGGGTGTAACACCCCAAACCCGGACAAGACACCACGTCCGAATCTGGTATGCTACGGGGAAAAATGTTTTTGAAAAACTAGATTTTCCGTTTAGAAAGCTGAGTGAAAACACAGTGTGTTTGAAAACAATCTGAGTAGGCTTGTATGAAAAACAGTTGATGTATTTGAAACCCGAAGATTTTGAAACTTAGCTAGAATTTGTAGTTAAAACGAGTTTAAACCATTTAACCCTCATTAGTTCCTTAGTGATACATAAAACACTTTTAATCTTAGGTGAATTACCAGTTAGAATTGGAAACCAGTTGAATTTGTTTATCAAAAGACTTAGTGTGATACCCGATGGTATAGTTTAAAAACACGTCGCGTTATAATTTTGAAAACATTATCTTTCCAGGTTTTAGTAAAATTTATACCGGCTTATTTTGTTATGGCATATTAAATCTAATTAAAATATCAACCAACCTAAAACATAAATTAAAGGCCTTTTACAAAACCAATTAAAACCCAAACAAAAGTAAATAAGCTAAAGTACCAAAAGCTATAGAGTCTGAGTGAAAACTTTATTCAGCATGGCATAAGCACCTCGAGTCCATCCCGGCTCCATGTCCGCGTCTACGAGTCACCTGAAATGTCAAAGGAGAGGGTGAGTCGAGTGACTCAGTGTATAAATCCCACTCCCGAAGAACAACATGCTAACACACATCATACATAGCAATATAATCAATGCAACCCGATCCTAACCATCCATATCTCCTTTTCTACCCCGTGTGGTACCAAACCATTGGTGGTGCCAAACCACTGGTGACATATAGTCACAATGTGCTACCAAAGCACTGGTGTCCCAAAGACACAATTGTGCTACCAAAGCACTGGTGACCGAAGTCACAAATCAAATGATGATGGGGCCAACCCATCGTGTGATACCAAATCACTAGCAGACGATCCCATATCTCAAGTGGGGCCAACCCACGGTGGTCAAACCACAGGGACAAGTCGCAATGAGGTGCCAAACCTCTGGTGTCCCAAAGACACAGTGTGCTACCAAAGCACTGGTGACCGTAGTCACAAATCTGGTGATGGGGCCAACCCATCGTGTGTTACCAAAACACTGGCGTCAATCCCGTATAATCATCTGTGGGGCCAACCCACTGTGGTACTGAGCCACTGGGACGAGACGCTGAGGTACCAAACCTCTGGAGGTGCCAAACCTCTGGTGACCCAAAGTCACAAAGTGTGCTACCAAAGCACTGGTGCTCGTCAGCACAAAATACCACTGCTCCCTCCTCTCGTATCACCCATACATATCATACTCATGGAATTATGCATCTCATACAAACCATGCATATCATGCCAACATATCAAGCATTACAACTCATCACATGTATAACATAAATCATGATATCATGTTTCATCAATAGTACTCATAATAGAACAGACTTACCCGTATCGTACACATACCCCATTTGGGTACTCATTTGTCCATCATACTGTTTATAATTTAACAGGCAAACAGGTTTATTAATAATCTTACTAAGTATCAGTGTGTTAGTTACACACCTGGTAAATCCGAGTCTAAAAATCCCTTCGAATCACTCTGAATCCCTCGATTATCAAGCCCCTAAAACAGTCAGCCAACATGGGATTAGGCACTAAGACCATTCGGCCAAAAACATCTAAACCCAAAGGGGTTAGTTTCCAACCCTTACCTTGAAGATGATCTGGTTTCTTACCAAATCTGAATCAAGCAGTGATTCCTCTTCCAACAATCAGCACCCTAATAAACCCATAATTACTCATTAATCACTTTAACTTAATCGAAATCAACTGATTGTACTAACACAAATACATCAACTGCTTACCCTTTACTTACCAATCGGCCACTTGCAGTCAAGGCTTCAATTGACTGCCTCCTCTAAACACCACCACGATCAAAAGGCCCTAACACAAGATGATTAACAACAAGTTAATTCCCTTCCAACCACAACCAATAATAAGCTTTTATTCCAACCGACATCAGCATAGGACTATAAAAGATGAACATGGCCATTCGGCCAAACACTTACCAATATCCAATATTCGGCCAAAAGAGGACTCCTAGGAGAGAAGATAGATTCGGCTACCAAGTTTTACACACCCCCAAATTCGGTTTTTGAAAAGTAGAAGAGAAAGAATAGGAATGGGAGGAAAATAGGGGTTACGGTAACCAAGTGCTCTTGGAAGAAAGTTTCGGCAACAGGCAATTGAGGAGAAGAAAGAAATACAGAGAGAATAGAGGGAGGGTACCTTCGGCTTTGGAAAGACAAGAAATAGATGAAGAAATGTCTTGGGTAAGATTCGGCTACAAAGGTTCCAAGCAAAGAGGAAGAAGACAATTAAAAGCAAAGAAGAAGTAGTTTCGGCTTGCAAGATTGAAAGGAAAAAGAAAGATGGAAAGGGGTATTCGGCTACAATGTACTCTAGGAACCAATGATGCAAACTTTCGGCAGCTTGTTGAGGTTTGGTCTTTAAGTTTCAAAAGATGCAAAACCGAACAAAGAAAATGAAGAACACCCTTAGAACATTCGGCTACAAATGACCCCAAGAAGAGACTTTTTTGCTTGATATTCCAAAGACCGAAATTGCACCCCAATATGCCAAAAATGCAAAATGAAATTCGGCTAGCACCTCTTCCCACTATGCCGTCCACTTCCCCCCATTCCAAGCCCCAAATTTTCGGCCATATCCCCCCAAAAGCTCCCATACACTCATTTGAATTGAGTGGACCAAGTCACACTCCTATCTTCACTCCACACCTTCCATTTGAAAGTGGAGACCAAGTCATAGGAGGAATTCAAGTTGCTCCCAACCTCTCCCTCCATGCCGTCCAAAAAGAGTGCCAAAAATGGCCACTCCGCAGCTCGAACACAAGGCCTCCACCTTGCTTTAGGCGTTACCCACTCCAAGCCTTAGTGGCGCCTACATTGCCACTCCACCAACTTGTTTCTTGTGCTAACAAACTCCCAAAATAAATTTAAAAGCCCCAGCTTCCTCAGCTCCTAATACCTTAGCTCAAAAACTAAAATTTCCTAATTTACTCAGGCATACACCTAGGCTATAATTAAGCCCCTAAGACATAAAAATAGCAACACAGCACACTACAAACATGCAATATCCTGCAACACCAAAATAGCCCCCTAACCCGGGATATTACAGTTCTACCCCCCTTAAGGAATAATTTCGGCCTCGAAATTACCTGGTCAAAAGAGTTGCGGGTATTGCTGTCTCATCGTATCCTCGGGTTCCCACGTCGCTTCTTCTACGCCATGATTCCGCCAAAGTACCTTAACCAAAGGCACAGATTTCCTACGCAGAACCTTCACATCCCGATCAAGAATCTGCACAGGTTCCTCCTCCATAGTCAAGTCTGGATTTACCTCGATCTCTTCCACTGCTACCACATGAGACGGATCCGAACGATACCTCCGAAGCATCGAAACGTGAAAAATGTCATGAATCTGGCTAAGCTCTGCTGGCAACTCAAGCTGATACGCTACTGGTCCAACTCGCCTCAACACCTTATACGGCCCAATAAACCTCGGACTAAGCTTGCCTTTCTTCCCGAACCTCAGAACCTTCTTCCAAGGCGAGACCTTCGGAAAAACTCGATCCCCAACAGCAAACTCTATATCTCTTCGCTTAAGATCGGCATAAGACTTCTGCCGGTCCGAAGCTTCCTTCAATCTAGCTTGGATCACTTTAACCTTGTCCTCAGTCTCAGCTACTAACTCGGGTCCCAACAACTGACGTTCACCTAACTCCGTCCAACAAGTAGGTGAGCGACACTTCCTACCATACAACGCCTCATACGGTGCCATCTTAATGCTCGCTTGGTAACTGTTGTTGTAGGCAAACTCAGCTAATGGTAGAAACTCCTCCCAACTACCCCTGAAATCCAGGACACAACCTCTCAGCATGTCTTCTAAGATCTGAATAACCCTTTCTGATTGTCCGTCAGACTGCGGGTGAAAAGCCGTGCTGAAATCCAAACGAGTACCCAATGCCTGATGCAATGCTTTCCAGAACCTTGAAGTAAACCTGGGATCCCTATCCGAGATTATCGAAACTGGCACACCGTGCAACCTTACTATCTCTGAAACATACAGCTTCGCCAACTTCTGAAGCGAGTAGTCAACCCTCACCGGAATAAAGTGAGCTGATTTAGTCAGACGATCCACCACTACCCAAACTGAATCCTTCTTGCTTGGCGTAAGCGGTAACCCACTGACAAAATCCATGGTTATCCTTTCCCACTTCCACTGCGGAATCTTCACAGGCTGAAGCAAACCCGACGGCAACTGGTGCTCCGCCTTGACCTGCTGACAAGTCAGACATTTCCCAACAAACTCTGTTACCTCTTTCTTCAACCCAGGCCACCAAAACTGCTCTTTCAGATCCTTATACATCTTGCTACCTCCAGGATGCATAGCGTGAGGACTGCTATGTGCGTCCTGAAGAATCTTCTGCCTCAGCTCAACATCTTTAGGCATACAAGCCTTACCCTGAAAACACAACACCTCATCACTAGACAAGCTGTAACCCTCCAAACCACCATTCTGCACTTGCAACCTTCGCGCACTCAGAACCTCATCCTCTAACTGTTTCTCTCTTATCTGCTCAACCCAAGTAGGCTTAACCTGCAGCTCTGCCAAAATACTCCCGTCGTCAAACAAACTTAAATGGGCAAACAAAGCTCTTAAATCCGAAACAACCTTACGGCTCAACGCATCTGCCACCACGTTAGCCTTGCCCGGGTGATACTCGATGGAACAGTCGTAATCCTTCAGCAACTCAACCCATCTACGCTGCCTCAAATTCAAATCCTTCTGAGTCAGTAGATACTTCAGACTCTTATGATCCGTGTAGACTATCGATCTCTCTCCATATAAGTAGTGCCTCCAAATCTTTAAGGCGAAGACTACAGCCGCTAGCTCCAAATCGTGCGTCGGATAGTTAACCTCATGTGGCCTCAGCTGCCTAGAAGCTTAAGCCACAACCTTACCTTCCTGCATCAACACACAACCCAAACCCGTATGTGATGCATCGCAGTAGACTGTGTATTCCTTACCAGCCTCAGGTTGCATTAAAACCGGAGCCTCAGTCAAAATCTTCTTTAACTTATCGAAGCTCTCCTGCTGTTTCTCAGTCCATACAAACGGAACCTCTTTCCTTAATAACTTGGTCATCGGCGCTGCTATCAACGAGAAACCCTCAACAAACCTTCGGTAGTATCCAGCCAAACCCAGAAAACTACGAATCTCAGCCACTGACCTAGGCGGCTTCCAATCCAAAACTGCCTCAATCTTGCGAGGATCTACTCGAATACCCTCAGCTGACACTACATGACCCAAGAACGTCACTTCTCTAAGCCAGAACTCGCATTTACTGAACTTAGCATAGAGTTGCTTTTCCCTCAGAATCTGCAGCACCACCCTCAAATGCTTATCATGCTCTTCCTCTGTCCTTGAGTACACTAAGATATCGTCTATGAAAACCACGACGAACTGATCCAGATACTGCTGAAACACCCTGTTCATCATATCCATAAACGCTGCCGGTGCGTTAGTCAACCCGAATGGCATTACCAGAAATTCGTAGTGCCCATACCGAGTCCGAAACGCTGTTTTATGGATATCAGCCTCTTTAACCTTTAACTGATGGTACCCAGACCTCAGATCAATCTTAGAGAATACCGCTGCACCCTTCAGCTGATCAAACAAATCATCTATCCGTGGCAACGGATACTTGTTTTTAATTGTCAGCTTGTTCAACTGGCGGTAGTCTATGCACATCCGCATTGTACCATCTTTCTTCTTAACGAAGAGTACCAGCGCACCCCACGGCGAGACACTTGGCCTGATAAAACCTCGATCCAACAACTCCTGGATCTGAGCCTTAAGCTCCACCAATTCCTTTGGTGCCATCCTATACGGAGCAATAGACACTGGCGCAGTCCCGGGTAACAGATCAATCCCGAACTCTACCTCTCGATCTGGCGGCAAACCCGGAAGCTCCTCAGGAAACACATCAGCAAATTCCTTAACAGTACGAACCTTCTCAACAGCAGACTCTTTAGCCTCCAAAGCATACACATGAACCACATACGCATCACAGCCCTTCCTGACCATCTTCTCCGCTTTCGGAGCAGATATCACATTTGATAAGTAATCTCTCCTATTACCTATCATAGCGACCTCAACATCATCAGCCGTCTTGAGAACCATGCGCTTAGCCGCGCAATCCAACCTCGCTTGGTACTTAACCAGCCAATCCATCCCAAGAATCAGATCGAACTCCCCAAACGGCAGTTCCATCAGATCAGCAGCAAACACTACCCCTTGGAGTTCTAGGGGTACCTCTCTAAACAGTTTATCTACTACTACAGAGTGACCTAGAGGGCTAATCACAGTCATCTGCCTAGAAGATATCTCAGAGTCTAAGTCCATGGTCTCTACTATACTACTAGCAACATAAGAGTGCGTAGAACCCACATCAATTAAAGCAGTATAAGGAGTACCAAAAATCAAAAACGTACCGGTTATGACGTCCGGTGCGTCGCCCTCCTCTCGGCGCCTCGCAGCATATACCAATCCAGGCTGCCTAGCCTCAGAACTACCTGCACCTCTGCCCGGTGCTCCACGGCCCCGACCAGAACCATTACCACCTCTGCCATTACCACGGCCCCTCTGCGGTGGCGGTCCATTACCTCTGAACTGATTACGGCCCTGACTCTCAGACTGAATCCTGGCCATCCTACGCGGACAATCTCTAATGCGATGCTCCAGAGAACCACACTCGAAGCAACCTTTACCTCCAGTCCAGCAGCCACCCCAATGAGATTTCCCACACTGATTACACTGCGGTGGTCCCTGCCTAGCAGCAACAAACCTAGCAGACTGATTCTGCCCACTCGGTCTAGCCCTCTTCTGCGGATTACCCGACGAACCAGAAGACCCAAAGCTCCTTTTAAGCCTACTCCTGTCCATGCTCTGTCTTACTGACTCCTTAACACCCTTAGCTACCTTAGCCTTCTCAACTAAGACAGCAAACTCGCGCTCCTGCTGTGGAGCAATCAGCAGCCTCAACTCGTCTCGCAGACCATCCTCGAAACGAACACACCTCTCATGCTCAGTGGCTACAATGCCTCTGGCATACCTACTCAGCTTCAGAAACTCAGCCTCGTACTCAGCAACAGATTTACTCCCCTGAACCAGCCTCAAAAATGCCTTTCTTTGGGAGTCGATATAACTAGCCCCGATGTACTTCTTTTGATAAGCAGCCCTAAAATAGTCCCATGTCAAATCCTCTGCTGCCACACTGTCCCGAACCGTGAGCCACCACTGATATGACTCATCCCGGAGAAGCGATACGATACCCTTCAGCTTCTCTTCAGCTGTCAAGTCCAGATCATCCATGATCCGCTCAGTTGCCTCCAGCCAGTATTCAGCAGTGCTGGGAGCAACACCAGAAACACCTCGGAAAAATTCGGCCCCATTAGCCCGGAGTCGCTCAGGAACTGATTTCCTAACTCCTGCACCACCACTTGCCCCAGCTACCCTTTCCAACACTCGCAGCATCGCCTGTGACACTGCGTCATCCCCAGTCTGATCTTGGAACTCACCACCTCCAGCTGGTGGCGGAACCGGTACCTCATTTTCTGAACCCTGCCCAGATCCTACGGGCTCAGAAACCGTCATCCTACCCCTACCTCTACCACGAGTGTTACGACCACGTCCGCCTCGAGTGCTCATGTCTAAGCTTTCTACGTATCTGATTAAGAATTTTATGCATCAGTGTTTATTTCACTTGTTTAAAAGCAAGTCTTATGAATATTAAAGAAGATTTGTTTTCGCAAGTTCACAGAATCCTATCAGTTTCAATCTCTAAGGTAGCATACTATAGCTATTCATCAAATCATATCCAATCAAATCACAAGTAATAGTACGGGGTACTTACCTGGGCGAACTGGTGCCGGAGACTCGGTGCCATGCCTTTCAAAACCATACTTCCAACACAACACCCAAACAGACTTTTGAAAACCATTTTGGGCCTCAGGCCCACAGCCGAGCCTTTGAACTTGGCTCTGATACCACAAATGTAACACCCCAAACCCGGACAAGACACCACGTCCGAATCTGGTATGCTACGGGGAAAAACGTTTTTGAAAAACTAGATTTTCCGTTTAGAAAGCTGAGTGAAAACACAGTGTGTTTGAAAACAATCTGAGTAGGCTTGTATGAAAAACAGTTGATGTATTTGAAACCCGAAGATTTTGAAACTTAGCTAGAATTTGTAGTTAAAACGAGTTTAAACCATTTAACCCTCATTAGTTCCTTAGTGATACATAAAACACTTTTAATCTTAGGTGAATTACCAGTTAGAATTGGAAACCAGTTGAATTTGTTTATCAAAAGACTTAGTGTGATACCCGATGGTATAGTTTAAAAACACGTCGCGTTATAATTTTGAAAACATTATCTTTCCAGGTTTTAGTAAAATTTATACCGGCTTATTTTGTTATGGCATATTAAATCTAATTAAAATATCAACCAACCTAAAACATAAATTAAAGGCCTTTTACAAAACCAATTAAAACCCAAACAAAAGTAAATAAGCTAAAGTACCAAAAGCTATAGAGTCTGAGTGAAAACTTTATTCAGCATGGCATAAGCACCTCGAGTCCATCCCGGCTCCATGTCCGCGTCTACGAGTCACCTGAAATGTCAAAGGAGAGGGTGAGTCGAGTGACTCAGTGTATAAATCCCACTCCCGAAGAACAACATGCTAACACACATCATACATAGCAATATAATCAATGCAACCCGATCCTAACCATCCATATCTCCTTTTCTACCCCGTGTGGTACCAAACCACTGGTGGTGCCAAACCACTGGTGACATATAGTCACAATGTGCTACCAAAGCACTGGTGTCCCAAAGACACAATTGTGCTACCAAAGCACTGGTGACCGAAGTCACAAATCAAATGATGATGGGGCCAACCCATCGTGTGATACCAAATCACTAGCAGACGATCCCATATCTCAAGTGGGGCCAACCCACGGTGGTCAAACCACAGGGACAAGTCGCAATGAGGTGCCAAACCTCTGGTGTCCCAAAGACACAGTGTGCTACCAAAGCACTGGTGACCGTAGTCACAAATCTGGTGATGGGGCCAACCCATCGTGTGTTACCAAAACACTGGCGTCAATCCCGTATAATCATCTGTGGGGCCAACCCACTGTGGTACTGAGCCACTGGGACGAGACGCTGAGGTACCAAACCTCTGGAGGTGCCAAACCTCTGGTGACCCAAAGTCACAAAGTGTGCTACCAAAGCACTGGTGCTCGTCAGCACAAAATACCACTGCTCCCTCCTCTCGTATCACCCATACATATCATACTCATGGAATTATGCATCTCATACAAACCATGCATATCATGCCAACATATCAAGCATTACAACTCATCACATGTATAACATAAATCATGATATCATGTTTCATCAATAGTACTCATAATAGAACAGACTTACCCGTATCGTACACATACCCCATTTGGGTACTCATTTGTCCATCATACTGTTTATAATTTAACAGGCAAACAGGTTTATTAATAATCTTACTAAGTATCAGTGTGTTAGTTACACACCTGGTAAATCCGAGTCTAAAAATCCCTTCGAATCACTCTGAATCCCTCGATTATCAAGCCCCTAAAACAGTCAGCCAACATGGGATTAGGCACTAAGACCATTCGGCCAAAAACATCTAAACCCAAAGGGGTTAGTTTCCAACCCTTACCTTGAAGATGATCTGGTTTCTTACCAAATCTGAATCAAGCAGTGATTCCTCTTCCAACAATCAGCACCCTAATAAACCCATAATTACTCATTAATCACTTTAACTTAATCGAAATCAACTGATTGTACTAACACAAATACATCAACTGCTTACCCTTTACTTACCAATCGGCCACTTGCAGTCAAGGCTTCAATTGACTGCCTCCTCTAAACACCACCACGATCAAAAGGCCCTAACACAAGATGATTAACAACAAGTTAATTCCCTTCCAACCACAACCAATAATAAGCTTTTATTCCAACCGACATCAGCATAGGACTATAAAAGATGAACATGGCCATTCGGCCAAACACTTACCAATATCCAATATTCGGCCAAAAGAGGACTCCTAGGAGAGAAGATAGATTCGGCTACCAAGTTTTACACACCCCCAAATTCGGTTTTTGAAAAGTAGAAGAGAAAGAATAGGAATGGGAGGAAAATAGGGGTTACGGTAACCAAGTGCTCTTGGAAGAAAGTTTCGGCAACAGGCAATTGAGGAGAAGAAAGAAATACAGAGAGAATAGAGGGAGGGTACCTTCGGCTTTGGAAAGACAAGAAATAGATGAAGAAATGTCTTGGGTAAGATTCGGCTACAAAGGTTCCAAGCAAAGAGGAAGAAGACAATTAAAAGCAAAGAAGAAGTAGTTTCGGCTTGCAAGATTGAAAGGAAAAAGAAAGATGGAAAGGGGTATTCGGCTACAATGTACTCTAGGAACCAATGATGCAAACTTTCGGCAGCTTGTTGAGGTTTGGTCTTTAAGTTTCAAAAGATGCAAAACCGAACAAAGAAAATGAAGAACACCCTTAGAACATTCGGCTACAAATGACCCCAAGAAGAGACTTTTTTGCTTGATATTCCAAAGACCGAAATTGCACCCCAATATGCCAAAAATGCAAAATGAAATTCGGCTAGCACCTCTTCCCACTATGCCGTCCACTTCCCCCCATTCCAAGCCCCAAATTTTCGGCCATATCCCCCCAAAAGCTCCCATACACTCATTTGAATTGAGTGGACCAAGTCACACTCCTATCTTCACTCCACACCTTCCATTTGAAAGTGGAGACCAAGTCATAGGAGGAATTCAAGTTGCTCCCAACCTCTCCCTCCATGCCGTCCAAAAAGAGTGCCAAAAATGGCCACTCCGCAGCTCGAACACAAGGCCTCCACCTTGCTTTAGGCGTTACCCACTCCAAGCCTTAGTGGCGCCTACATTGCCACTCCACCAACTTGTTTCTTGTGCTAACAAACTCCCAAAATAAATTTAAAAGCCCCAGCTTCCTCAGCTCCTAATACCTTAGCTCAAAAACTAAAATTTCCTAATTTACTCAGGCATACACCTAGGCTATAATTAAGCCCCTAAGACATAAAAATAGCAACACAGCACACTACAAACATGCAATATCCTGCAACACCAAAATAGCCCCCTAACCCGGGATATTACAATGGGAGTAGATAACAATGGATTTCGTTAGTGGGTTACCTTTAACACCTACTAAAAAAGATTCCATTTGGGTGATAGTAGATCGATTGACCAAGACGGCTCATTTTCTACCAGTTCGTACGGACTACTCGTTACAGAAGTTGGCTAAGCTGTATGTATCTGAGATCGTGAGGTTGCATGGGGTACCAGTGTCTATTATTTCGGACAGGGATCCTAGGTTTACATCACGGTTTTGGAAAGCTTTGCATGAAGCTTTGGGAACAAAGTTAAACTTCAGTATGACTTTTCATCCTCGGTCAGATGGTCAGTCAGAAAGAGTAATTCAGATTTTGGAAGACATGTTAAGGGGTTGTGTGATTGACTTCAGAGGTAGTTGGGAGGATTTTCTACCGTTGGCAGAGTTTGCGTATAACAATAGTTATCAGTCTAGCATTCAGATGGCACCCTACGAGGCATTGTATGGTCGTAGGTGTCGTACTCCTACTTGTTGGACTGAATTGGGTGAACGATAGATGTTGGGTCCTGAATTGATATCTGAGACGGAAGAAAAGGTAAAAGTTATTCGAGCACGGTTAAAGGAAGCTTCGGATAGACAAAAGTCGTATGCAGATCTGAAGCGTAAGGATATCGAGTTTGCTGTGGGGGATCAGGTTTTTTCTAAAAGTCTCACCTTGGAAGAAGATTTTCAGATTTGGAAGGAAGGGCAAGTTGAGCCCTCGGTTCATTGGACCATATCGTGTGATGAAGCGTGTTGGTCCAGTGGCCTATCAGCTTGAATTACCTTCGAAGTTGAGTCAGATTCATAATGTTTTTCACGTTTCTATGCTGAGGCGCTATAGATCGGATCCATCTCACATAGTACCAGTAGAAGAAGTGGAGTTGAGATCAGACTTATCTTTTGAGGAGGAACCAGTGGAAATCTTAGACCGAGATGTTAAGGTGCTAAGAAAGAAGACTATGCCATTGGTTAAGGTCCTATGGCGTAATCACGGAGCGGAGGAAGCTACGTGGGAACCTGAGGATGCAATTCGACAACAATATCCTCACCTCTTTTAACCAGGTAAATTTTGAGGACGAAATTTTCTTTAAAGGGGGTAGAATTGTAACATCTTAAAAATTTGAGTATCGATATGTTGCATGTCTTTGGTGTTTAGCTTGTGAATGATTTTATTTGTGTGCCTATTAGAGTCTTGAGGAGGCTCGGGGTTATTTGGAATTAGAATAAATTTTAGTAAAGAGAATTTACTGTAGAGGAATCAGGTGACTTTGAAGTTTAAGTTAATTAAGTGATAAAAGATAGCATAAGTTGAGCTATTGGTAAAGTGGTTATGTGCAACGTGTATGGTCTTGAGGGGAGAGGTTCGAATCTCCTAGCATGCAAATTGTGAGCATTTATTTTTGCTTTTTCCTAGCATGTGTCGGCCAAGCATCATTTATGGATAAGTTGGACAAACTCTTTTATGGTATGGTGGCTAAAGGTTATGGCAAGCTTGAATTAAGGGATAGAATTAACTTGATTTTGGGGATAGGATTTTAAAGCTTTGGAAAGTAGAGGATCACAAGGCATGATACAAGGAAGTTGTCTTAGAAACTTTTGCATGGCCATTTTGACCATGTATTTGGACGGCATTATGGACAAAAAGGGGGAGCCGAAATTTGGTGGTTAGTTTGGGGTAGGATGGTAGCTTGTTAGAATTCTTTTGGTCATAATTTTTGCTCATCCAAAACATCTTTCCTCTCATTTCCTTTCTCTCATAGCCGAATGTGTCTTTAGCTTGGAGAAAACAACTTTGTTGGGTTTCATTTAGGCATTTTCTTTTTGACCATTTGGTCATTTTTGCTTATCACTCTAGTATCCCATTGTGTGTCTTTCTCTTAGTTCCGAAACTACCAACACAAAAAGCCATTCCTTTTTCTTTCTCCTCCCCCATTGCCGAATGCATATTGTTCCTAAACTCATCTCTTTTCTCCTTCTCTTTTCTTCTCTTTGAAAACCGAATTATAACACCTTCTCTCCATTCTCTTTTCTTCTCCATTTTTATTTATCATTCAAACACTTTCTCCATCTCTTTCTCCCCATGGCCGAATGGTACTAATCCCATTTTCTCTAATTTTTCTTCAAAGCCGAATCTTCTATTCATCTATATGGTCTTGTTGATTATTTTCTCAACCTTCATTTAAGCAATAGTATGATAGTGGAGTGCCGAATTACCATCTCGTCAAAGTCATCTTCAAGTTATTAAGTACGGATCATATCTTTCAAGGTAAGGGTTCTTATCAAGGAGTTACATATTACTCGACATATTGATATAGATGGGTTATTAATCGATTTCATTTTAGGGGACGTTATCGCTTGTTTTTCATCTTGTGGAATAAGGATATTTTGTGGTAAGCCAATTTCACCCTTAAAATCGTTAGTCATAAATTCTGATATATTAATTAGTCAGACTAATGATCTTTTGTCAATGAAGGCAATCAAGATAGGGACGAAAAGGGTGGTAAATAGTGTTCGGAAGAGGGGCGGTTCCGTTATTCCCCCTAAATTTAAGCGAAGGGCTGTTTCGGGAATTCGAGATTTTCCACCGGGTTGTGGACCCTCATCTGAGGAAAACCAGTTATTTGAAGTCGTTCGTACTCCTGAGCCTTTGTTTGTTCGTGGTTATTCAACGGGTAGCGAACCAACGATCGGGGGGAAACCGCATATAGAAGTTGTTCGAAATTCCAAGGGTAAAAGTCTAGCTCGTTATTTCTAAGAATAGATTTATAAATAGTATTAGTGTTCTAAATTATCGTGATGCGTATTTAGGTATCGACGAACGGGAAAATATAGTTCTCACCGTAATCAGGTGTGTAACTTCACTCTTATATTTCGAGTTGGATGTTATATCGTAAACATTAGGATAAAAATTGTAAAGATGGAAAAATCGGAAAATACGGCATAATTAACACTTTTGTGTTAATGCATGAAATCGGGTTATAAGTTGTGAAAATTACAAAATCGCACCCTTGATGGGTTAATTTGATAACTAGTAAGATTTTTGTGATATATGGGCCAAAAACTGCTAGATCGATATATGGGCCAAAAACTGCTATATTGATTCATGGGCCAAAAACTGCTAGATCATTAAATGGGCTAAAATGCTATTTTGCCTAATGGGCCAAATTGATAAATTGAAATATGGGCCAACTTGTAATATGGGCCTTTTGTTAAATTTATCATGTGAATATATTATTATGTTTCATTTACAAACATGATTGCATGGGTTGGGAAAATTGATGAAGAGAAGAAAGGCCTGTTGCCAAAAATCTAGTTCGGGTGGCTTTGCCACAATCTAGTTCGGTGGTGCACCACAAAATTATTAAAATGGCTTTATGCCTGCGATTGGTGTGTTGGCGAGGTGGGTTGACTTGATCCCCACAGGTGTGTTGGTTGGTACGGGTGGTGTGTAGCGGATGGAAATTTAGGTTTGGTTGGGAATTTCATTCTACATGCAATTGTATTATTTTGTTATTAAATCTGTAATGGGCTCAAGCCCAATATGATGTCTTGATGACTTAGCCTAGTGGAATTGATGAGTAAGTTACACATTGAGTTCTAAGTAACTCACTCTGTTTTCTCATCCTTCTCAGGTAATGACAATTGATGGAGGCTTGGGCCGGGAATGTCTTCGTGGAGGCCATACTTCGAATCTGAGTTTTATAAACTATGAATTTCAATTAAGTATATTTAGTTAATTACTATTTTGGGTATGATGTAATAAGGCCTCTATTATTATTATATTGTGGACTTTTATGTGCGGATGGATTTAATTATGCTTTAGACACTTAATTTGGGCTAATATTATTTTTAATAATGTTTCTTTAAATATTCTTGTTTTCAAACTCTTTTGAACTCTTTATAAAAAAAACTATTTTAAAGTTTTTAACAATTAATTTCTAAATTTTAAGATTTCAAACAAGTACTTCCTTATTCATCGATTTTAAATCAAATTCTTGGTTTTTACTAAATTTTCAATTTCAAAAGAAAAGTTTTGTAGAACTATTTTATCTAAATCATTAACTAATGTAAATGGATGTTTGTATTGTGTGACAAACCAAATCTCGTCTTTACGCATAGGCCTGGTTTGTGGTGTTACACTTGTTCCACCGTATCAGGCTAATACAAATACCCTAAGGGATTTTTGAAGGTCAAAATCAAAAGAAAACGATCGGTAGCAAAGGGCTTAGTTTCAGCCAAAAAGAAAATAATGGCACAAGGGATGTTCGGCTTAAGCAAGAAATAGAGAAAAGAATGAAGGTGAATAGGAGTTTTGGCTCTGTATGAATATGAGGGAAAAAGAATGGTTTCGGCTTAAAATAAAATAAGCAAAGAAGAAAAGAAGAAAAGTGATCACAAAGGAAATGGTGCGTTGCTTTCGGTTTGTGAAGCTTAAGAGTATGAGTGGGGAGAAAGAGAGATTGGGTAGAGGCTTTCAAGGTTTCGGCTTATGAGAGGAAGAGAAAATGAATAAGAGAACAATGGGAAGGATGAGTAAAACGATGCTAAGATGCGGCTAGAGAGTCTTAGATGGAGAAAAGAAAATGAAGAAAAAGAAAGTGCATCAATGGTCTATCATATTCGGCTAAAGGGAAAAGAGAGGAGAATAGATGTTGACTAATACAATTTCGGCACACCCCAGAATTATGGACTCAAAGAGAAGGAAGAGAAAGAGACTTCCAAGGCTTAAGCACAAAACGGCACTCACATCCCCCTAATACCCGAATTTGTTCTAAAGAAACTAAAATGGAACTTAAGACTACTAATGAGTTTCGGCACACCAATACAAGCCAAAGCCGATTGCTCAAACCTTCCCCCACAACCCAACATTCGGCCAATACTCTCCCTCTCTCTAAATCCCATAATTTCCTCTTAAATTCCCTTTTGTTCACTCATTCAAACTAAGTTGAACAATTCAAACTCCTATTTCTCCTCTTAGCCACCCATTCAAATAGTTTGACTTGTTCAACCTCCACTCTTCAAGGTTCCTAGCTGACGTCCAACACTACTCCCCTTGACGCCAAAAAGAATTCCAAAATGCAAATTGTGCGACTCGAACCAGCTCTCTCCTTGCTTCCCTGTGGCGTCACCTACCAACACTCTAAGTGATGCCTCATTGCCACTTTGCCACTTCAATTCTTGTGTCAACAAGCACAAGCAAATGCCCTTAAGTCCTGCCCCAGTCAGCTCTCCTCTGAAAGTGCCCAAAACAAAATTTTTTTTACCAGGCTTCGGCTTAACCCCGAGCCTTCCCTAGACCCCCAAACACACCAAAATAATGTACAAAACACAGCATACACACACAACATACATTAGATGCAGAACCCCCAAAACCAAGATATTACAGAAAAATAGTAATTGCTAAATTGAAAGTAAAGTCCCCCATCTCAACTGGTATGGGATTCATGAGATCATACCAACACATAGCCAAATAATGTCATTTGACATCATTTTAACTGACTCAATGAGAGTGTAGTACAAATCATAAGAACGATGGAAGAAAGTAACATTGATAAACCTAGTAATGAGGGATAGAAAAGGAGATGTTAGCATGAAAATTTTTTTGTGTTAATGTAACACCCCTACAGCCGACCCAATCGCTTGATCTGAACGTGAGTTGTCACATTCGTTGTCGGAGCAACTCAAATATCAATTACCAATAACCGAGTGAAGAAAAAAATTTCTAATACATTTTTATAATTTTTAGAAAATAATATAAAATCATTTTTAGGTAATTAAAATCAATTTGAAACATTTTAGGTTCGATTACTAGGTAGTCGGAGGTTTCCGGTGCCTAATACGGGTTCTCGAAGGTCAAAATAAAACAAAACAAGGTTGGGGTCATGTTCTACCACATTTGTATTAGTACAAGTAGGAACTTGTGCCAATACAAGTTCCTGATGCTATAGTATTGGGCATATTGTTATACTTGTATTGATACAAGTGACCCATTGTACTGATACAAGTTTACTTGGACTAAAAAAACACATTAAGGCTCACCTATTTTGACCTAAAATAACAATTTAATAAAATCATAACTTTTAGAACTTAAAAATCACATCCAAAACATCATTTAACTCATATAAACCCATTGAAATCTCAATAACTCATTTATGCCTAACATCGAATCAAACTTAACCACCAAGCTAGATTTCCTTGGTAAGCAAGAAACTAACTAAACACACACAAAAATATCATATTTCTAATTCACTTATTGACAGAGGCAAGATTATCATAGGACATATTCTATACTGTTAACACACACCTCAAAGCTTAGATTTCAAGGTCTTAAAAGCAGTTACTCAAAATTAACAAAATGGATTCCAAAATGACTATTAACACTAGGTACAAGCCAAAACACATCTTTTATTTACTATGTACATATCAAGTTGTTAGAGCTTAGTTGTGACCTTTGAATGCCTTCGAGCTAGCCTATCACGATCCAATGTCACTGATACCTACGTATAGAACAAACATGTCTACACATTGAGCATTGGTTGCTTAGTAGTGCTAACATAATTTGTTTACAAAATAGTAGAATTTTAAATAACCAAGTGTGCTAAAAGTGGACTTTACTAAATTACAAAGTTAAAATCAACATCCAATATGTCATTTTAAAATAATTGCATCCCCCAAACTCGGCCAAAATGGACTGACCTAAATTTAGAACGTCACATTAGACACTTACATGACTCTCCTTACCGGTCAACTAGCACACCACAAACCAACCATCACAACAATTAAAAATGTGCTTAAGCAAGTAGTTTTAAACCAAAAAAAAAAAAAAACCTAAAGCATGCTTTGTTCATCATAATACAATGAAAAATGGCTAGGAGTAAATCCGTCATGTTACACATTGTAAACTTTAAATATGTAATCCATAAATTTGGACCAACCAGTGTCCTGAGCATTTTATTTTATAGCATTTGTGAAAACTTAGTTCAAAACGATATTTAAAACTCACTTAATTCCAAAACGACGTTTAAGGACTCAAACATATTTTTTTCCCAAAATATCCAAAAAAACCATTTTAAGGAATTGAAACTACTGTGCTAAAATTCAAGGAATGAAATTAACACATGAAAATTCTAAAACATGCTTTTCTAATCACATCAACAAAAATTAGTTTATACTAGAAAAAGAAGTAAACATATAGCACTAACAAACCTTTAGCTCTCGAACTCTAAGTCTAGCGAACTCTTATGCTCGAAAACTTTTGTCTGGCGAACCCCTATGGCAGACTCACTTATGGCGAACCTATATGACGAACTCATATGGTGATCCCCTATGGCAAACACACATATGAAGAACCCATATGGCAAACTCGCATATAGTGAACCCCTATCATGAACTACCTTAATACATTCGAATGCTTATCAACCTATCCACAACTACAGCATTCTTGAAGCATATTTCAAGTAGTAAAAACAATAATTAGATATAATAGACCTTAAGCAATCCATAGAAAGTCCATTAACAAATCCAAATCAAAAGTAAAATCTAGTCCCTCAAATTTAATCTCATATTGCCATGCTTTATGAACTAAAAACCATCTCACATACAAAACTAAGATGCCTTTACCTTTGGATCACCAACTTGCTCACTTCACCACTCCACACAAGCTATCTCTCAACATAAATGGATAGAAAAATTTTAAACTTAACCAAGCTCAGTGATTATTCAAGATGCTACAATGAACCACAAACTGTAACAACCCGATTTTGGGGCTAGTCAAAATAGTAGTTTTGAAACCACTAAACCGAGGTTAGAAAAAATTATTTTAATATCATTTTATGAGCTATAACATGATTATATGAGTGTATGAAAATTTTGGTGCATTAATTTTAGCAATTTCATGCTTAATTGCGAAAAAGGACTAAATCGCATAAAGTGCGAAAGTTTTAATCTACAAGCTAAAAGTACCAAATAGCTATAGGACCTTAAATTGGAGGTTTTTAATATGCAATTAGACCCTTAGGAAAGGGTTGGCCGGCCATAGGGGGATAAGAAATGTCAAAATTGGTCAAAGTAGGTGAATTAGGTGGCTTAATTGAAGGAAATAAATAAAATAAAGAGAAAGATGATATCATATTTCATCTCCATCTTCTTCCATTGAAAATATCAGCCAAAGAGGGGTTTTGAAAGCTTCAAATTTTCAGCAACTTTTCATCCTTGCAAGTAAGTCATTTTGATGATTATTTTTGATGATTTTTGTGTTTTTGGAACCCCTAAAGCCTAGTCTAGCTAATGAGGGAACTATTTTTGCAAAATGGTTAGGATTCTAGAGTTTTTCCATGTGATTATTCATGTTTATTTCTAAAATTTTATGGAAGGAGTCTTCATGAAAACACCTAAAAGGACCTTTTTATAAAGGTTGTAAAATAGGTGGTAAATGTGTGAAATAATTGGTATTGTGAATTGCTATAAGAGTAATAAATGTTCAGTTGTGCTTGTTAAAGGAGGAAATTTGATTAGAATCAATTTACGAGCCTAGGGGCAAAACCATAATTTTTTGAAAGTCTAAGGGCAAAACGGTAATTTTGCTAAAGTATGACTTTTGAAATGTCTTGATCAATGTAGTGATTAAATGAGTGAATTTGTTATTATAGATCATGAAGAACGTGGAATTAACCTTGACCGAGGAAAAGGCAAGGTTTCGAACTAGAATTGGCATATTTTGGTACCGAGGTAAGTTTGTGTGTAATAATTCAACATCATGTCATTATGTTTTAAAATGCTTGACATTTTGTGAAGATGTATATTATTTCTATAAAATTTATCAATGATGTTCTGATGAGAATATGATGAATATTATGATGTTGAAGTTTCGGTTGAACCTTAGGAAGTGAAAGGATACCATCGTTAAGACATGAGATTTGTAAGGTCCTGAATAAGACCATGTCTGGGACATGGCCTCGGCACCGAATTGAAATCCCATATAAGACCATATATGGGATATGGCATCGGCATCGAATAAGAAAATCGTGTAAAACCATGTCTAGGATATGGCATCGATATACGATCTCGTGTAAGACCATATCTGGAATATGGCATCGACATCGATATGAGATTCCGTGTAAGACCATATCTGGGTTATGGCATCGACATTGAGATGTGATCCCATGTAAGACCATATCTGGGATATGGTGTTGGCATCGTATTACGTGTATGACGAGTTTGAGTATCCTTCGATATTCCAAGTGGCTCAACGGAATAAAGAGCTAAGTCTATGTTCAAGAGAGTAAAAGTGCTAAAGTTATGTGATGAAGTGATACAGGTACCCATGAGTAACTTACGAGAAATGAATGCAAAATGTGATGTATGATTTAGTAAGAGTAAACATGAGTAAGTTATGCCGATGTGCTTGTGTGTTATTATTTAGTGTGATGAATGGATGTTATCATAAGCCTTTATGTTGCTATTCATTGCATGCAAACTTACTAAGCTTTATGCTTACTCCCTTTCTTTTCCCTTTCCTTGTAGTATCGCCAAGTTAGCTCGAGGATCGTAAAACGTCGGAGCTCGGTTCACACTATCAAGCTATTCTTTTGGTATAGTAAAGTTTGATTATTTTGGTATGGCATGTATAGGAACTTGGTTATTTTGTTATATGTCATATTGGTTAGACGAGATGTTGGCTATTAATGTTACTCAATTCATTTTGTATAAGGCCACGGTTGATGGCTATTACTCATTATTGTTATATGAAAATGACAATGTTTTTCATGGATGTGCAAATTGCATGGTTGAGTATTTGGTGTATTATTACATGAATGAGTAGGTTGTTTTGATGTGTGTGAATGTGTGCAAGTAAGGGTGAAAAAATGGCTTGGAAAATAGTCTTGTATTTGTCCACACGGGTAGACACACGGGCATGTGTCTAGGCCATGTGTGACACATGGTCTACCCCATGGGCATGTGTTCAAGCCATGTGTCCCCTTGCATCCTAAGTTGGCAAATCAGAATGCCCAGAAGTAACCACACGGGCTGAGACACGGTCGTGTGTCTCAACCGTGTGGAAGAACGGTCATAGAACATGGGCATGCGCCCAGGCCGTGTGAAGTTTGCACCTGAATTAAGGAATTTAATTCGCCACACGGTCTAGGGACACGGGCGTGTGCCTTGGCCGTGTGACCTTATTGGGATGATGATGTCAGAAACAGAATGTCAAGGTTTTTACACATGGGAGAAGACAAGGGCGTGTCATGGCCGTGTGAGGGACACGGGCATGGACACGGGCGTGTGTCAGACCGTGTGAAAACCCCTGTAGGTTCGAATTGAGAAATAAATTTATACAGGTGTGAAACACGGGTATGTGTCATGCCACACAGGTGTGTCCATTCTTCCACACGGACGTGTGGACTGTTTGATGAGAATTTTTCTAAGTTTTTCCAAAGATCTTCTAAAGAACTCGATTTGATCTCGAAACGTTTCTATGATGTGTTTTGGGCCTTGTAGACCTATATTAAGGTTGCCAAGAGGAAGTTTGAAAAGTTTTAAATTTGAACGAACTTTTATGATTCAGAATTGTATGTATGTATGCGTTTAAGTTAGGTAATGCCTCGTACCCTGTCCCGGCGTTGGATACTGGTAAGGGATATTACACAAATGCAAGAGTTAAAAACAAGCATGCTAAATACACTTATCTTATAGCATCATCAAACACCATATTATAATGATACATTGACAACTTACAAGGATGAAAATACATGTTAAAAGTATTCATTGGGTACACAGATCTCCATAATTCCACACTTGACTCATAGAGTCTATACCAGTCCCATAAAGTGTAGCATGAAGCTAGCACTCTCCAAGACACCAACATGTCCCATGAATGGAGCAGTGCTCTACATTCCCTTATCCCTCCACATGTCCCAACAGAAAACACATAAATGAGTATTCAAATCCTATGGCATGCCAACTATATCCACTATTTTCAAAGGTTCACAAGGCTAATATATCCATTTCACAGATTAATTTTTCGGTTTACACACATTCACACATCATATTCATATCACTTGTCACTTACACATAATGCACCTCAAGTGCAAAAACTTTGATCAATGAGCCAAATACACTTTCATATCAAATTTGTGTGCATAAAACCAGTTGTTCACACAACATATTCAGTTATATATGCAACACAAATATTCACATCACACACTTAAACATATCACAACACATGTAAGCTCGCTTTTAAAATAACAAAGTTCAAGTAAGAACACTTACTCTTAAGACTTAGATTAGATGATTAGACCACCTAAGCCCCCTTTAACTTACCCATTTTTTCATTAATTATAGCACACAAGACCACTCACCTTAGCAACTTCCTTCCACAGTAAAGCTCAAGTAAGTTTTTGTTTACATTTGTCCTTGCTTGTGGAGGATCCCAAATGAGTTGGCACTTCACATACACATCGAACATAATTCAAAGACATTATAAACAATAAAAAACAAAAATTAAATCATTATAAAATCATAGATCACAGTATCTCAACCTCTCAACCTCTCAACCTCTATACTAAAAACTTAACTAGTTTTGTCAAAATAGATGTTCAACGACTCAAATCTCATTTCTAAGCTTAGATTTCGACTTTATACATCCTAAATATCACCTAATTACAAATCTAAACCATCAATTTCATCTAATTAAACTAATCCAAATTTTTCAAAAAATAAAATTTATGTGATCTTTTAAACGGGGGCAATGTTTAATTGGTTTAGATTACTAAAGGATTTGTTAAATCAAGATTAAAAATCTTTTGGTTAGAACAAAATGAGTTAGAAATCACTTTAAAACAGAAGCTCAACTAAGTAATATGAGATCTACCATTTTAAAGCCAAAAATAAACTTAAAATCAATTGATCTATTGAAATCTTAATTAAATCATTTAAACCTCAAATTGAAATAACAACTCACTTAGTTTAATCATAAAAAGTTAGAATCTCACCTTAATTTTGCAAAATTGACGAGCTATGGAGCTGATTTAGGCTAAAACATGTGAAGATATTTTGAGGATTTGAGGATGAAAAAGTGATTAATCTTTAAAATTGAATGAGGATTTTGTTTTTGGAGAGCCTAAATTTGTAAAGGATGAACTAATTTTGGGAGAATAAGTATTAATTTGGTATTTGACAAATTGTCGAAAGAGATGTAAAATGGGAGGGAAAGAGACATGGCTAGTTCAAATAACCAACCAAATTTTAAAAATTGGGCTTTGCCCCTTTGACCAGCTATAGTTTCCTTTTTTTCCAAATTGGTCCTTAGTTTTCCAATTAAAGCCAATTTCAAAATTAATTTCAAATTAGATCCTATTTTTAAAATCCGTTTTAACCAAATTAATTACCGGTCACTTAATTTTAATTTCTTAACCTAAAATTTTTAATTCTAATTATTTTAATATTTTATATCATTAATTTCTAATTATTTAATTATTTAACCTAATTACGATTTCTGATTCACTAACCCTCGATTTACTAATCCGATTTTTGGGATGTGACATAATGTTTCAGCCACCATAAAGACTTATTATGTTTGTGTGATATTACTTTTTTTTAATTTCATATCATATTATTTGGTGAAAAATTACACATAAATAAACATATACATATTTTTTTTTTGGTAGTAAATAAAATATATGCCTAAAACTAGGAATGTATAAGGATAAAGGTCGCCCCATGTAGTGATCGACGGACATCTTCCTCTAGTAGTCTTCTTACATACTGTGGTGGATCTGTGAGAATAACTACTTGATTTAATTGCCTTACTGTTGTCTTCGTCAAGTAGTCAACCACCTTGTTACTCTCTCTCAATACATGCCTAAACTTCACTTGTCAATCATTAGTGCACCATTCATGAATTAATCAGACTTCTACAATGTTACTAATTGATGCAAATCCATTTTGAATAGTATCAATTAGCATTGTATTATGACAAACAACCTCTACCTATTTGAAACCCCTTGACCAAACCAACTTCAAGCCTTCAATAATCGTCTGTGCCTCAATCTAGAAAACATTAGACACCCATGTTAACATTTAAAAACCCACCAACGAAACTCCGCTTGAATCTCTCACGGCTCCCCCTATTTGCGCTTTGGTATTTCTTATTGACACCGATCCATCGACGTTAATCTTGACCCATCCATGTTTTGAACGTTACCACCCTTGTTTCGTTTTAGAAAAACATGCCAATTGTTCCATATTACAATTGAATCTAAAAGATTTTTCCTAAATAAGAGCTGCAAAAATGAGTTCATGGCTACTTCTAGTAGCATTATTAATGTAACACCCCTCACCCGTATTCAATGCTGGAATAGGGTTATGGAGCATTACCGAACTTATAACACATTTAAACATATATTTCACATACAATTCATTCACAACCAATCATTTTGTCCCTAATACGAGCCTACGAGGCCCTAAACATGAATTAGGAGTGGCTCGGGACTAAACCGATAACTTTGGAAACTTTTTGAACATTTAGAAAATTTTCCCAAAAACAGGGGACACAAGCCCATGTGGCCCAGCTGCGTGTCTCACACGGCCAACAGACACGTCCGTGTCACAGGCCGTGTAGAAATTCGAAATAGGAGCACATGGTCGTGTCTCAACCCATGTCTGACCCCGTGTATCTCTCTGACTTGGGTCACACAGCCAACACACACGCCTGTGTGCCCTAAAAATGGTCATACACGCCCCGTGTGCCAGGCCGTGTCGAACCTGTAGGGTATATTGAATTATACCACACGGCCAAGTCACACGCCCATGTGTGAGGCCATGTGGAGCATACTAACTTGATTTCTAATTCAACACCAGGGGACACATGGCCGTGTACGTGACTGTGTATCACACACGATGAGACACACGCCCATGTGGACAAAAATAGGCTATTTACCAAGTCAATTTGCCACCCAAACTTGTGCATACCTACATCAAATTCAAAGGCACCAATACATATCATATATGATCATTTAAACCAGCCATTTCAAACATAATTCATGCACATTCTATATTCCCATCCTCCATACACACAATCAGAAAACATACCAATTATCATTTATACAAAATTCTCATACACAATTTAACTTGCTAGACACTTCCAAACATACATCATTAAGCATCAAACTCACAAGCACATAATTATTATAATATCAACCAATTGGCCTCCCCAATCTTTATAATTCACAAGCATCATATACCTATCCGTGACTCACAACACAAGCCATATATTTACATATATATACGTAATTCAAACATACCAAAACAAGCCAACTTATATGGCAATAGACAAAACTAAACTTAGAACATTTACAAGCCAACTCAATTGACTACATTCATTACCAACACTTAACCAAAGTGACCAAAGTCCCTATACATGCCATATACTCAAAACATAAGTTCAAAAGTACCAAATTGATAGATGGATAGTGTGACGTAGTCTCCAACGATCCCTGAATCTGAGCTAGCTTGATTTCACTATAAAACACGAAAAAAATTAAACAAAGTAAGCTATAAAGCTTAGTAAGCTCATATGAAATAAACTCAAACTTAACACAATTATACAAATTATTAATTTGAACATAACAACATGTAATTCATTTAACTAACAAACCTTTCACATTTTCTATCATAATCGTATGTATGAACTTCATAACTTCTTCGATTTAAGCATATACGGTTCATGTACATACTTGTACCATCTCGTATCAATCTCTTACACAACCACGTCTTTCATTTACCCGTTGAACCATTCGGAATACTATCGGATACTCGAGAAACTCGCACCTAAGTGCCACATAAGTGCCACATATATAGCCAAAGCTATCTCAATCACATATCACATATATGCTCACTCTCGAGCTATTAACGACCTGCTCACACAAGTTGTGGGTCAAGACGTAGCTACACGGTGCTACTCATACAAGTTGTCAAGTAACTGCAACACATGCCGGTATACTCAGCCACCGGTAGGACGTACAGGACCAGCACCCGGATCACATAATCACATCAATCCCCTAATGACATGTCACTAGTATCCAAATCTATTCCTAAGGTTCAATCGGGATTTCACACTTGTCGAATCGTCGTCGTATCATTGTCGAATATGTCCATAATCTTGTATTCACAGTTTATGCAATATCATAGCATTAAAAACATAATTATAACAATGTTTATTACATACAAACTTACCTCGAGCGTAAAAACGACTAAACTGGTCGATTAGTCGAGAACTTTGTTTTTCCCTCGATCTAGATCTGAGTTTCACTTTTCTTGATCTATATGTAGCCAAAATTAACTTATTTAATCATCTCTCTATTCAATTTAGTCAAAAATTCACTTTAAGGCATTTTTACACAATTGCCCCTAATGTTTCACATCTTTTACAATTTAGTCCTTATTTCATAAAAAACACAAATTCATGCAATTCAACCACAACCCATGCTAGCTGAATTTCAATTAGGTCCCTAGCAGCCCATATTTTTCATTTATTTCACATTTTGACCACAAATTTTAATCATTTCTCAATTTAATCCCTAATTTGCATTTTCACTAAAAATCACTTTATAAAACTTGTATAATTCACAACAAACATTCATAATCTATCATAAAAAATCAAAACACACATATATTCATCAATGGCATCAGTCAATATCTTTAACATTTTTGCAAAATAGTCCCTGGGCTAGCTAGACCTAGTTGCAACAATCTCAAAAACATAGAAATAATTAAAAACAGAGTCAAAATTACTTACCAATTAAGCAATGTAGTGGCCGAATGTTTAAAGCCCTAGCTACGGTTTCTTTTCTTCAAATTTTTAGTCAAATATTAAAGGTTAAAGATGATACAACCATTTTACATATTTTAATTTATGTATTATATAATTAATTACCTCTTTAACCTTAATTAATAAACATTATAATCACTTAATGCATGCCCATAATAGTCCACTCACAATTAAAATGATCTAATTACCACTTAAGGACCTCCACTTTAAGGTTCCATAGCTATTAGACACCTTTAGCTAATAGAACACATGTTTTACACTTTACGCGATTTAGTCCTTTTTATCAAATTGACTAATCAAATGATAAAATTTCTTAACAAAAATTTCACACAATTATATTTTCATGCTGTAGACATTAAAATAACAATAAAATAATTATTTCAACCTCGTATTTGTGGTTCTAAAACCACTGTTCCGAATTGACTGAAAACGGGCTGTTACAATTAAAGATGAAATCATTACGACTCTTCCAAAGAAACCAAGTAATAATTGAGAAAAAAGTTGGCAATTCGCTCCTGCCAATTTTTAGATTACCCTCATTCGTGATATTCTAGTGTACCCAATGCTCAGCACGTAAGTTGAAGAATGTGTTCCAATTATGTGACATCTAGCTCGACGAAGCCCTAATGTTTGAATATTGTTTATAGAAGTAAGGTATATAGAGTAGGTAGGTACTAACTCAACTAAGTATAAGAGTTCTTCGAGTGCGCCTTCAGGTGAAGTCTGCATAGGACGAACTCTTTTAAAGAGTATAAGACAGCCCAACTATTAGACTAAACGTTAAGCCCTTAGTGTTAAGACCTTATTTGAAAGAATCGTATGCATTCTTATTATTATGTTATCCCGGTTGAAAATTTTGGTTAGTATAGGACTAAGATCCTGTAACCTATCAAACTTGCATTTATGAATATAGAAAAGTGCTTAGTCACTAGGAACTAGGTGTATAGAGGGAAGTCAGACTTATCCACTAAGTTTTTCCTTCTGTGTATATTTGTACAAAGAAAAGTTTGGCCTTTTGAGCAGGTTTTATACTTTCTTTGGCAATCACATTTTCTTTCCAAGCTTTCTCTGCAATTTTTCTCTTGGAAAACTATAGACTTAAGATTTCTTGAAGACTTGGGTTCGCTGTACTTAGCCAACTCCACCATCGTTTGGTACATGGTAAATATCATGACCCTAAGGTTTTATCCTTTAGGTTCAATTTGAGGTGTAAAAAAGAAACTTCCAAATTCTGGATTTTCTGTTAATATTCATATTTAACTTGTTTAGTTTTTCTGGTAAAATGATCTAATAAGTTAACTCTTCATATTCTAGCTCAAGAAACTCTTAAAAACTCTCATGGTAAGGGAAAGAATCCTGTTGTTTGATCTTGCTGCATATTCTGGTAAGTTCCTTCTTATTCCCATGTGTGTGTGTATTATGTTTCGTTTATGTCAGTTGAGGTTAGCACTCTTATCCCCTGAGATTTTGTGTTTGTGAATGAGTAATAAAGATTTGTGGTCATAAAATCTGAGTTAGTTGTCTGTGTAAATGGAGTAAGGGTTTTTCTTCATGTTTGAACCATCACCCATGGTTCTTGGAATGAACAATATGAACTGAGTTATTAAAATGAAATCATGGCGATGCCTTCAATGAAATGAACATTGAACTAGCAGATCACGATACATGAAAATGGATCATGTAGCCTCTAGTAGGGCACATGTTAATGCAAACCATATTGGCAAATCATGATAAAAAGAATAAAATGAATGCTAAGGCTTGATAATAGACTTTGGTATGGCTAGCACGAAGGAGGTTGTTTGCATGATTACTTGGGCATAGTGTATGCACCAAAGGAATATTGCCCGTAGTAAAGTCTATTGTGACCGGCGTTTTCCTGCAAGCGAATTGTATGGCTTCTTGACTCAGAAAGGTTTATTGGTATTATGTATAGATGTCTATTGATATGCTTGCTCTAGAACTCATTAAGCTCTTAGGACTTATTTAGTTACCTTTCCTTCTCAGGATCGTTGACGAAGTAAAGGCCTTCTCGAAGACTATGCTAAAGGACATCTATCCCGTGAGATTTCTAAGTATTTTGTATTATGTATAGCATGGGGGTGGTGTCAAGATGGTCTCTTTCGAAGACTGAATTTTTTATTATTTTAAAGCTACTCTTTTGAAACCATTAGTTCAATGACACCTTAGCGAAGTGATTATGTTTTCTTACAAAGTAATGAATTATTTATGTTGAATGATTAATGTTAGTCTAATCATATGTATATGTATACAACATCATAGTAAAAAATGGGTTACACCAATCATGGTTTTAAGAGCTTCCGATGGAGCCTCCTTATTTTTCATTTTCCTTTGAAATGTATAGCCCTATTTCTCTTTAATTTTGCAAAGGGTTTATAAATCATATTTATTTGAATTATACTTTTATAAAGATCACGCCCATTACCAGTCTAAAAGAAAATATTTTAAGGCAATGATGCGCCAATCTTGGGTCCTCTTCAACAATTAGGTTTGGGGCGTTACAAGCTTGGTATCCGAGCCTAGGTTTAACCGATTATAGGAGAATCCGAAGGTAGTGTCACACCCCTATCATGCATAGTACACCTCTGGCATAGTCTTTAATGTTTTGAACTAAGATAATACCTTTTTTTTAGTGAGAAAAAAAACATGTTTGATAGTTCAAGGGAAGCAACGAGTGAAGAGATGGAAAGCCATCTTCCCACCTAGGAATAGTCTACAGCTACAAACAACAACAATGTTGGGAATGCAAGAAATGCATTCAGAAACATGTTTTTTTTCTATGATGACCCAGCTATTTGACTAGTTTAGGGGGAATGAACAAGAATCCCAACCACAACAACCTCAGCCCACAACCTAAAGTGGTTCACCCGGCTCAGCCCGCGCTACTTGTACCTGTGACGGCTCCTCCCAAAGTCGATCATGTTCGGGAGATTATGAAAAGAGGTGCTAAGGAATTTCTTGGTGGCAGGGGAGATGAGCTCATGATGGCTGAGTAGTGGTTGCCTCGTTTATGTAGGGTCATTAAGGGATTAAATTGTAACCAAGAAGATAGTCTTAGATGCGTCACATCCTTACTAGAAGGAGAAGAATACCAATGGTGGGAAACCTTTGTTAGTGTCACCGTTGAGCACATAGTGGACTGGGAATTCTTCATGGAAAAGTTTAGAGAGAGGTATATCAATCAAATACTTTTCGAACAAATGAAGGAAGACTTTTTGTATTTGAAGCAAGGCAGAATATTCATTTTGAAGTAAGAGCATGAGTTCCTTCGACTTAGTAGATACACTAAGAACTTGTGGTAGCCTCCGAATGGGGGCTCAAAGACGAAATTTGTGCTATTGTGGTAGCCTCCGAATGCAAGAATTTGGTGGAGATAACGGCCAAAGCTCACAAGATGGAATCCATTATTAAGGATAGGAGTGAGAACTTCGAAAAAAAAAAGAGAATGAAAAGAGGCAGGTCAAGTCCTCCACCTCTATTGAGTTTCAAGAAACCAAAGGACCTAAATTTTCCAGCTTCAAGGAAAGACTCACAGTTCACTAGCTACAGACGTGAAGGATTCAACAAGCCAACAATGTCCATGGTGAGTTTGCAGGCCTTAGAATGGAAAGAGTTAAATGCAACTACTGTGAAAGGAGTCATGGTGGTGAATGTAGAAAGAAATTGGAGGGCTTGCTTTGGCTGTGGATCTAGAGACCACTTGGTTAAAGACTGTTCATCTAAGCCTGAGTTTAGTACAAAGCAATCTATTAGAAGCCTATAGAAGTTCCAAAATGAGAGCGAATCAAATATGAGGGCCAAGTCTAGCTCAGTACAAGGGTTGCAGAGGAAGAACAATAGCAAGATCAGTTCTGGCGCCTCGGCTCGCACCTATGTGATGAAGGCCAAGGAAGATGTTGACCTGCATGAAGTTATAACTGGTAACTTTTCTTTTCTCGGCAATAATATTTATGCTTTGACTAACCCTGGGTCTACTCATTCTTACTTATGTACTAAATTCATAAAGGATCTTAGTCTTAAGGTAGAGTATTCTGAGACGAACATATTGGTAACAACTCCCTTAGGACAAAGTACAGTAGTGAATAAGTTAATCAAAAATTGTCATTTGTCTGTTGGCAAGCATGTGTTTTTGGCGGACTTACTATTGCTAAGTTTCCATAAGTTTGACACTATTCTAGGATTAGATTGGTTGACTAGGCATAATGCTATGGTTGATTGCTGAACTAGAAGTGTATGCCTTGTAAGCACTAAGGGTGAAGAAATATTGTTGTTTGGTAAATAATTAGAATTGACGAACAGGATTATTTTTGCAATATTTTCTAGAAAGTTGATTCTTCAGGGCCCAGTGGCTTATCTAGCGTATATTTGGATATGCCCGAGTCTAGAAGCGAAATCAGCCAAGTACATGTAGTGAGGGAATTTTTGGATGTGTTTCCTGAGGAACTGCCTGGTATGCCCGTTGAAAGAGAGATAAAGTTCTCGATATAGTTGAAACTAGGGTTAAGTTCTATATTATGCACGCACTATAGAATTGCACAGTTAGAGCTTAAGAAATTAAAGGAACAGTTGCAAGACTTGTTGAGTAGAGGGTGCCGATTTTTTGTTGTTGAAAAGAATGATGTATCTATACATCTTTGTATCAATTATCATTAGCTGAATAAGGTTACAATAAAGAACAAGTGCCCTCTGCCCAGGATGGAAGACTTGTTTGATCAGTTAAGTGGGGCTTCAGTTTTATCTAAGATCAATTTAAGGTAAGGGTATTATCATATACAAATCAAGGATGATGATGTGCCAAAAGAAGCCTTCTAGTCTAGATATGGTCACTATGAGTTTTTGGTGATGCCATATGGGTTGACGAATGCCCCATCAGTGTTCATAAACCTAATGAACAAGGTAGTCCAGCCTTACTTGGACAAATTTGTTGCAGTATCCATTGATGATATATTGGTTTATTCTAGGAATGAAAGGGATCACGAGAAATATTTAAGAATTGTGTTGAGGACCCTGCATGAAGATCAGTTATATGCAAAGTTCAACAAATGTAAGTTCTAGCTGAAAGAGATACACTTCTGGGTAGACCCTGCTAAGGTAAAGGCAATTTTGGAATGGAACTCACCCAAGAATGTATCTGAAACTCTTAGCTGCCTGGGGTTTAGAGGATACTATATGAGGTTTGTTAAGGGTTTCTCGATTATAGCATCACCTCTCACCAAGTTTTTGAGAAAGAAAGAGAAGTTTGTATGGAATGATGAATAGTAGTAGAGCTTCAAGGAATTGAAAACATTCTTAATTGAAGCTCCGATGTTAATACAACTAGAGCTTAGCATTGAGTACACAGCTTATACTGATACCTCTTTGAATGGGTTCATTTGTGTCCTTATGCAGAAAGGAAGGGCCATAGCTTATGCATCACACCAACTAAAACCTCATGAGAAAAATTACCCTATGCATGATCTGGAATTAGAAGCAGTGGTCTTAACACTGAAACTCTGAAGGCATTATTTGTATGGGGAAAGATGTCATATATTTTCTAATAACAATAGTCTGAAATACTTGATGACCCATAAGGATTTGAATCTACGCCAAAGAAGATGGCTGGAACTGTTGAATGACTATGATCTGATCATTAAATATCACCCTAGGAAAGCAAATGTTGTGGCAGACGCTTTGAACAGAAAGATGGTGTTAAAGTGCAGCCAGTCGGTCCAATGAGCAAAAGAAAATATAGTTGTCGCTTCTTCTTCAAAAATAAAAGGAAAGCACACTAAGAAAGGCAAGGCTAAGGTTTTTGGGCCATCACAAGTGAAAAGGAAGAGAACTAGAAAGCCTAAAGACTTATCTAAGTCTAAATGTTTGTTCTGTAGTAAAAAATGGCACTTTAAGGCAAACTGTAATAAAGATTGAAAGGAATATTTGGGAACTAAAGGCAAAGGTATGGAACTCTTTATGATAGAAGCTTGTTTAATGGAGGATTCAATAGACCACTGGGTCATTGATTCAGGAGCCACTAATCATGATTGTGTTTCTCTATTGGGGTTCGAGGAGACGAAAGAACTTAGGGATAAGAGTCTATCGTTGTGGACTGAAAACTGGACAACTGTGGCAACTGAAGTAGAGGGAGATGTACACCTGTATTTTGATAGTTTTAGAAAGATTATTTTGAAAGATGTTTTCTATGTACCAAGTTGCAAAAGAAACTTAATTTTAGTTGTATGTTTATATAAAGACAACTTTTAATAAAAGAATTGTAATATCTATAAATCACAATATTATCTATAATGGATGGATGTCAAATAATAATTATTTTATCAAACCAAAGATGTATACACTGCTTGAAATTAAAATATCAAATAAAAGACTTCAAACTTCTGAATCTGATGAGGTGTACCTTTGGCATTTGAGACTTGGTCATATTAGCCAAGAAAGAATCACTGGACTTGTGAAATAAGACATCTTAAGTTTGCTAAAAAAAGTTGATCTTCCACGATGTGAATCTTGCTTGGAAGGTAAGATGACTAAGGGACCTTATACTGAAAATGGAACGAGGGCCAAAAAAACCCTAGAACTTGTGCATAATGACATATGTTGCCCTATGAGATTTAGTGTAAGAGGTGGTTACAAGTTTTATGTAACCTTTATTGGTGACTATTCCAGGTATGGGTATGTATACCTGATGCATCGCAAGAGTGAAACCTTTGATAAATTCAAAGAATTTTGTGCGAAAGTGGAGAAACAACTAGGTTCACCCATAAAGGCATTTTGGTCTGATCGAGGTGGGAAATATTTGTCAAATGTGTTCTTAGGGTACCTCATAGAGAATGGGATTCTATCCCAGTTAACCGTGTCGGGCACTCCACAATAGAATGACATTGCAGAGAGAAGAAATCGAACATTGTTAGTCATGGTACATTCAATGTTAAGTTATTCGAAGCTTCCAATATCTTTTTAGGGATATGTTGTACAAACGATGACCGTGTCAGAAAGTCTTAAAATTTATATAATGAATGATCGAGCCTAGAAGCTAACTATGACAATGAATAAGGCAAGCGCACCTATCATTTGGTAGTATAGTTATGGCAAGATCGGAAGTATCGTATCCTCAAGGACCAAAAGTATTAGTAATTACTATCTTTTTATTATTTAGCCTAAGAATTAAAGAAAATCTTGTTTAATCTAAAACTAACTAATTACTAAGCTAAAGATGCTAAGACACAGAGAATGAATTGGGGAAATACTTTTGGGAAAAACTAATTGATTAAGACAATACCCGAGGAAGGATCCACCTAGACTTCACTTGTTATTTAACTCTGAACCAGACGATTTATTCACTTGACTTGATCTGTAGGATTCCCTAATTTATATTAATACCTCTATCGAGGCTACTAACGTCTAACCCTAGGTTGATTAATTGAAATCTCTTTCTAATTAAAAACCCCTAGAATTGCATTAACTCGATCTATGGACTCCCATATTAGGTTTGACCCTAATCCGACAGATTTTCGTCGTCCTATCTTTAGGAGTGCGATCAACTCCGCTTAACTATGTTAGATCTACTCTTAAATAGGGAATTTTCCTCCACTGCCTAAGCACATCAATACTTGAATCAATATCCTGAAATATCAAAGCAAGAATTAAGAACACATAATTAAGAACAAATCAAGAATTTATCATATAGTTCAGAAAACAATAACAAGATCTGTCTTAGGTTTCATCCCCCTCAGGTATTTAAGGGGAGTTTATGTTTATAAAAGAATACATCTCAGAAGAAAGTATACAACAAAACATAAGGAAAACCATAAAACCCCCTGAAGGAAATTGAAGGGAAGATCTTCCGTCTTGAGTATAATTCCAGCTTCTTGAGATGGATCAACTGGTTGTCTTTGAGTAAATCCCACAATTCGGCCTTTCTGGCTTGGCTCCTCGGCCTACCTGAAAGCCCCCTTTAGGTTGCCCTCTAGGGTGTTTAGATAGGCTTTTGGAATGTCTTTCTTTGCCCTTAAGTATCCTAATCCGAATGTAATTAAAACATTTCACGACAAGTACACGCTCGTGGCACATGCCCGTGTAAATCGAGTCCAGGCCGTGTTCGGATCTGCTAAAGAGGCACGACCGTGTGGATTTCTCCAGGCCGTGTGAATTTCATGCTTTGGCCCATTTTCTCCGTTTTTGGCATGTTTCTCATTCTTTTCACGCTCCGATGCTCTCCTATGTATAAAACATGAAATTAAAGGATTAGGAGCATCAAATTCCACAATTTAGGGGATAAATCATCCAAAAGTATGCTAAATGTGGGATTAAAATATGTATTTATTACGGTTTATCAAATACCCTCACACTTTAAGCATTTGCTTATCCTCAAGCAAAATTCTCAACTCACAATTAAAATGAACTTCCTCAATTCATAATATTCATCAATAGTGTTTCATCATAATTCATAGATAATTTATACATTGATAATTTAAGTAGAAGAGTCCTAAAGATTCAAACAGTCAAAGTCGTAGTTTTTATAGCACGAAAACATAGGTGTTTCCCCTTACCTAAATAATCACCTTTAATTCAAAATTGACAAGAGTTGACATCCTCACTAAAGATTCACTCAAATCACTCGAAGTGTTTAAGGTTCAAAATTAAGCACTCAAAAGTCGAACATGAAAAGTTAATCCCATAGGCTTGCATGAAAATCAAATCTCCACCACTATAGAATGAAATGATACACAGATCAAAAGGTCTTTTAAGGGTTGTAACGGGGCTTTGGTTAAAGGTGTGGATAAAAGCTGAATTAAAGGGTTAGAATCGAGATTGAATTGACAAACTACCTAACTTAAAAAGATGAACTAAGACTCGAATAATTACATCAATTAAAATTTTATAACATGAGCTTCTTCTCAAGATGTGATTTTAAATGTATAAGCTTAATTAACATAGAACTAATAATGGATATACTTTTTTTTAAGAACAAATCAAGTATTTAGATTTTAACAATTGAAATAGAGAATGTAATTAGGCAACTAATCAAATCAAATCTCGATATAAGGGTAGTCAAGAGAAATGGTGATAACAAATACAAGATGGGTTTTGGGTTATTATTAGTGGGTGAGTTAATAAATGGTTTGTTAAGATCAAAGGGGTTTACTAGGGGTTAATTGTGAGGGTAGGCTTTTAGTGGAGTAAGTGGGTTAAATCCTAAGTGCCTTTATCATCTCTGTATATCAAATCAATGATGTGGTCTTGACATGTATAATCGAAGCAAGTTCTAGAATAAAAAATCAATGTTGACACACTCATAATCAATAACGTGAGCAAGAAAAGAATGTATGCTCTAAAAGGCTCAAAATCTCACAAAAAATTATGGGTTATTGATATCAACTTTGTAAATTTCAAACTTTAAGCTAATAATTAGATTCAGGTAGACAACCTAATAAATTTTTAATTCTAAAAATAGACTCATCATGCTTGATTTTTTAGTCTCCTAAAGTTTAAATCATCACTGCACAATTATCAATGACTTAATCCAAAACATATCAATAAAAATCATGAATCAAAGGAAATTTCATTCTAATAGTAATATGAGAAAATTACTTAAGGTCAAGACATAATTCAAGGATTTGAGAATAATGCAAAAAGTTAGGAACTTTTCAAAATAAAATTCACCCCCCACACTTAAGATGTACATTGCCCTCAATGTACAAAGATATATATGAAATCATAAGAGATAGGGAGAAGTGAAACTTCCTGAATTTTGGATGGATTCCTTGAGTTGGCAGTGTAGAAATTTGATTTGGAGGTGAAAGATAAGTTGGAGGAGGCGTCTTTGGTGGTGGTATGGTGGCCACCAACAATCTCTGCGCTAGATGAAGAAATTGGGAAGCTCGTGAAGAATTAGCCAGGAAATAATAAGAATAATTCAAAATATACTAATTATATATTTAAAGAAAAGAAAAATAAAAAGAAAGAGTGTAAAAAGTGAAATAAAACTAAAAGAAAAGATTAATGGACTGAAAAGTCCTTATTGTTGGATGGTTCGCGAGGTGGGTGTGATTTCTAAGGGCGTGGTGTGGTGATTCCTTAACAACCTTTAGAACCTAAATCAAAGAAAACAAAATAAAATAGACTAAATTAAGCATAATAGAAATAAAGAAAAGGAAAATAAAGGAGAAGGGAAAAGAAAAAGAAAAATTAAGTGGACTCAAATGTCCTTGGCTCGGCGAATTAATGAAGCGGCCGGCATGAACTTATGTAATTCGGTCTCACACGAGGAGACTATGCTATGGTCCTTTCGCTTCTTCAACATGGGAATGGTTTCATTGGCCTTGCCTTTAGGCGTTGAGTGATATTAGTAAGGATGGTGAAGAGAAATTATGGTGGCTTGGGTTGAGAGGAAAGGGGTTTGGTGAGGAAAGAAATGAGTAGAAAATAGGGTTTATATAGAAATAGGGGTCTGGTGATTTCCCAATCCCGTGTACCTTGGACATGTTGGATCACACGACCGTGTCGCACGACCGTGTTGTGCTTCATTCATTTCTCCTACGCTTGAGTGTAGGTCGCCACGCTCGTGTTGATAAAAAGTGTCGACCACGGCTGTATCGCACGGTCGTGGTGTTTAGTCGGAGCCCGTGGCTTGAAGGTATTTTTTCATCCTATTTCGTACTATCTCTGCCACATCAGTACGAAAATCCATGGTGTCCACACGGCCACGGCCACGCCCGTGTGCAAGGCCGTGTGGGTAGAGAAACCTGCACTTTTGTTAGTTTATAGTTAGGTGCTAAAAAGGAAAAATAAAAGTAAAAGTAAAAATGTAAAAATTAATGGGGTTAGTGCTCGGGTTGCCTCCCGAGAAGCGCTCATTTAAAGTCTTAAGCTAGACTTACCTCTCATTTGCATAATCATGGTGGTTTGAGGAGTTGAAAATCCTTTCTCATGCTATCAGTTCTATTATCAATATATAACTCGAGTCGAGTAGCGTTTACTTTAAAAGTGCCGAATATAGGATTACTTACCTCGACTATTCTGTAAGGGAGGACATTGAGTACCTTAAAAGGGATTTTTTCGTTTGTATCAAGGTTTGAGGTGGCGATCTGAGGGTCTATTTTAGCCAACAATACCTGATCCCTGATCTAAAATTGGTTTGATTCATCCTTAAGTTTGACATGATTTTGCTTTGGTTCTGCTTCGTGTGTTCCTAATTTCTCTTTGAAATGCGTCTTCCACTCATCTAGTTCGTCGATCTGAAGCCTTCGTTCCTCATGAGTTATTTCCTTGTTGGCATGAGGTCTAGGATTTGGCTCAGTTGTGTAGTTCCGTGGTGTTTTCTGTAAAGAAGGTTGAGCCGAATGGTTATTAATAGAATTTATGTTCTCACTTTGATTACTCGATGTCTTAGTCGAATCAAGAGCTTGAAGAGTGATTGTTTCGTCACCTACACGAAGTATGAGTTCACCTGTACCAACATCAATTTTAGTCATGGAAGTTGCTAAAAAGGGTCTTCCTAAAATTAAAGGAATATTATTGTCCCCATCCATGTCTAAAACGACAAAGTCCACTGGGAATATGTATCATTTTTCACGAGTACATCTTCAATTATACCCCTAGGAATTCTAATAGTCTTATCAGCTAATTGAATACTCATCCTAGTTTGTTTGGGTTTCCCTAGACCTAGCTGTTTAAACATTTTATAAGGTATAACATTTATGCTTGCCCCTGAATCAGCTAAAGCATTATCAACAAATAAACTACCAATTAAGCATGGAATTGTAAAACTCCCTGGATCTTTTAATTTTCATGGTAGTTTATTTTACAAAATTGCATAGCACACTGCGTCTAGTTCTATATGCGACTCTTCGTCTAACTTTTGTTTGTTTGTTAAAAGCTCTTTTAAAAATTTCCTTGAATCTGGCATCTGCGAAAGAGCTTCAAGAAACGATAAGTTAATATATAATTTCTTTAAAAGTTTAAGAAATTTACCGAATTGTTCGTCTGTGTTGTCTTTCTTCATCACATTGGGGTATGGCACACGAGGTTGGTACTCTTTGATTACCAGTTTTGGCTTATCATGACTTTCCTCGACCTTACCTTCCTCGACCACATTCTCTTGGCTTGCTTTTGGTTCATCTAGCCCTTCACTATCGCGAGCCGTTATTGCTTGAAGTTGCTCCTTTGGGTTAGTCTCAGTGTTGCTTGGCAAGCTGCCTTGTGATTATTCAGAGAACTGCTTAGCAAGTTGCCCTAGTTGGTTCTTGATCCCTTGAATTGATGCTTGCTGATTTTTAGTGCTGTCTCGGTGTTTTAGAAACAGGTTTCTGACACTGCTATAAATTTTGTTAGCATCTCCTCAAGGTTCGGCTTCTTTTCTTGTGGGTAGGTTGCTGTTTGAAACTGGGGAGGGGTTGTTGTCTCTGATTTCCTTGACCACCCCATGAAAAATTGGGGTGGTTCATCCAACCTGGATTGTAAGTATTACTATAAGGGTTATTTTGAGGTCTAAAATTGTTACCCATATAGTGAACTTGCTCGTTTTTAGCGCTCGGGTTGTAAGGTGGGTATTCTGTATTGCTCATCCCTCCTCAATTCATCTCGCACTGCACAGCTGGATGTGTAACGCCCCAAACCTGGCCTAGAAGTTAGGCCCGAATCTAGCGTGTCACATCAAAGGAATAATTCAAACGATTTTGCTAATTAAAAATTTAAGGCCCAAAAGCCCAAAATCCTTGAGTCTTGTTAAATAATGGGAAAAAAAAACCCCATTTTATAATTTTAAGTACTTTAGAAACCAAGTTTAAACGTAAGAAATTTACTCAGGTTTAATAGTTAAGTAAACAGTTGAAACAACAAAACCCAAAGTCTAAAGTCAAAACGGAGTACAAGGCCTTATTACATCCAACGAAAATAAGCAATTAAAACTATGTCTTTTGAAACAATTAAATAAAAGTTTAAACATCTTGTAGTGTGGCCATCCCCGAGTCCTCTCCCACGTTGAGCCATTTACTGAGGATCACCTGAAACATTAAATAAAGGGTGTGAGTTTCGAAACTCAGTGTGTACAACCCTTGGCATTCAATTCAATATATAATTATCACATTGGCCTAAGCCCTATTAAAATCGGTGGTCTTGGGCCTTGGCCCACAATGACCTCATATCATATCATAGCATATCATATGCAAAACAAGGTAATGCAAAACCCTCCCCAAAAATCCATCCGCTACACACCATTTCCCTTCCAACCCTACACACATGTGGGATTTCTAGATCGACCCACCCATCCTCTACACACCAAAGGTAGCACTCATAGCGGCACTACTCAACGTTGCAGCAAAGCTGCTAATCATATAATGGGCTTAAAGCCACCGGTGGATCCATGGTCGTCAAGCGACTATGCGATCCTCAAATCTTCCTCCGTACCATAATTCCCACCCATATGCATCCTAATCAGAATATCCTATGAATGCAACATGCACATGAGTAACATCCACAAAACTCATACTCATCACATAGGGGTATTTTCGTCATTTCACAATGCAAGGGTATTTTCGTAAATCTACTCTACAGGGGTATTTAGGTAATTTTGCAAAATAGAGGTACTTTGGAAATTTTTTAAAACAGGGATGTTTTGGTAATTCTGCAAACCAAGAGTATTCTGGTAATTTTACAATTCGGGGCTATTTTAGTGATTTTATAAATCTAAGGATGTTTTGGTAATTTTCAAACTAAGGGTATTTTGGTTATTTTTAAATCAGGGGTATTTTAGTCCCTCTCGGGTTTTAGTTATGAACTTTGGCCCATTAACAAGTCCTTGCGGCTAAAGTGAACAGACACTATGCACCAAGTAGGATTCCAGAGAAGAGGAGGTGGGCCGTTAGGGTCGCTTAAGTAACAAGCTCTCCCTAGATCCAATCCTAGACATGAATATGCCCGTTACCACACTCTAACCTAGCGACTTGTCCACGGACATGTTTAATTATTTGAAAGTCTTATGCGGTTTAAGAGTTGTTCAGTACTAAGCCTAAAGTCCATAAAACCCTAGCATACTAGTCTACATCCCCATAAACCCATCAACCTATTTCACCTTCATATAACGTATAATGGCCACATCACATTTTTATGGCCCACTAGGCCCAAATCTCAGTCATATGACCCATTAGGCACAAAACAAATCCAGATCGTGTAACATGCATGCCTAACCCAATTCATATAATCAAATTAATCCATTTCATCAAACATAGCCTCAGGGCCCACCGGGCCCAGTTAGCCACTTTCGGCTTTTCGGCATTGCCGATATCATGTGTGTGTAGTGTTTGTACACACCTGGTTACTGTGATGTGCTATACTATCCTTAGCCTCGAACCCAGAACCAACCAACCTTCAATCAACCACACATACTTAATCAAAATATTTACTCAATAGCCGAAGCCTTACCGTAACCTTACCGTGTGCCACCGGGTTCTAATAGCCCTTCCTTAGCTACTAATCAAGAGTATCCCCTAGATCTGCTCTCACACATACACCATCAAAATCTGAGTGACTCATAATCCACACAAGTCACCTCTATAGATCATACACACATTCGGCCATTCACTTAAACCACAATTGAGTTGAGTACACTTACCCTTGCTAACGATCCTACCACGCTTGCGATCTTTGAATCTTATCCTTATTATCACAGAGTTAACGACATGAAAATTAGATAGCCTTTCTGTAACACCCCTTACCCGAAACCCTCGCCGGAATCGAGTACGTGGCGTTACTAGACGTGACCATTAACTCGGGGAGTAAAATTTTTAAAGCTGTCCAACTGCGTCACGCTGACTAAATCGGCCATAACTCGAGTTACAGAACTCGAAATTTGAATCCGTAAATTTTCCTTGAAACTAGACTCATATAACTATTCACCATAATTTTTCCAGAATTTTTCATGTGGCCAATTAGTACAGTTTATTCTTAAAAGTTACCCTTATTACACTGCTGGACAATTCTGACCTGACCCTATAAAACTGCGGTTATCTGATTGGACAAATTTTCTATGATGTTCTTGTTTATACCAATGAAAAATAGACTCATTTAGGATTCTACACATATAAACCATGATTCCTAATTATTTTTGTACCATTTTTAACAAATTTTCCAAAACAGAACAGTAGCTCACGAATTCATTTAGAGCAGGTCTCGTTAAAACTTAATTATTTCATAATATACAAATCTTTTACCTACTCTGTTTCTTTCATGTAAAAATAGACACACTAAGGTTCAATTTCATAACTATTTTTGGTGATTTTTCTAAGTCACGTCACTGCTGCTACTACAAGCTGTTTTATTGCATTCTTAAAATAAACTAGCTTCTACCCGGACCTCCCTTACTTCTCAAATACAAGGATTCAATTCATATACAAACATTTCCTTAATAAAACGATTAACTTGATTAGGAATGCATAGGCGTTGCCACCATGAACCAACTTACATCAAATCACACCAACGTACTTAACAAAAATTTAGCCATTTTCGCATGGCTATTCTTTTTAGTGTTTACACATGAACCTTAAAATTTCATCAAACAAAACCAAGCCTATCCTATACATGCCTTCGCTTAACACCATAATGAAAGAGTACCCAAAATGTAGATTGATAGTGTGAGCAACTTTCCGGCAATCCCGATGAGCTTGTGGCTTGCTCCTAATCTATAAAACAGAGGGAAACATCTCACATAATTAAGCTTACTAGCTTAGTAAGTCCTTTCTCATGATAATAGAACATTTAATTATTTATGAAAAGAAAACAATCAACATATGGCAAGTAAGTAAATAGTTTACACAAGTCAAATAATAGTAATTCGGTAACCTCGGTAAATTAGGGATCATTTCCTAGACCTACATTTCGTCGTAGTTCATATAAGCATATCGCATGAAAATCTACTTTCTTAACGTCTATACATGAAAACCAATCGTTCCATAATAGCACGTTCTAAGCTCAACTTCCGTCAAATTACATCCATTGATATTAATTTGACCCAAGTAATATTAAACATAGCAAACCTTACATACTTACCTGAACCGTATCATTAACAAGTTAGCTCTAAAATTTGTCTTGAACAAGGATTCAGTTTCTCTTTGGTAAAATACATCACCGGCATCGAGCCTGCTAGGCGTAAAAGCCTGAATAGTAACACCGGCACAAGGCCTGCTAGGCGTAAAGCCCGATAAATAACACCGGCACGAGGCCTGCTAGGCGTAAAGCCCGAATATGTCACTGGCGCGAAGCCTGCTAGGCATAAAGCCCGATTATGTCACCGGCACGAGGCCTGCTAGGCATAGAGCCCGAATGTCAAAAATAGCTTTACATACTTTTCGTATTTCATTATCACATATCGAACCATACACACCTATTCACATTTAGTTAAATACATTTGAAATCAACCCAATCCATCATCATCACATTCGGCCAACTCATGGTTTTACACCAACTCATACAATTTCCATCATTCATTAGATTTTGTAAACAACCTCAAAACATAAGATTGCTCAAGAACTCACTTATTCATTTGCATTTGCCAAATAAATTCTCTTCAATACTATACTTTTACACTCGGCTAGGTCATGAATTTATACTATAAATTTCTACAGTTTATCATTCACCTACTCCGTAATTAACTCATGGACATATTGTAAATAAAGGACTTACCTTAAAAGTAGATAGATTCAAAATCTCCACTATTCGTTTAGTTTAGCTTTTCCTCGCTCCAACTTCTTCTCCTTTTGATCTTGATCTAATTTGGTTCAATTAAACCCATTTAAACCACACTTCCATTCAATTCGAAAGCAAAATTATAAAATAAATAAATTTCAAGACATAAACATTTGCATTCGGCATTCATGCACTACTTTGTTCAAGTGCATTCAAAATATTTGGGAACACTTTGATAATAATCTCATCAATGTGCTTTAACTTAAAACTTATCTTGCTGTCTATGGCCATATATTAACTTGATAAAAGTGTACCTATGTACCCGAATTCATTAACTCAATTTCATGCTCTCCTATGGCCGAATATGCCAATTCAATGTACCCATGCATTTTCTTCAACATACGACCAAGAAACAAGCTAGATAACCACAACTTATTCATCCTAATTCCAGCCGAATATTAGCTTGTTTAAACCCAAAATTTAACATGATTTTTATTAGCATCCTAAGCAAACAATTACTATTTCATAAGACTTATTAAATCAAGCTAAGGTATCCACCATTTTTTTTTCTATCTATCAAACAATGTAACCAACCATAGCCAACATGCTTTCATCAAACATGAAAAGGCCATAGAACTAGGTCATGGCCGAATCTAAGGAGAGCTTAAATCTCAAATTTTTGCACAAGAACTCGATAGTATATAAGACTACCAACACAACCATGCAAAACCATCAAAGAAATGGAGCTTGATACCTCACCTTAGGGACACATGCACAGCCGAATGAAGAAGATAAGTTTCTTCTCTTCTTGAAGGTAAGTTTCGGGTAGGAGATGAGTGAGGGAAGAAGAAAGAAATTTTCTTTTTGTTTAAAATCAATTCTCATCCATTTAGCATGCTTATCATATAATAATACTTAAAATTTAATATACATAGAAAGCATAATATTCTTGCATGCTTGCCGTCCACCTTGTTTAAATATGGGGAATTTGACATGCAAATCCCCATGTTTAATGCCCACTACTTTGGTTCTTCTTGCAATTTAGACCTTTAGCAAATTAAACACTTAGATGGCTAAGATTTTCCACAAAATTTTCACACTTATTAAATCACACATAACAGACACAAAACATAATATTTAAAATATCTCTCAGGCTCGGATTCGTGGTTCCGAAACCACCATTCCGATTAGGGTCAAAATTGGTCTGTTACAACTCTCCCCTCCTTAAGGATTTTCGTCCCCGAAAATCTTACCGTTAAATAGGTTCGGATATTGTTGCTTCATTGATTCTTCAGGCTCCCACGTGGCCTCTTCAACTCCGTGACGATTCCATAGAATCTTTACTAATGGAACCCTTTTATTTCTTAGCTCTTTAGTTTCCCGAGCTAAGATACGGATCGGTTCCTCATCATAGGTCAAATCAGATCGAATTTCAATCTCTGATGGAGTGATCACATGGGACGGATCCGATCTGTATCTGCGAAGCATCGAAACGTGGAATACATTGTGTATCTTTTCTAAGTCAAGGGGCAGTTTCAATCGATAAGCCACAGGCCCTATACGCTCGATGATTTCATACGGTCCGATAAATCTCGGACTCAATTTGCCTTTCTGACCGAATCGGAGTATTTTCTTCCACGGAGAAACTTTCAAGAACACCCGATCTCCGACCTGAAATTCAATGTCCTTGCGTTTTAAATCGGCATAGGACTTTTGACGATCCGAAGCAGCTTTCAAATTTCTTCTAATTACAACCACCTTCTGTTCAGTTTCTTTAATCCAATCAACACCGTATATCTTATTCTCACTGAGTTCAGTCCAATACAGTGGTGTGCGACATTTCCGACCATATAAGGCTTCATAAGGTGCCATTTTTATGCTAGATTGAAAGCTATTATTGTAAGCAAACTCAATCAAAGGTAGGTATCGTTCCCACGTACCTACGAACTCGAGAACGCAACACCTCAACATGTCCTCAAGTATCAAAATAGTTCGCTCAGACTGACCGTCTGTTTGCGGATGGAAGGCTGTACTAAAATGAAGTTTAGTACCTAATGCATCTTGCAATTTCTTCCAGAATCGCGATGTAAATCTTGGGTCTCTATCTGAAACAATGGAACTCGGTACACCGTGCAATCTTACAATCTGCGACACATACAATTCGGCGAGTTTGTCAAGTGAATAGTCGGTACGTACCGGCACAAAATGAGCTGATTTAGTTAGTCTATCAACGATAACCCATACGCATCTTTCTTACTAGGTGTCATAGGGAGACCAGATACAAAATCCATGGTGATTCTATCCCATTTCCATTCGGGTATCATGATTGGCTGAAGCAATCCGGATGGAACCTGATGCTCAGCTTTCACCTGTTGACAGATTAAGCACTTGGAGACAAATTCGGATATATCTCGTTTCATGCCAGGCCACCAATAGAACTGTTTCAAATCATTATACATTTTCGTGCTACCCGGGTGTATCGACATTCGGCCATTATGGGCCTCACTCAGAATCATCTGTATCAAATCTGAGTTCATCGGAATACACAATCGACTTTTATAATTCAAACAGTCGTTTGCATCTATCTGGAAATCTGATTCTGTAGCGTTTTCACGCTGGATCCGAATAGCAACTAACTTTTCATCAACTTTCTGTGCATCGCAAATTTGTTGAATAAACATCGGTCTTGCTTGTAACTCGGCTATGATCGAACCATCCTCGGACATAGTCACCCGTGCGTTTAATGCACGAAGAGAAATAATGATTTTCGACTCAACGCATCCGCAACAACATTAGCTTTCCCCGGATGGTAGTCAATCACTAATTCATAGTCTTTCAGCAATTCTAACCATCGGCGTTGTCTCAAATTTAGATCTTTCTGAGTCATTAAATATTTTAGACTTTTATGATCTGAATAAACATGACATTTTTCGCCAAATAAATAGTGACGCCAAATTTTCAATGCGAACACAATGGCTGCCAACTCCAGATCGTGAGTTGGGTAATTTTTTTCATGTGGCTTCAACTGTCTTGAAGCGTAGGCTATCACCTTGCCTTCTTGCATTAGGACGCAACCCAACCCATTCAAAGATGCATCACTAAACATAGTAAATTCTTTACCCGATTCAGGCTGAGTCAATACTGGAGCCCCGGTTAAAAGGGCTTTCAACTGCTCGAAACTCTTCTGGCATTTTTCTGACCACTCAAATTTGACATCTTTCTGTAGTAGCCTCGTCAAGGGTGCAGCTATTACGGAAAAACCTTTTACAAATCGTCTATAATATCCCGCGAGGCCTAGGAAACTTCGGATCTCGGAAACATTCTTTGGTGGTTTCCACTCGAGTATAGCTGCTATCTTGTTTGGATCCACCCGAACACCTGACACTGAAACAACATGACCCAAGAAGCTGACTTCATTCATCCAGAACTCACACTTACTGAACTTTGCATATAACCGTTGATCTCTCAAAGTTTGTAGTACTACTCTCAAATGCTTAGCGTGTTCCGCTTCATTTTTGGAGTAGATCAATATATCATCAATAAACACTACTACAAACCGATCCAAGAACCGTCTGAAGACCCGGTTCATTAGATCCATAAAAACAGCAGGCGCATTAGTAAGTCCAAAAGGCATAACCAAAAAGTCATAATGTCCGTACCTCGTTCGAAATGCCGTCTTTGGCACATCTGAATCTCTGACTCTTAATTGATAATAGCCCGATCTCAGATCTATTTTCGAAAACACTGAAGCCCCCTTCAACTGATCAAATAAATCATCAATCCGAGGTAACGGGTACTTATTCTTTATAGTTACCTTATTTAGTTGCCGGTAGTCGATACACATTCGCATTGTCCCATCTTTCTTTTTCACCAATAAGACTGGTGCACCCCACGGAGAAAAACTCGGTCGTGCGAAACCCCTCTCTGTCAATTCTTGCAACTGTGCTTTCAATTCTTTCAATTCAGTAGGCACCATTCGGTACGGGGCTATCGAAATTGGGGTCGCATTCGGCACTAATTCAATGCCGAACTCAATCTCTCGTACTGGGGGTAGGCCCGGCAGCTCTTCAGGAAATACATCGGTGTATTCACATACAACTGGTACCGATTTCATTAGTTTCTCGGACACTTTATTATCCAGTACATAAGCCAAATAGGCCTCACACCCTTTTCTCACATACTTTTGGGCTACCATTGAAGATATTACTGTAGGCAACTCATTTACATCACAGGATTTTATTCTGATTGTCTCACCGTTTCGGCATTTCAAATCAATAAACTTTCTTTTGCAATCCACCACTGCCTCATGTGAGGTTAACCAATCCATACCCAAGATTATATCAAATTCATCGAAGGGCAACAACATCAAGTCAGCTGGAAAGCAATAGTCTCGTACCATCAACGGGCAACCCCTACACACTTTATTAACAAGCACACATCTACCCAAAGGGTTGGATACACGAATTACAAACTCGGTAGACTCAACTAGCAGAGTCTTACCAAATTTTAAAGTTTCACACACATAAGAATGAGTCGAACCAGGATCAATTAGTGCAATCACAGTAGTATCAAAAAGAATGAAAGTACCGGTAATGACGTCGGGGGAGGAAGCATCCTCTCTAGCTCGCGCAGCATATGCTCTAGCCGGAGCTCTAGCCTCAGATCGATCTGTAGCGTTCTTTGTTCCTTTCTGGCTACCACCTACATTGCCTGAATGTCTGGGTGGTCTACCTCGCATTGGCACGCTGCTCGGTGTAGTGTTCTGAACTGCATTCTGCTCAGCTAACTTCGGACACTCTCTGATAAAATGATCTAACGATCCACACTTATAGCAAGATCGGTCATGGAATCTACAACTCCCTGAGTGCCATTTCCCACAGTGCTTGCATTCAAATCTATTTTGTGGAATGTTACCAACACTGGCTATCGAGGTAGCTCGGGAGCTCATAGGAGGTCGATCCCGTCTAGGCGGATCTGTAGTAGCTTTCTGTCGGCAGTAGTCATCTCTGGGCTTCTTGCTCGTGGAATGAAAGACTTTACCCGAAGACCTTTTTCGGATGTCTCTGGCTTCTGTATCAGCCTTTCTTTTTTCTTTCCCGAGCTCTTCGGCTTTGCAGGCTCTCTCAACTAAAGTTACAAACTCTTGGATTTCAAGGACGCCAACAAACATCTTTATATCTTCATTTAGGCCGTCTTCGAATCTTTTACACATAATGGCTTCAGTAGAGACACACTCTCTAGCATAACGGCTGAGCCTGACAAATTTTCTTTCATACTCCGTTACCGTCATTCGTCCTTGTTTCAGCTCAAGGAACTCTTTTCGTTTTTGATCAATAAATCTTTGGCTAATATACTTTTTGCGAAATTCAGTTTGGAAGAAATCCCATGTCACTTTTTCTTTCGGAACCACTGATACTAGTGTATTCCACCAGTGATATGCAGTGTCCCGTAGTAAGGATATAGTACACTTCAAGCATTCATCCGGAGTACAAGACAACTCATCAAGTACCCGAATAGTGTTATCAAGCCACATTTCGGCTCTCTCAGCATCATCATTGTCATTGGCTTTAAATTCTTCGGCCCCATATTTTCGAATTTTGTCAACCGGAGGCCTACTAGATCTCATTGGACCCATCATTGGGGGAGCTAGAGGATCCGGGGTTGGATTATTCGGGGGCGGAGGTTGGGGGACAGCCGGATTATTTTGAATAAATTGGGCAAACCATTCGTTCATCATCCGATAAAAGGCTTGTTTAGTTTCTCCTTCGTGGCTACCCGAAACAGGTCGAGAGTCTATCGGCGCTGATCCATGGGTACGGTCAGGCGCCACGCTCTCCACATCATCAGCCACAGCTCTTTCTGGTTCAGAATCCATTTACTATACAAAACAAAATTCAGGCTGTCAGAAGTCACCACACTATCAACATATAACCACAGGCATGTATAGCTAGACTCACACGCGCCACGGTAGTCCTAGAATTGACTAAACCGTAAGCTCTGATACCAATCAAATGTAACACCCCTTACCCGAAACCCTCGCCGGAATCGAGTACGTGGCGTTACTAGACGTGACCATTAACTCGGGGAGTAAAATTTTTAAAGCTGTCCAACTGCGTCACGCTGACTAAATCGGCCATAACTCGAGTTACAGAACTCGAAATTTGAATCCGTAAATTTTCCTTGAAACTAGACTCATATAACTATTCACCATAATTTTTCCAGAATTTTTCATGTGGCCAATTAGTACAGTTTATTCTTAAAAGTTACCCTTATTACACTGCTGGACAATTCTGACCTGACCCTATAAAACTGCGGTTATCTGATTGCACAAATTTTCTATGATGTTCTTGTTTATACCAATGAAAAATAGACTCATTTAGGATTCTACACATATAAACCATGATTCCTAATTATTTTTGTACCATTTTTAACAAATTTTCCAAAACAGAACAGTAGCTCACGAATTCATTTAGAGCAGGTCTCGTTAAAACTTAATTATTTCATAATATACAAATCTTTTACCTACTCTGTTTCTTTCATGTAAAAATAGACACACTAAGGTTCAATTTCATAACTATTTTTGGTGATTTTTCTAAGTCACGTCACTGCTGCTACTACAAGCTGTTTTATTGCATTCTTAAAATAAACTAGCTTCTACCCGGACCTCCCTTACTTCTCAAATACAAGGATTCAATTCATATACAAACATTTCCTTAATAAAACGATTAACTTGATTAGGAATGCATAGGCGTTGCCACCATGAACCAACTTACATCAAATCACACCAACGTACTTAACAAAAATTTAGCCATTTTCGCATGGCTATTCTTTTTAGTGTTTACACATGAACCTTAAAATTTCATCAAACAAAACCAAGCCTATCCTATACATGCCTTCGCTTAACACCAAATGAAAGAGTACCCAAAATGTAGATTGATAGTGTGAGCAACTTTCCGGCAATCCCGATGAGCTTGTGGCTTGCTCCTAATCTATAAAACAGAGGGAAACATCTCACATAATTAAGCTTACTAGCTTAGTAAGTCCTTTCTCATGATAATAGAACATTTAATTATTTATGAAAAGAAAACAATCAACATATGGCAAGTAAGTAAATAGTTTACACAAGTCAAATAATAGTAATTCGGTAACCTCGGTAAATTAGGGATCATTTCCTAGACCTACATTTCGTCGTAGTTCATATAAGCATATCGCATGAAAATCTACTTTCTTAACGTCTATACATGAAAACCAATCGTTCCATAATAGCACGTTCTAAGCTCAACTTCCGTCAAATTACATCCATTGATATTAATTTGACCCAAGTAATATTAAACATAGCAAACCTTACATACTTACCTGAACCGTATCATTAACAAGTTAGCTCTAAAATTTGTCTTGAACAAGGATTCAGTTTCTCTTTGGTAAAATACATCACCGGCATCGAGCCTGCTAGGCGTAAAAGCCTGAATAGTAACACCGGCACAAGGCCTGCTAGGCGTAAAGCCCGATAAATAACACCGGCACGAGGCCTGCTAGGCGTAAAGCCCGAATATGTCACTGGCGCGAAGCCTGCTAGGCATAAAGCCCGATTATGTCACCGGCACGAGGCCTGCTAGGCATAGAGCCCGAATGTCAAAAATAGCTTTACATACTTTTCGTATTTCATTATCACATATCGAACCATACACACCTATTCACATTTAGTTAAATACATTTGAAATCAACCCAATCCATCATCATCACATTCGGCCAACTCATGGTTTTACACCAACTCATACAATTTCCATCATTCATTAGATTTTGTAAACAACCTCAAAACATAAGATTGCTCAAGAACTCACTTATTCATTTGCATTTGCCAAATAAATTCTCTTCAATACTATACTTTTACACTCGGCTAGGTCATGAATTTATACTATAAATTTCTACAGTTTATCATTCACCTACTCCGTAATTAACTCATGGACATATTGTAAATAAAGGACTTACCTTAAAAGTAGATAGATTCAAAATCTCCACTATTCGTTTAGTTTAGCTTTTCCTCGCTCCAACTTCTTCTCCTTTTGATCTTGATCTAATTTGGTTCAATTAAACCCATTTAAACCACACTTCCATTCAATTCGAAAGCAAAATTATAAAATAAATAAATTTCAAGACATAAACATTTGCATTCGGCATTCATGCACTACTTTGTTCAAGTGCATTCAAAATATTTGGGAACACTTTGATAATAATCTCATCAATGTGCTTTAACTTAAAACTTATCTTGCTGTCTATGGCCATATATTAACTTGATAAAAGTGTACCTATGTACCCGAATTCATTAACTCAATTTCATGCTCTCCTATGGCCGAATATGCCAATTCAATGTACCCATGCATTTTCTTCAACATACGACCAAGAAACAAGCTAGATAACCACAACTTATTCATCCTAATTCCAGCCGAATATTAGCTTGTTTAAACCCAAAATTTAACATGATTTTTATTAGCATCCTAAGCAAACAATTACTATTTCATAAGACTTATTAAATCAAGCTAAGGTATCCACCATTTTTTTTTTCTATCTATCAAACAATGTAACCAACCATAGCCAACATGCTTTCATCAAACATGAAAAGGCCATAGAACTAGGTCATGGCCGAATCTAAGGAGAGCTTAAATCTCAAATTTTTGCACAAGAACTCGATAGTATATAAGACTACCAACACAACCATGCAAAACCATCAAAGAAATGGAGCTTGATACCTCACCTTAGGGACACATGCACAGCCGAATGAAGAAGATAAGTTTCTTCTCTTCTTGAAGGTAAGTTTCGGGTAGGAGATGAGTGAGGGAAGAAGAAAGAAATTTTCTTTTTGTTTAAAATCAATTCTCATCCATTTAGCATGCTTATCATATAATAATACTTAAAATTTAATATACATAGAAAGCATAATATTCTTGCATGCTTGCCGTCCACCTTGTTTAAATATGGGGAATTTGACATGCAAATCCCCATGTTTAATGCCCACTACTTTGGTTCTTCTTGCAATTTAGACCTTTAGCAAATTAAACACTTAGATGGCTAAGATTTTCCACAAAATTTTCACACTTATTAAATCACACATAACAGACACAAAACATAATATTTAAAATATCTCTCAGGCTCGGATTCGTGGTTCCGAAACCACCATTCCGATTAGGGTCAAAATTGGTCTGTTACAACTCTCCCCTCCTTAAGGATTTTCGTCCCCGAAAATCTTACCGTTAAATAGGTTCGGATATTGTTGCTTCATTGATTCTTCAGGCTCCCACGTGGCCTCTTCAACTCCGTGACGATTCCATAGAATCTTTACTAATGGAACCCTTTTATTTCTTAGCTCTTTAGTTTCCCGAGCTAAGATACGGATCGGTTCCTCATCATAGGTCAAATCAGATCGAATTTCAATCTCTGATGGAGTGATCACATGGGACGGATCCGATCTGTATCTGCGAAGCATCGAAACGTGGAATACATTGTGTATCTTTTCTAAGTCAAGGGGCAGTTTCAATCGATAAGCCACAGGCCCTATACGCTCGATGATTTCATACGGTCCGATAAATCTCGGACTCAATTTGCCTTTCTGACCGAATCGGAGTATTTTCTTCCACGGAGAAACTTTCAAGAACACCCGATCTCCGACCTGAAATTCAATGTCCTTGCGTTTTAAATCGGCATAGGACTTTTGACGATCCGAAGCAGCTTTCAAATTTCTTCTAATTACAACCACCTTCTGTTCAGTTTCTTTAATCCAATCAACACCGTATATCTTATTCTCACTGAGTTCAGTCCAATACAGTGGTGTGCGACATTTCCGACCATATAAGGCTTCATAAGGTGCCATTTTTATGCTAGATTGAAAGCTATTATTGTAAGCAAACTCAATCAAAGGTAGGTATCGTTCCCACGTACCTACGAACTCGAGAACGCAACACCTCAACATGTCCTCAAGTATCAAAATAGTTCGCTCAGACTGACCGTCTGTTTGCGGATGGAAGGCTGTACTAAAATGAAGTTTAGTACCTAATGCATCTTGCAATTTCTTCCAGAATCGCGATGTAAATCTTGGGTCTCTATCTGAAACAATGGAACTCGGTACACCGTGCAATCTTACAATCTGCGACACATACAATTCGGCGAGTTTGTCAAGTGAATAGTCGGTACGTACCGGCACAAAATGAGCTGATTTAGTTAGTCTATCAACGATAACCCATACTGCATCTTTCTTACTAGGTGTCATAGGGAGACCAGATACAAAATCCATGGTGATTCTATCCCATTTCCATTCGGGTATCATGATTGGCTGAAGCAATCCGGATGGAACCTGATGCTCAGCTTTCACCTGTTGACAGATTAAGCACTTGGAGACAAATTCGGATATATCTCGTTTCATGCCAGGCCACCAATAGAACTGTTTCAAATCATTATACATTTTCGTGCTACCCGGGTGTATCGACATTCGGCCATTATGGGCCTCACTCAGAATCATCTGTATCAAATCTGAGTTCATCGGAATACACAATCGACTTTTATAATTCAAACAGTCGTTTGCATCTATCTGGAAATCTGATTCTGTAGCGTTTTCACGCTGGATCCGAATAGCAACTAACTTTTCATCAACTTTCTGTGCATCGCAAATTTGTTGAATAAACATCGGTCTTGCTTGTAACTCGGCTATGATCGAACCATCCTCGGACATAGTCACCCGTGCGTTTAATGCACGAAGAGAAAATAATGATTTTCGACTCAACGCATCCGCAACAACATTAGCTTTCCCCGGATGGTAGTCAATCACTAATTCATAGTCTTTCAGCAATTCTAACCATCGGCGTTGTCTCAAATTTAGATCTTTCTGAGTCATTAAATATTTTAGACTTTTATGATCTGAATAAACATGACATTTTTCGCCAAATAAATAGTGACGCCAAATTTTCAATGCGAACACAATGGCTGCCAACTCCAGATCGTGAGTTGGGTAATTTTTTTCATGTGGCTTCAACTGTCTTGAAGCGTAGGCTATCACCTTGCCTTCTTGCATTAGGACGCAACCCAACCCATTCAAAGATGCATCACTAAACATAGTAAATTCTTTACCCGATTCAGGCTGAGTCAATACTGGAGCCCCGGTTAAAAGGGCTTTCAACTGCTCGAAACTCTTCTGGCATTTTTCTGACCACTCAAATTTGACATCTTTCTGTAGTAGCCTCGTCAAGGGTGCAGCTATTACGGAAAAACCTTTTACAAATCGTCTATAATATCCCGCGAGGCCTAGGAAACTTCGGATCTCGGAAACATTCTTTGGTGGTTTCCACTCGAGTATAGCTGCTATCTTGTTTGGATCCACCCGAACACCTGACACTGAAACAACATGACCCAAGAAGCTGACTTCATTCATCCAGAACTCACACTTACTGAACTTTGCATATAACCGTTGATCTCTCAAAGTTTGTAGTACTACTCTCAAATGCTTAGCGTGTTCCGCTTCATTTTTGGAGTAGATCAATATATCATCAATAAACACTACTACAAACCGATCCAAGAACCGTCTGAAGACCCGGTTCATTAGATCCATAAAAACAGCAGGCGCATTAGTAAGTCCAAAAGGCATAACCAAAAAGTCATAATGTCCGTACCTCGTTCGAAATGCCGTCTTTGGCACATCTGAATCTCTGACTCTTAATTGATAATAGCCCGATCTCAGATCTATTTTCGAAAACACTGAAGCCCCCTTCAACTGATCAAATAAATCATCAATCCGAGGTAACGGGTACTTATTCTTTATAGTTACCTTATTTAGTTGCCGGTAGTCGATACACATTCGCATTGTCCCATCTTTCTTTTTCACCAATAAGACTGGTGCACCCCACGGAGAAAAACTCGGTCGTGCGAAACCCCTCTCTGTCAATTCTTGCAACTGTGCTTTCAATTCTTTCAATTCAGTAGGCACCATTCGGTACGGGGCTATCGAAATTGGGGTCGCATTCGGCACTAATTCAATGCCGAACTCAATCTCTCGTACTGGGGGTAGGCCCGGCAGCTCTTCAGGAAATACATCGGTGTATTCACATACAACTGGTACCGATTTCATTAGTTTCTCGGACACTTTATTATCCAGTACATAAGCCAAATAGGCCTCACACCCTTTTCTCACATACTTTTGGGCTACCATTGAAGATATTACTGTAGGCAACTCATTTACATCACAGGATTTTATTCTGATTGTCTCACTGTTTCGGCATTTCAAATCAATAAACTTTCTTTTGCAATCCACCACTGCCTCATGTGAGGTTAACCAATCCATACCCAAGATTATATCAAATTCATCGAAGGGCAACAACATCAAGTCAGCTGGAAAGCAATAGTCTCGTACCATCAACGGGCAACCCCTACACACTTTATTAACAAGCACACATCTACCCAAAGGGTTGGATACACGAATTACAAACTCGGTAGACTCAACTAGCAGAGTCTTACCAAATTTTAAAGTTTCACACACATAAGAATGAGTCGAACCAGGATCAATTAGTGCAATCACAGTAGTATCAAAAAGAATGAAAGTACCGGTAATGACGTCGGGGGAGGAAGCATCCTCTCTAGCTCGCGCAGCATATGCTCTAGCCGGAGCTCTAGCCTCAGATCGATCTGTAGCGTTCTTTGTTCCTTTCTGGCTACCACCTACATTGCCTGAATGTCTGGGTGGTCTACCTCGCATTGGCACGCTGCTCGGTGTAGTGTTCTGAACTGCATTCTGCTCAGCTAACTTCGGACACTCTCTGATAAAATGATCTAACGATCCACACTTATAGCAAGATCGGTCATGGAATCTACAACTCCCTGAGTGCCATTTCCCACAGTGCTTGCATTCAAATCTATTTTGTGGAATGTTACCAACACTGGCTATCGAGGTAGCTCGGGAGCTCATAGGAGGTCGATCCCGTCTAGGCGGATCTGTAGTAGCTTTCTGTCGGCAGTAGTCATCTCTGGGCTTCTTGCTCGTGGAATGAAAGACTTTACCCGAAGACCTTTTTCGGATGTCTCTGGCTTCTGTATCAGCCTTTCTTTTTTCTTTCCCGAGCTCTTCGGCTTTGCAGGCTCTCTCAACTAAAGTTACAAACTCTTGGATTTCAAGGACGCCAACAAACATCTTTATATCTTCATTTAGGCCGTCTTCGAATCTTTTACACATAATGGCTTCAGTAGAGACACACTCTCTAGCATAACGGCTGAGCCTGACAAATTTTCTTTCATACTCCGTTACCGTCATTCGTCCTTGTTTCAGCTCAAGGAACTCTTTTCGTTTTTGATCAATAAATCTTTGGCTAATATACTTTTTGCGAAATTCAGTTTGGAAGAAATCCCATGTCACTTTTTCTTTCGGAACCACTGATACTAGTGTATTCCACCAGTGATATGCAGTGTCCCGTAGTAAGGATATAGTACACTTCAAGCATTCATCCGGAGTACAAGACAACTCATCAAGTACCCGAATAGTGTTATCAAGCCACATTTCGGCTCTCTCAGCATCATCATTGTCATTGGCTTTAAATTCTTCGGCCCCATATTTTCGAATTTTGTCAACCGGAGGCCTACTAGATCTCATTGGACCCATCATTGGGGGAGCTAGAGGATCCGGGGTTGGATTATTCGGGGGCGGAGGTTGGGGGACAGCCGGATTATTTTGAATAAATTGGGCAAACCATTCGTTCATCATCCGATAAAAGGCTTGTTTAGTTTCTCCTTCGTGGCTACCCGAAACAGGTCGAGAGTCTATCGGCGCTGATCCATGGGTACGGTCAGGCGCCACGCTCTCCACATCATCAGCCACAGCTCTTTCTGGTTCAGAATCCATTTACTATACAAAACAAAATTCAGGCTGTCAGAAGTCACCACACTATCAACATATAACCACAGGCATGTATAGCTAGACTCACACGCGCCACGGTAGTCCTAGAATTGACTAAACCGTAAGCTCTGATACCAATCAAATGTAACACCCCTTACCCGAAACCCTCGCCGGAATCGAGTACGTGGCGTTACTAGACGTGACCATTAACTCGGGGAGTAAAATTTTTAAAGCTGTCCAACTGCGTCACGCTGACTAAATCGGCCATAACTCGAGTTACAGAACTCGAAATTTGAATCCGTAAATTTTCCTTGAAACTAGACTCATATAACTATTCACCATAATTTTTCCAGAATTTTTCATGTGGCCAATTAGTACAGTTTATTCTTAAAAGTTACCCTTATTACACTGCTGGACAATTCTGACCTGACCCTATAAAACTGCGGTTATCTGATTGCACAAATTTTCTATGATGTTCTTGTTTATACCAATGAAAAATAGACTCATTTAGGATTCTACACATATAAACCATGATTCCTAATTATTTTTGTACCATTTTTAACAAATTTTCCAAAACAGAACAGTAGCTCACGAATTCATTTAGAGCAGGTCTCGTTAAAACTTAATTATTTCATAATATACAAATCTTTTACCTACTCTGTTTCTTTCATGTAAAAATAGACACACTAAGGTTCAATTTCATAACTATTTTTGGTGATTTTTCTAAGTCACGTCACTGCTGCTACTACAAGCTGTTTTATTGCATTCTTAAAATAAACTAGCTTCTACCCGGACCTCCCTTACTTCTCAAATACAAGGATTCAATTCATATACAAACATTTCCTTAATAAAACGATTAACTTGATTAGGAATGCATAGGCGTTGCCACCATGAACCAACTTACATCAAATCACACCAACGTACTTAACAAAAATTTAGCCATTTTCGCATGGCTATTCTTTTTAGTGTTTACACATGAACCTTAAAATTTCATCAAACAAAACCAAGCCTATCCTATACATGCCTTCGCTTAACACCATAATGAAAGAGTACCCAAAATGTAGATTGATAGTGTGAGCAACTTTCCGGCAATCCCGATGAGCTTGTGGCTTGCTCCTAATCTATAAAACAGAGGGAAACATCTCACATAATTAAGCTTACTAGCTTAGTAAGTCCTTTCTCATGATAATAGAACATTTAATTATTTATGAAAAGAAAACAATCAACATATGGCAAGTAAGTAAATAGTTTACACAAGTCAAATAATAGTAATTCGGTAACCTCGGTAAATTAGGGATCATTTCCTAGACCTACATTTCGTCGTAGTTCATATAAGCATATCGCATGAAAATCTACTTTCTTAACGTCTATACATGAAAACCAATCGTTCCATAATAGCACGTTCTAAGCTCAACTTCCGTCAAATTACATCCATTGATATTAATTTGACCCAAGTAATATTAAACATAGCAAACCTTACATACTTACCTGAACCGTATCATTAACAAGTTAGCTCTAAAATTTGTCTTGAACAAGGATTCAGTTTCTCTTTGGTAAAATACATCACCGGCATCGAGCCTGCTAGGCGTAAAAGCCTGAATAGTAACACCGGCACAAGGCCTGCTAGGCGTAAAGCCCGATAAATAACACCGGCACGAGGCCTGCTAGGCGTAAAGCCCGAATATGTCACTGGCGCGAAGCCTGCTAGGCATAAAGCCCGATTATGTCACCGGCACGAGGCCTGCTAGGCATAGAGCCCGAATGTCAAAAATAGCTTTACATACTTTTCGTATTTCATTATCACATATCGAACCATATACACCTATTCACATTTAGTTAAATACATTTGAAATCAACCCAATCCATCATCATCACATTCGGCCAACTCATGGTTTTACACCAACTCATACAATTTCCATCATTCATTAGATTTTGTAAACAACCTCAAAACATAAGATTGCTCAAGAACTCACTTATTCATTTGCATTTGCCAAATAAATTCTCTTCAATACTATACTTTTACACTCGGCTAGGTCATGAATTTATACTATAAATTTCTACAGTTTATCATTCACCTACTCCGTAATTAACTCATGGACATATTGTAAATAAAGGACTTACCTTAAAAGTAGATAGATTCAAAATCTCCACTATTCGTTTAGTTTAGCTTTTCCTCGCTCCAACTTCTTCTCCTTTTGATCTTGATCTAATTTGGTTCAATTAAACCCATTTAAACCACACTTCCATTCAATTCGAAAGCAAAATTATAAAATAAATAAATTTCAAGACATAAACATTTGCATTCGGCATTCATGCACTACTTTGTTCAAGTGCATTCAAAATATTTGGGAACACTTTGATAATAATCTCATCAATGTGCTTTAACTTAAAACTTATCTTGCTGTCTATGGCCATATATTAACTTGATAAAAGTGTACCTATGTACCCGAATTCATTAACTCAATTTCATGCTCTCCTATGGCCGAATATGCCAATTCAATGTACCCATGCATTTTCTTCAACATACGACCAAGAAACAAGCTAGATAACCACAACTTATTCATCCTAATTCCAGCCGAATATTAGCTTGTTTAAACCCAAAATTTAACATGATTTTTATTAGCATCCTAAGCAAACAATTACTATTTCATAAGACTTATTAAATCAAGCTAAGGTATCCACCATTTTTTTTCTATCTATCAAACAATGTAACCAACCATACCCAACATGCTTTCATCAAACATGAAAAGGCCATAGAACTAGGTCATGGCCGAATCTAAGGAGAGCTTAAATCTCAAATTTTTGCACAAGAACTCGATAGTATATAAGACTACCAACACAACCATGCAAAACCATCAAAGAAATGGAGCTTGATACCTCACCTTAGGGACACATGCACAGCCGAATGAAGAAGATAAGTTTCTTCTCTTCTTGAAGGTAAGTTTCGGGTAGGAGATGAGTGAGGGAAGAAGAAAGAAATTTTCTTTTTGTTTAAAATCAATTCTCATCCATTTAGCATGCTTATCATATAATAATACTTAAAATTTAATATACATAGAAAGCATAATATTCTTGCATGCTTGCCGTCCACCTTGTTTAAATATGGGGAATTTGACATGCAAATCCCCATGTTTAATGTACAATCCACCTAGCCCCCTTTTTATTAATGCCCACTACTTTGGTTCTTCTTGCAATTTAGACCTTTAGCAAATTAAACACTTAGATGGCTAAGATTTTCCACAAAATTTTCACACTTATTAAATCACACATAACAGACACAAAACATAATATTTAAAATATCTCTCAGGCTCGGATTCGTGGTTCCGAAACCACCATTCCGATTAGGGTCAAAATTGGTCTGTTACACTTTCGGCTTTTAGCAAAAGTACAAAAGAGGTTAACCGAATACTTACCAACTCCACTTTCAATCCTGCAGCCTAAATTCAGCTTTTGAGATTAGTATGGTGACAGAGACAATTTGGCACCAATAGGGAGAAGAGGAGAAGTGATCGACTAGAACTAAAGGTGAACGAGAGAAGGAATTTAAGAAGAGAATGTATAGGGAATTCGGCTAGAGAGAAAACCAAAATTTCGGCAAAGGAATGATGGGTTTTTTTTTGGCAAATGGAAGAATTCGGCTAAGGGGGAGAAAAAGAAATGTAATAAAACCCAAGGAACCTCTCAAAGGAATTCGGCACCTCTTTTTATAGCCAATAGCCGAATCCTACCTTCCCCCGCAGTCCAATTCGGTACCAACTCTTCCCACCTCTCATCTCCTAATTTTTCTCCATGATATCTTCCTTATCTCATTCGAAATTCCCTCCTTTATCAGCTCGTAAGACCAATTCAAACACTTCAACAAAAGAGTCCAAATTCCACACAACTCTGGTCGTCCACTATGCAAAATAACACTCCAAAAACACCTTACCACTACTCGAACCTTGGACCTCTTCACGCCACCTTGCCACTGGACCACAAGCCTATTTGTGTCTTATTTTCCCCTTAATCTGCTTAAGAGGCCTAATGCCTAAGACTAGGGTCCACTAAAGCAAAAAAATAAAATTTTCCCTATGGTCTTCCCTATCTCTAAGGCTTCACATAATCCCGATAATACCTTAAAATTAATATTCTAAGTGCTACTCCTACATACCAACCTCAGTGCACGGAAATTTAGATCTTCAGGATTTTTGAGGCGTTACAGGATGTACCTGTGAAGAACCGCATAAACCATCAATCTTTTTATTTAACATCTCTACCTGATTTGATAGCATGGTTACTGCGTCGAGGTTGAAAACACTGGCGGCTTTTGTTGGCCTTATCCTCGTGACTTATCACTGATAGTTATTCAGTGACATCTCTTCAATGAATTCGTAGGAAGCCTCAGGTGTTTTATTATTCAAGGTTCCGCCGGCAGCTGAATCAATCAACTGCCTGGTTGAGGAGTTTACACCGTTATAAAAGGTTTGGACTTGTAACCACAAGGTTAACCCATGGTGTGGGCACCTTCTCAATAGATCCTTGTATCTCTCCAATGTATCGTAAAGTGTCTCTAAATCCATCTTCACAAAAGAAGAGATATCATTCCTCAATTTAGCCGTTTTAGCCGGCGGGAAATATTTTAACAAAAAATTTTCAGTCATTTGTTCCCATGTAGTGATTGATCCTCGTGGTAACGAGTTCAACCACTGTTTGGCTTTGTTTCTCAATGAAAAGGGAAACAATCAAAGACAAATGGCATCATCAGAAACACCATTTATTCTGAAAGTATCGCAAAATTCTAGGAAATTTGCCAAGTGATTATTTGGATCTTCATCCTGCAAACCATCAAACTAAACAAGTTGATGTATGTGTTAGGTTTCAGTTCAAAATTATTTGCAGCAATAGCAGGTCTAACAATACTTGACTCAGTTCCTATTAAATTAGGTTTAGCATAATCATACATAGTACGACGAGAAGGATTTTGATTCACCGGGTTTGCAGCAACCAAAAGAGGTAGCAGATTGTTATCAGCCATCTCTTCGGTAGTATTGGTATCATCCTCTTGCTCTTCTTCTATGTATTGTAAGTTTCGCCTTATTTCTCTTCTGTTTCTGCAAACGGTACCTTCCATATCGCTGTCAAAAATCAAGGGTCCTGACAGGTTCCTTCTAGTCATAAACTAGAAAAACCTATCAGAAGCAAAGGAAAGAAAAGAAAATTAGAGAAGTAAAAATAAAAAATAAATAAAAATAATGGCTAAAGTAATAAAAATCAAGTGTTCCTAATATCTTAGTCCCCAGCAACAGCGCCAAAAACTTGATCGTGTCAAAAAGTCTTAAGATTTATATAATGAATGATCGAGCCTAGAAACTAACTATGACAATGAATAAGGCAAGCGCATCTATCGTTTGGTAGTATAGTTATGGCAAGACCGGAAATATCGTATCCTCAAGGACCAAGAGTATTATTAATTACTATCTTTTTATTATTTAGCCTAAGAATTAAGGAAATTGTTGTTTAATCTAACACTAACTAATTACTAAGCTAAAGATGCTAAGACATAGAGAAGGAATTGGGGAAATATTTTTGGGAAAAACCAATTGATTAAGACAATAACCGAGGAAGAATCCACCTAGACTTCACTTGTTATTTAACTCTAAACCAGACGATTTATTCACTTGACTTGATCAGTAGGATCCCCTAATTTATATTAATACCTCTCTCGAGGCTACTAACGTCTAACCCTAGGTTGATTAATTGAAATCTCTTTCTAATTAAAACCCCTAGAATTACATTAACTCGATCTATGGACTCCCATATTAGGTTTGACCCTAGTTTGGCAGATTTTCGTCGTCCTATCTCTAGGAGTGCGATCAACTCCGCTTAACTATGCTAGACCTACTCTTAAACAGGGAATTTTCCTCCACTGCCTAAGCACATCAATACTTGAATCAATATCCTAAAATATCAAAGCAAGAATTAAGAACACATAATTAAGAACAAATCAAGTATTTTTCATATAGTTCAGAAAACAATAACAAGATCCGTCCTAGGTTTCATCCCCCTCGGGTATTTGAGGGGTTTAGCTCATGTTTATAAAAGAATACATCTCAGAAGAAAGTATAAAACAAAACATAAGGAAAACCCTAAAACCCCCTGAAGGAAATTGAAGGGAAGATCTTCTGTCTTGAGTATAATTCTAGCTTCTTGAGATGGATCAACTGGCTATCTTCGAGTAAATCTCACAATTCGGCCTCTCTGGCTTGGCTCATCGGCCTACCTGAACGCCCCCCTTTAGTTTGGCCTCTAAGGTGTTTATATAGGCTTTTGGAATGTCTTTATTTTCCCCTAAGTATCCTAATATGAATGGAATTAAAACAGGTCACGATAGGGACACGCTCGTGGCACACGCCCGTGTAAATCGAGTCCAGGCCGTGTTCGGATCTGCTAAAGAGGCACAGCCGTGTGGATTTCTCCAAGCCGTGTGAATTTCGTGCTTTGGCCCATTTTCTCCATTTTTGTCCCGTTTCTCGTTCTTTTCACCCTCTGATGCTCTCCTAAGTATAAAACATGAAATTAAAGGATTAGGAGCATCAAATTCCACAATTCAGGGGATAAATCATCCAAAAGTATGCTAAATGTGGGATTAAAATATGTATATATTACGGTTTATCAAATGACTTGTTATATTCTGAATGATGTGCAAACTAAGGCAGCATTGAAAACCCTATACGAATTTTGGTATGATAGGAAGCCGAATTTTAATCATTTTATGGATGCAAATTTTATCAAACCAAAGATGTACACACTGCTTGGGATGGAAATATCGAATAAAAGACTTAAGAGTTCTCATTGTAATGAGGTGTACCTTTGGAATGTGAGACTTGGTTATATTAACCAAGAAAGAATCATTAGACTGGTAAAAAATGTCATCTTAAGTCCTCTTGAAGAAGTTGATCTTCCACAAGTTGAATCTTGCTTGGAGGGGAAGATGACCAAATGATCTTTTAATGCAAAATGAACGAGGGTCGTGAAACCCCTAGAACTTGTGTATACTGATGTATGTGGCCCCATGAGTTTCAATGCAAGAGGTGGTTACAAGTATTATGTAACCTTTATTGATGATTATTCTAGATATGGGTTTATATACCTAATGCACCGCAAGAGTGAAATCTTTGATAAATTCAATGAGTTTCATGCTGAAGTGGAGAAATAACTAGGTGTACCCACAAAGGCACTTCGATTTGATTGAGGTGGAGAATATTTATCAAATGAGTTCTTAGGGTATCTCATAGAGAATGAGATTCTATCTCAGTTAACTGGGCCAGGCACTCCAAAACTGAATGGCATTCCGAAGAGAAGGAATCAAATGTTGATGGACATGGTACGTTTGATGTTAAGTAATTCAAAGCTAACAATCTCTTTTTCTGGATATAAAGTACAAACATCTTGTAATATTCCGAATGATGTGCCAACTAAGGCAGTATCAAAAACTCCATACGAATTGTGGCATAGCAGGAAGCCAAGTCTAAAGCATTTAAGGATTTAAGGATTTGGGGATGCCCTACCTACATATTGGATAAAGATGCGAGGAAGTTGGACTCACGGAAAAAATTATGCAATTTTGTAGGATATTGAAAGGGGACAAATGGTGGTTTGTTTTATAACCCTAAAGAGCAAATTGTTATAGTGTCAACAAATGTTATTTTCCTTGAAGAAAGCTACATGAATAACTTCAAACCTCAGAATAAAGAAGTGCTCGAGGAAATTTCGGGAGATATACAAAACCTTACAGAATTGGTTCCAGAACTAACTCTTAATAGTAGACCTTCAAACAATCAACAACATAGGGTGTTTTGTCACAGTGGGAGTGCCTCTCATAGGCTTGAGTTCTTCCAATCTGGCGGAAGGGTTTTTAACACTAAGTATGTCGAATAGGAAGATGATGACCCCCTCACATATGACGAAGTGATGCAGAGTGCTAATTTCGAGCTCTAGGAAATAGCTATGAAAGCTGTGATGGATTTTATGAACTGCAACTCAATGTGGGAACTTGTAGACTTATTGAAAGGGATAAAACCCATATGGTGTAGGTGGATATACAAGAGGAAAAGAAATGTAGATGGAAAAGTAGAAACTTATAATGCCAAACTTGTAGCAAAAGGTTACACTTAGAAAGAAGGTATCGATTACGAAGAAACCTTCTCACCAATTTCCATGTTGAAGTCAATCCATATATTGCTATCTGCTGCAGCGGATCTTGATTACGAGATCCAACAAATGGATATCAACACAATGTTTTTGAACGACAATCTTGAAGAAAGCATCTATATTATACAAACTTCTTAGGTCCATATATGGACTTAAGCAAGCATCCCACTCATGGATTTGATCAAGCGATCAAGACTTTTGGAATTGAGCAAAACGTACATGAACCTTGTGTTTATAAACGTATAGGGGATGGAAAGGTGATCTTTCTCTTTCTATTGGTCGATGAGGTTCTACTCATTAAGAATGATGTAGTGACATTGTCATCAGTTAAACTTGTGGTTAACTCAATAGTTTAGCATGAAGGAATTGAGAGAAGCTAATTTTGTTCTAGGTATTTGAATCCTAAGGGATTGAAAGAAAAAAAGTGATAACATTACCGCAAGCTTTATACATAGACAAGATAACAAAGCATTATGCAATGACCAATTCGAAGAAGGAAAATCAACCTTCTGCATAGAGATTTCATCTCTTTTAGAGAACTGTCCTAATATAGTGGAAGAAAAGGATAACATGAGAAAGGCTCCTTATGCTTCAACAGTAGGAAGTCTCATGTATGTTATGTTATTCACACACCAGAATATCAGTTTTGCAGTGGGATTGGTAAGTCGATATTAGAAGAATCCAAGACCAAGACACTAACAACAGCTAAGTATATACTCAAGTATTTACAGAGAATGAGGGATTATATGTTTGTGTATTCTAGAGGAGATCTTACTCCTATCAGATATATTGATTCTAAATTCCAAACGAATTGAGATATGAGAAAATCAACATCGGGATGTTTTTTTCCTCGGTGGTGCGTCCATTGTGTAGAGAAGTGTAAAATTGAGCTATATTACTAACTACACTATGGAGGCCGAATATGTGGTTACTTTTGAGGCTACCAAAGAAGCAATATGTAACACCCCAAACCCAGCCTAGACGTTATGGCTGAATCTGGCGTGTCACATTGAAGTGTTTTCCAAAAACCATGTTTTCATTGAAAACCCTTCTTGAAATTTCAAACTTCTTGCTATTTAAAACTTGTACAAAACCTCAGTTTACGTTTGTTTATTTTCAATCGAGGTTTATTAAAAAGTTATTACCTTCAAAACCTTATTGTTGCGGAAGCTTAATTTAAAGCAATGATTTACGAAAACATGATATTTAAAAATTGAGTTATGGAAACATAGTGTTAGAAAATAGTTATTGTTTTGGAAAATCGTGTTCTACTTCTAGCATATATAAATCACAATCAATAAAATCTCAAATTTAAAATCCAGAAATTATAGAGGCCTTATTACAACCCGAATCAAAATCAAAGTGCTTAAGTAAATGAGCAAAACAGAATAAAACTTATGCAGTTGTGTGGCCCTCTCCGAGTCCCTCGCAGCTTCGAACTGTCCAACGCTGGGGATTACCTGAAAGGTTAAAAATGGGGTGAGTTTACGAAAACTCAGTGTGTAATCCCCTTATTACAGAAACAGTCAGTATACAGAAACAGAATCAGTCTGGGCCTGAGCCCTTTAACAGTAACAGTATAGCGTGGGCCTTAGCCCATTACAGTAACGGTGGCAATTGAACCTTAGCCCCCATCAGCCTCGGTTGGGCCTAAGCCCATATCAAATGTCACATATCACATCCATCTGGGCCTAAGCCCATCTCAATATCAGAATTAGTATATGTAATGCATAAATACCCATACCAACCCTACACTCCTGTGGGGATTAAATCGACCCACCCATCCCTACACTCCTTATGTAGCACTGGTTGCGGCACTAACCAGTATTGCAGCGTAGCTGCCAGTAATAATAACGTAGCAAAGCTGCCAATAACAGTACACTTCCTCCATAACTGTATCCCAACCCCATGCAGTATGTCATGTATGTAGTATGCCATGCTCAGAATCAGTCATATTATTCACAGTTAAGTCAATCAAACCATAGTCATACAACCACAGTCAAATCAGTCAAATCATAGCACAAGTCAGTCATTTACCCTCGAGGGGCAAAATAGTCATTTACCCTACAGAGGCATTACGTCATTTTACCCTACAAGGGCATTATAGTCATTTTACCTTAAAGGGGTATTACGGTCATTTTACCCTAAAGGGGTATTACGGTCATTTTACCCTACAGGGGCATTACGGTCATTTTACACTATAGGGGCATTACAGTCATTTTACCCTACAAGGGTATTACTGTCATGTTACCCTACAGGGGCATTACGGTCATTTTACCCTACAGGGGCATTACGGTCATTTTACCTTAAAGGGGTATTACAGTCATTTTACTCTTTAGGGGTATTTCAGTCATTTAACAACCTTCCCAGAGGTCTACAGTCGCCTTGAGCAACACATATAACATATATGGTCAAAACGGTGTAATTGGGTCTAAAGCCCAATATTCGGCCCAAGTGGGACCACATGCTCGTGTGGCCCATTTAGCCCAAATTCAGTCACGGCTACGTGAACATTATAGCCTAGTTCAATAATTGCCACTTATCGTGGATTTATTCCGTATGGGGCCCACAAGCCCATTGAGCCCACACGGCCCAAGAGCACGAGGATGCTAGTGGTGGCTTTTACAGTCTATCGCCCATGATCGTGAGCTCGATTTACCACACGAGCGACCACACACTCGTGAGGCCTCAACTGTCGAAGTTTCAGCTTTTCGGCTTTTGCCGATTCACAGCAGATATAGTGTGATTACACACTTTACCGGCTTTTACGCCTATTATCATTTGTAGGGTACAGTTACACACCTAATTGTGAAATGTGAATGACCCACGAGAACTCCAACCTATATTCAATTAAGGCAATCCATTAATCACTTGTCAATCGGGTTAATCGAATCCCAATCAACTTATCAAAAATAGTCCCTACCGAAAATACTTGTCCAACAGATTACCTCTCCCTTGACTAGATCAATCGATTGTGGTTTACCCACTTGATCCAGAGATTGGTGCAGACACCTTGCCGCACCCAAACAGCTGACACTTTGCGCTGCTTAAATTTGGGGGCAGGGGCTACGTGCCCATTCTCAGCTGGCACCATTCTTGATCCTCAATCAGAATGGCTACTACTCACCACCATTGCTATCTCTTTATGCAATATCTTATCGAAAACCTCCATTTCTCTTCTACAGATTTTAGAAACCTAAGAACAAAAAGAAACACCCCAAACCCGGCCCACGAGTCTCGACCAGATCTGGTATGTTCCTCGAGTAAAAACGATTCAACTTGTTTATTTCTTGGGAAAACTTTAAGTGATTTTAGAGAAAAATTTGACTTGGGCTCAAGTTGAAAACATCGTTATTTTCAAAGGTTTCGTTTTGTTAAAACTTTATTGTTATATTTCAAAATCATAAGTTACCGGTAAAAATCGAGTCTTTAGAGTTTGTTAATTAAATTGAAAATCATTTGTATTTAGGTGCCAAAACAATTTTTCATTTATTATTAAGAAAAATTACTTAACTTTAATTTGATAAAAATCGTGTCATAATAAAATAATTTAAGTGCATGCATAAACAGTTCATACTAGTGGCCTTATTACATCAAAAACAAAACCCAAAATAAATTTAAAGTACTTAAAATAAAAAGTCCAAATAAATTAATCTTGTGCTGAGCATGACCACCACTAAGCTCCTGCCGACCCGGTCCATTACTGAGCGTCACCTGAAAAGTATCCCACAAGGGGTGAGTCAAACAGACTCAATGTGTACAACCAACACTAAGTCCTAATGATTCAAGCATATCAAATCATACATATACATATCACAATTTACAAATAATGATGCATTCCCGGACCCAAACCTAGATACCATCCGCTACACATCACCCGTACCAACCATCACACCGTGGGGACTACTAAGTCGACCCTCCATCCGCTACACACCATCGAAGGCAGTCGCTGCAGTCGACGTGATCATCGCCCTTATATGTATTGTGGCATAGCCACCAGATAATTATTCGTGACATAAGTCACCGTATTCAGATTACGTGACAGAAGTCACCACATTCAGATATTTGTGGTATAAACCACCAGATCACTTCCCCTTATCATAATTTCCCATATGCCCCATATCATACAAATCATGCAAATATCATGCCTTAAGCCTTATTTCACATTCTTATCACATTCACATATGTACCATATACTATACTCATAGTAGGAGTAGGTAAACGTACCTGAGTACTTTGTACCATTGCATGGTACTTTAGCCATATTTTCCACATTCTTATTAACACATATAATAAATTAAAGCCGTAAATCTATTAAGATTGTGTGGGGTACACACCTGGTTTACTTAACGCTTTCACTGGAATCCCGAAAATCCCGATCTAAGCTTTAGGTCCTTTAGTTCCTATATTCGGCCAATACTAGGCACATTAGCAAAAACCTATTCGGCTATAACCAAATCCCGAAGGATTATTGCAACCATAACTTTACCTTGTTGGCGATTGGATTAAAAATCAAATCCCGAAACTTGTGATGTTCACCCTTGCAATCGGCTAGCCACCAAATCACTTTACAGGTTAGTTTTCGGCTTTTGAATAGGTAAGAAATAGATCTAAGTCACTAAATGGCCTTGGCCGAATATACATGTATACTTTACCTTGCGATTTTAAATCACGAAAAGTAGTCTCTTGGCTTATGAGGATGTCGAAATCCTACAGAGCACATGTTAGATCTAGTTCTAACATTAAATCACAACAAATGGCCCTTGGCCGAATAGTATATTCACTTACCTTAAATCCTTGAAATCCCGAAACCTTCCTCCTTAGAAATCGACAATAGGCCAAATCCCGAATGATCCTTCATAGTTTCGGCCATAGAATGTTATTGGGATTAGATTCCAACTTTCGGCTAAAAAAAGAAGGAATGGAAATTGAATAACTTTCGTTCTTACCCTTAATGTTGTAGTTGACAGCACCTTTGCCTGACACCACAAGGAGATTCGGCTAAATAGTGATCAAAAGGTTTCGGCTTTTGGGATTTAATGGAGTATTCGACTAGGGGTACCTTGAGATTCGGCTTTTGGAGAATCAAAAAGGAGAAGAGAAGAGAGTGTATGAGACTTAGAGAGAATCGGCAAGGGCTTAGGAGGATCTTATTTTCGGCTTTTGATGCTATGAAGAATTCGGCTAGAAAAGAAAATTTTGAGAAAAGAAGAGAAGGAAAATTCGGCCAGAGAGAAAGAGATGAGAAAATAAAAGAAAACAAGGAAAAAGATGAACACTCTGCTGATAAATTCGGCTACCTACTCAAACACTAGCCTCACCTTGTTATTCTCCTATTTTATCTCTTATCACCTTTTCAAATTAATAAAATTAATCCATCAATTATCCCTTATCTAGCCGAATTTTAAAAAGGATTAAACTCATCTCTTAAGTGCCCCTTTGCCTTCCACCTCTCTTGCTCCTTGCAGCCAAAATAAAAATTCTTTTATTTGCTTCCCTTGTGACTCGAACCTAGGCCCTTTCCCCTTGATTATGGCGTCACTTACTAAGGCCCTAAGTGGCGCCTTCATGCCACTTAGACCAGCCCATTTCTGTGTCATATTTCCCTTACAAATTTTCTTAAGACCACATTGCTTAGCTTCCTCTTTTAAACTTAAAAATCTAATAATTCCTAAGGCATTTGTCTACGCACTAAGGTTCACAGAATTCATAGAACACATTCACAGCACACATAGGCATACTATTTCATACAATTTAGTATTAATGCATAAGCCATAATCCGAGATATTATAGTTCTACCCCCTTAAAATAATTTCGTCCTCGAAATTACCTGGCTGAAATAAGTGAGGGTATTGCTGTCGTATTGCTTCTTCCGGCTCCCAAGAAGCTTCTTCCGATCCATGATTACGCCATAACACTTTGACTAGAGGAACTGACTTCCTCCGTAACACTTTCACATCTTGTTCCAAAATCTGAATTGGCTCCTCCTCGTAGGACAAATCTGGCCTTAGCTCCACCTCTTCAACCGGTACCACGTGAGATGGATCCGATCGATAACGACGTAGCATGGAAACATGGAATACGTCATGCATCTGCTTCAACTCCGAAGGCAACTCTAACTGATATGCCACTGGTCCAACTCGCTGCAATACCCGGTAAGGTCCTATAAACCTTGGACTTAACTTCTCTTTACGACCAAATCTCATTACCTTCTTCCAATGCGACACTTTAAGGAACACTTGATCTCCCACATCAAATTCTATTTCCTTTCGCTTGAGATCCGCGTACGACTTCTGTCTATCAGATGCTTCCTTCAACCGTGCTCGAATTACCTCAACCTTCTCCTCAGATTCTGCCACAATCTTTGGATCCAAAACTCGACGTTCCCTCAATTCCATCCAGCACATAGGAGTGCGACACTTCCGTCCATACAGTGCTTCATACGGTGCCATCCGAATACTAGCTTGATAGCTGTTGTTGTAAGCAAATTCCGCTAAAGGCAAATATTCTTCCCAACTTTCTCTGAAGTCTATCACACAACCTCTCAGCATATCCTCTAACACTTGGATTACTCGTTCAGATTGCCCGTCTGACTGTGGATGAAAAGTTGTAGTGAAATCCAATCTGGTGCCTAAAGCTTGATGTAACACTTTCCAACACCGAGAAGTAAACCTCGGATCCCTATCCGAGATAATCGATACTGGAACTCCATGAAACCTTACAATTTCTGCCACATACAGCTTCGCCAACTTCTGCAAGGAATAATCAACCCGCACTGGAATGAAATGCGCGGACTTTGTCAACCGATCCACTATCACCCATACCGAGTCCTTCTTAGTAGGCGTAAGGGGAAACCCACTAACGAAGTCCATGGTGATTCTCTCCCACTTCCACTGCGGAATCCTTATTGGTTGAAGCAATCCTGACGGAACTTGGGTTTAGCCTTAACTTACTGACACATTAAGCATTTCCCTACGAATTCGGTAACTTCCTTCTTAAGTTCAGGCCACCAAAATTGTTCCCTTAGATCTCGATATAACTTGCTTCCTCCAGGATGCATAGCATAAGGGCTACTATGCGATTCCTGAAGAATCCTCTGCCTCAACTCCTCATTCTTAGGCATACAAACCTTACCCTTGAAGCACAATACTCCCTCGTCATTAATACCATAATCTTCCAACTCCTCATTCTGTACTTGCCGTAGCTTAGCACTTAACACATCATCAACCAACTGTCCCTCTTTCACTTCATTCAACCACGTCGGCTTAACTTACAGCTCTGCCAGTAGACTTCCATCATCATACAAGCTCAGATGTGCAAACATCGCCCTCAGATCCGACACTACTTTCTGACTTAGGGCATCCGCCACTACATTCGCCTTGCCCGGATGATACTCTATCGAACAGTCATAGTCCTTCAGTAACTCCACCCACCTTCGCTGCCTCAGGTTCAACTCCTTTTGAGTCAACAGATACTTAAAGCTCTTGTGGTCTGTGTAAATCATTGACTTTTCTCCATAAAGATAGTGCCTCCACACCTTAAGAGTAAAGACCACTGCCGCCAATTCCAAATCATGAGACGGGTAGTTAACCTCGTGTGGCCTCAATTGCCGAGAAGCATAGGCAACTACCTTCCCGTCTTGCATCAATACGCATCTCAACCCTGTATGAGAAGCGTCACAATACACCACGAAATCCTTTCCTGCCTCCGGCTGAATCAAGACCGGAGCTTCAGTCAAAACCCTCTTAAGCTTCTCAAAGCTCTCCTGTTGCTTATCCGTCCATACGAAAGGTACTTCCTTTCTCAACAACTTCGTCAAAGGTGCGACTATCGATGAGAATCCTTCCACAAACCTTCTGTAGTAACCTGCCAATCCTAAGAAACTACGAACTTCAGCCACCGACTTAGGTGGTTTCCAGTCTAGCACCGCCTCAATCTTCCTAGGATCCACCCTTATTCCTTCTGCAGACACTACATGTCCTAAGAATGCAACTTCCTTAAGCCAAAATTCACACTTGCTGAATTTGGCATAGAGCTTCTTCTCCCTTAACACTTGCAACACAACCCGTAGATGCTCATCATGTTCCTCCTCAGACTTTGAGTACACTAGAATGTCGTCGATGAACACAACGACGAACCTATCCAAATAAGGTTGGAAAACTCGGTTCATCATATCCATGAACGCAGCTGGGGCGTTCGTCAAACCAAACGGCATTACTACAAACTCAAAATGCCCATATCTTGTCCGGAAAGCTGTTTTGTGGATATCCATTTCCTTCACTTTGAGCTGATAATATCCAGACCGTAGATCTATTTTCGAGAAAATCGCTGCCCCCTTCAGCTGATCGAACAAGTCGTCAATCCTCGGCAAAGGGTACTTGTTCTTGATAGTCAGCTTATTCAACTGACGATAATCTATGCACATACGCATAGTTCCGTCCTTCTTCTTCACAAACAAGACCGATGCTCCCTATGGAGACACACTGGGTCGAATAAACCCACGTTCAAGTAACTCTTGGATTTGAGCCTTGAGCTCAACCAACTCCTTTGCCGCCATTCTGTACGGAGTGATTGACACAGGAGCTGTACTCGGTAGCAAGTCAATTCCAAACTCCACCTCCCTATCCGGGGGTATTCCAGGTAATTCCTTCGGAAAGACATCCACAAAGTCCCTTACAGTTCGAACTCCACTCACACCTTCTTCCTTTGCATCCAACGTACTAACAAAAGCCAAGAATGCCTTGTATCCTTTCCGAACCATCTTAACAGCCTTTAATGCTGAAACTACGTTAGACAAGTAGTTTCTTCTTTCTCCTATCATAACTACTTCCTCATCCTTTGGGGTCCTTAACTCCATTCGCTTAGCTGCACAATCCAATATAGCTCGATGCTCCACTAGCCAGTCCATTCCAAGTATGAGATCAAATTCTCCGAAAGGTACTTCCATTAAGTCGGCAGGGAATGCTGCTCCTTGAATCTCTAAAGGTACTTCCCGAAACATCTTATTCACCACTACAGTTTGGCCTAACGGGCTTACTACAGTCATCTCCCTATCAGACAGTTCAAAGGCTATGCCTAGAGTTTCAACTACTCTACATGCAACATAAGAATGGGTCGAGCCCACATCAATCAAAGCAAAGTAAGGCTTGCCAAATATAAGGAACGTACCGGTTATGACGTCCGGTGCGTCTCCATCCTCTCTTCGGTGAACTACATATACCAAGCCCGACTGTCTTGCTTCTGTATTACCAACACCTCTGCCAGGTGTTCCACGTCCTCTTCCAGCACCGTTACCTCTGCCATTCGGTCCACGACCTCGCTGAGGTTGCTGTCCACCTCTACCAGCCTGATTATAACCCTGACCTGCTGGTCGACTCCCCTCCGGTCTCATAGGACAATCCTTAATCATATTGTCCTTGGACCCACACTTGAAACATCCTCCCGTCTTCTTCCAGCACTCTCCTAAGTGCTTCTTCCCACACTGATCACAGGTACGATACTGCCCTCCTGTAGCAGCTTGCTGACCTCGCGGCCCATTAACCCTAGGCCTCTTCTGAACATTCCCAGATAACCCTGACGGTCCAAATCCTCTTTTCTACTTATTCCGGTCCATGTTCTGCCTCACAGAGTCCTTAATTCCTTCGGCTACCTTAGCCTTTTCTACCAACACAGCAAACTTCCGCTCTTGTTGTGAAGCTATCAATAACCTCAGATCATCTCTCAGTCCACCCTCAAACCGGACACACCGCTCATGCTCCGTAGCCACGATTCCTCGAGCATACCGGCTCAACCTTAGGAATTCAGCCTCGTACTCAGCTACGGACTTGTTCCCTTGAACCAGCCCCAGAAAAGCCTTTCTCTGCGCATCAATATAATGAGTGCCAACATACTTCTTCTGGTACGCCGTCTTAACATATTCCCAAGTGAGTTCCTCAGCCGTAGCACCATCCCGAACTGTGAGCCACCATTGATATGACTCATCGCGGAGAAGCGACACCATTCCTTTAACCTTCTCCTCAGCCGTCAGATCCAATTCATCCATAATTCGCTCGGTCGCTTCCAACCAATACTCAGCAGTACTGGGTGCCACACTAGATACGCCACGAAACACCTCAGCTCCATTGGCTCGGAGTCGCTCGGGTACAGATTTTCGAGCTCCCATATTTCCACCTGCTCCAGCCACCATCTCAAGAACTCGCAGCACAGCCTGCGATACAGCGTCATCCCCCGTCTGATCTTGCTGCTCAACACCAACAGCTGGTGGTGGGGGTGGTGGTGGTACCTCATTTTCAGACCATTGACCCGATCTAACGTGTTCCGACACGGTCATTCTGCCTCTGCCGCGTCCTCGCACATTAGACCACGTCCCCTAGAGCTCATGTCTACGATCGTGCTTTAATCTGATTTAAGAAAGTTTTATGTATTAGCCTTTATTCCACTGATTATCCGCGAAGAAGTTTTATGAAAAGAGCTTAATAGTAGTTCTTTTGATCAATCAAAGTTTCAAGTCCTCTACCTTAATTCACAGAAACACATCCATTCCGTAGTATCTACCATACACATTTACTCTTCAAACATTTTTTTTTTGTCTGTTCCTATCCCAGGGGTATTTTCGTCATTTGTCCTACAGGGGTATTTTGGTAATAAATCGGGGTCAATTTGAAAATCTTAATAAATCAGGGCACTTTGAAATTTTCAAAATTCGAGAGTATTTTGAAGTTTTTCCAAATCAAAGGTATTGCAGAAATTCTAGAAATCGGGGGTTATTTCGGTAATTTGTAAGTCAGGGGTACTTTAGTAAATTTTCCAAATCAAGGTATTTTGGTATTTCGCAAGACAGGGTTTTGTGATATTTTTGCAAAGTAAGAAAATTTTAGTCAAATTGAGGATAGTATGGTAATTTTAAAAACCAAGGGCATTCTAGTAATTTTACCACTAGGGGTATTTAGGTAATTTTGTAAATCGTAAACATTTCAGAAAAATTTTATAGAATAGTTTTTACAAATCAAAAGGGTGATTTGAGAATTTTAAAACTAGGGTTTTTACAAAAATATGGCTAGTCCCTTTCGGGTTTTAGTTATTGGGTTTAACCCGTGAATAAGTCCTCTTGGTTAGGGTGAACCGTCACTACGCACCAGGTAGGATTCGAGTGGAGAGGAGGTGAATCACTAGGACTTCTTAAATACCAAGCTCCCACCGAAACCAATCCTAGACATGCGCATAATGGTTGCCACACCCTAGCTCGGCGACTTAGTCACAGGTATGTTTAATTAGGCATTAAAGTTTTATGTAATTGTTGGGGTAAACTAGTCCTATAGTTCAAGTACTTAATATACTAATCTATGTTCCATTTCTACCCTTCTACAAATCATACTATAAATCACACAATAGATAGGGGTACTTACCTGGTGGACTTCGGGTCGGAGACTTAGGTGCCATGCCAGAAAAACCTGCTTATTTCACAAAAATTTTCACAAAATTCTTTTGGGCTTAATTTTGAAAATGTTTTGGGCCTTAAACCCAAGGCCGAGAGTTTAAAAACCTGGCTCTGATACCAAGCTGAAACACCCCAAACCCGGCCCACGAGTCTCGACCAGATCTGGTATGTTCCTCGAGTAAAAACGATTCAACTTGTTTATTTCTTGGGAAAACTTTAAGTGATTTTAGAGAAAAATTTGACTTGGGCTCAAGTTGAAAACATCGTTATTTTCAAAGGTTTCGTTTTGTTAAAACTTTATTGTTATATTTCAAAATCATAAGTTACCGGTAAAAATCGAGTCTTTAGGGTTTGTTAATTAAATTGAAAATCATTTGTATTTAGGTGTCAAAACAATTTTTCATTTATTATTAAGAAAAATTACTTAACTTTAATTTGATAAAAATCGTGTCATAATAAAATAATTTAAGTGCATGCATAAACAGTTCATACTAGTGGCCTTATTACATCAAAAACAAAACCCAAAATAAATTTAAAGTACTTAAAATAAAAAGTCCAAATAAATTAATCTTGTGCTGAGCATGACCACCACTAAGCTCCTGCCGACCCGGTCCATTACTGAGCGTCACCTGAAAAGTATCCCACAAGGGGTGAGTCAAATAGACTCAATGTGTACAACCAACACTAAGTCCTAAAGATTCAGGCATATCAAATCATACATATACATATCACAATTTACAAATAATGATGCATTCCCGGACCCAAACCTAGATACCATCCGCTACACATCACCCGTACCAACCATCACACCGTGGGGACTACTAAGTCGACCTCCATCCGCTACACACCATCGAAGGCAGCCGCTGCAGTCGACGTGCTCATCGCCCTTATATGTATTGTGGCATAACCACCAGATAATTATTCGTGACATAAGTCACCACATTCAGATTACGTGACAGAAGTCACCACATTCAGATATTTGTCGTATAAACCACCAGATCACTTCCCCTTATCATAATTTCCCATATGCCCCATATCATACAAATCATGCAAATATCATGCCTTAGCCTTATTTCACATTCTTATCACATTCACATATGTACCATATACTATACTCATAGTAGGAGTAGGTAAACGTACCTGAGTACTTTATACCATTGCATGGTACTTTAGCCATATTTTCCACATTCTTATTAACATATATAATAAATTAAAGCCGTAAATCTATTAAGATTTAGTGTGGGGTACACACCTGGTTTATTTAACGCTTTCACTGGAATCCCGAAAATCCCGATCTAAGCTTTAGGTCCTTTAGTTCCTATATTCAGCCAATACTAGGCACATTAGCAAAAACCTATTCGGCTATAACCAAATCCCGAAGGATTATTGCAACCATAACCTTACCTTGTTGCCGATTGGATTAAAAATCAAATCCTGAAACTTGTGATGTTCACCCTTGCAATCAGCTAGCCACCAAATCACTTTACAGGTTAGTTTTCGGCTTTTGAATAGGTAAGAAATAGATCTAAGTCACTAAATAGGCCTTGGCCGAATATACATGTATACTTTACCTTGCGATTTTAAATCCCGAAAAGTAGTCTCTTGGCTTATGAGGATGTCGAAATCCTACAGAGCACATGTTAGATCTAGTTCTAACATTAAATCACAACAAATGGCCCTTGGCCGAATAGTATATTCACTTACCTTAAATCCTTGAAATCCCGAAACCTTCCTCCTTAGCAATCGACAATAGGCCAAATCCCGAATGATCCTTCATAGTTTCAGCCATAGAATGTTATTGGGATTAGATTCAAACTTTCGGCTAAAAGAAGAAGGAATGGAAATTGAATAACTTTCGTTCTTACCCTTAATGTTGTGGTCGACAGCACCTTTGCCTGACACCACAAGGAGATTCGGCTAAATAGTGATCAAAAGGTTTCGCTTTTGGGATTTAATGGAGTATTCTGCTAGGGGTACCTTGAGATTCGGCTTTTGGATAATCAAAAAGGAGAAGAGAAGTGAGTGTATGAGACTTAGAGAGAATCGACAAAGGCTTAGGAGGATCTTATTTTCAGCTTTTGATGCTATGAAGAATTCGGCTAGAAAAGAAAATTTGAGAAAAGAAGAGAAGGGAAATTCGGCCAGAGAGAAAGAGATGAGAAAATAAAAGAAAACAAGGAAAAAGATGAACACTCTGCTGATAAATTCGGCTACCTACTCAAACACTAGCCTCACCTTATTATTCTCCTATTTTATCTCTTATCACCTTTTCAAATTAATAAAATTAATCCATCAATTATCCCTTATCTAGCCGAATTTTAAAAAGGATTAAACTCATCTCTTAAGTGCCCCTTTGCCGTCCACCTCTCTTGCTCCTTGCAGCCAAACTAAAAATTCTTTTATTTGCTTCCCTTGTGACTTGAACCTAGGCCCTTTCCCCTTGATTATGGCGTCACTTACTAAGGCCCTAAGTGGCGCCTTCATGCCACTTAGACCAGCCCATTTCTGTGTCATATTTCCCTTACAAATTTTCTTAAGACCACATTGCTTAGCTTCCTCTTTTAAACTTAAAAATCTAATAATTCCTAAGGCATTTGTCTACGCACTAAGGTTCACAGAATTCATAGAACACATTCACAGCACACATAGGCATACTATTTCATACAATTTAGTATTAATGCATAAGCCATAATCTGGGGTATTACACAAAATAAGCGTGGCTTCGAAACACAGTGCTAATGAAATAACTCACTTTAAAAAAGTTGGAAGACTTACCAAAATTGATGATGATGGAATCGGTTGGAATAGTTTAGTTATATTCGACCAAGCACAATATGTAACAGACCAATTTTGACCCTAATCGGAACGGTGGTTTCGGGACCACGAATCCGAGCCTGAGAGATATTATAATATTATGTTTTGTGTTTGTTATGTGTGTTTTAGTGAGTGTGAAAATTTCGTGGAAAATTTTAGCTATCTAAGTGTTTAATTTGCTAAGAAGGCTTAAATTGCAAGAAGGATTAATGTAGTGGGCATTAATAAAAAGGGAGCTAAATGAATTGTCCATAAAACATGGGAATTTGCATGTCAAATTCCCCACATTTGAACAAGGTGGACGGCAAGCATGCATATATGCTCTCTTTTTTTTTTGTATGATATTTAGGCATTATTATATTGAAGCATGCTATGAATATATGCTTTTTAATTATATATGTTTTGATTTTAGTAAAAAAAATTATAAGAAAAGCATGCTATAATTTATGTTAAAAAAATAAAAACAAAAGAATAATTCTCTCATCCCTCATTCATTCTTGCCCGATTTCTACCTTGAAGAGAAGAGAAAAACTTCATCTTCCCCATTCGGCCTTGTATGCACTAGATTAGGTAAGAATTGAACTTGATATGGCTTAAGTTCTTGATCATTGTTTTCTTTTTGAAACAAGCAAAAATTTGCTAATGTGGGTATGATGAGATTCGGCCATGGATGTTAATGTTGTAGTTTGTATTGATAATGAGTTAGATGGTATGAAAAGAAAAGGCATGGACTTGTAAGAAGATTTGGTTGTTTTGGCGTGAAGGTACCCTCATAGTTGGCCGAATAATAGGATGGATATTCATGAAAACATCTCTTCTTGTGTTTTGATGTTCGGCCATTCTCCTATGATGAAATTAACCATATAAGATTGTTATATGTGATGTTTAAATTGTTGGGTGAACTAAGTTTAAGACTTGATTACTTGAAGTAAATTAGTGCAAGGGGTAAATTTGATGGGAGGGAGAGTTATAGAGAATCCTAGGAACCTAAGGGCCATTCGGCCATGGAGGAGAGATCCAAATGGGTTGAAAATTTGATTGTGGTGTTCCATAGGTTAAATTGGATTAGTTAAATGCTTGAATTAGGTGTGGTTATTAGCTTGTTACTTGGTTGTATGTTGAAGAACATGCATGGGTTTGGAATTGGCATATTCGGCCATAAGAGAAAATGAATTTGAGCTAATGTATTTGATTATATATGTGAAATTATATAAAGTTAAGGTACGGCCATAGATAAGAAGGTAAGTTGTAAGTTAACACACATCAAGGAAATTATTACCAAAGTGTTCCCTAATAATTTGAATGCACTTGAACAAAGTAGAGGATGAATGCCGAATGTAAATGTTTATGTCTTGAAATTATGTATTTTATGATTATGCTTTTGAATTGAATGGAAGTGTAGTTTAATTGGTTTATGTTGAACCAAATTAGATCGGGAACAAAAAGAGAAAGATCAAGATCGAGGAAAAACAAAGATTTTCGAGTAGCCGATTTGCACGGCTTATCGACAACCGAGGTAAGTCCTAAAACTAAATTATATTGAAGAGTTAATTATGAGCCTATTATACGATATAGTTTGACAAGTCTTGAGTAGGTATTCATGCCATAGCCGAATGTACATAAGTCTATTTGAAAGATTTTGAGTAGTTGATGCAAATAAACCAAAGCACTTTCATTACGTGATACTGTATAAAATGATATTAGAAACGATTGAATTCTTAAATGTGTTTCGGGCTTTAAGCCTAGCAGGCCTAGTGCCGGTGTTATTTATCGGGCGATTATGCCTAGCAGGCCTTGTGCAGGTGTTATTTATCGGGCTATTACGCCTAGCAGGCCTCGTGCTGGTGTTATTTATCGGGCGATTATGCCTAGCAGGCCTTGTGCCGGTGTTATTTATCGGGCTTTGGTGCCTAGCAGGCTAAATGCCGGTGTATTACTTCACAGACTAGAAACCGGAACCGAGTTCAAGGTGAGTTATAGCATATTTACCGAATTAACGGCTCAGGTGAGTACGTAAAGTTGGAATGAGCTTCCTATTTAATTAAGACAAGGTAAATTAGTGAGTTAGTGATCTATCGCTAATGGTATGTTTTCTTGGTATAACGATGGAAGACATGGTATAGTGATGTTGGTCATTTAAGTATATGAATGTTGTACCTACGTTTACATGATAACATCTTAATAAGAAATATGAGTGCAAGCCCACTAGTTGAATAGTAGAAATTTTAATTGTTGAGAATTGTGGGTTACTTTATGTTTGTAATTTGGACTTACTGAGCTAGCAAGCTTATCGTGTGAAATGTTTTCTCTGTTTTATAGATTAGGAGCAAGCTCATCGGGATTGTTCGGAAAGCCACTCACACTATCAATCTACAATTTGGGTACCCTTCCATTTTGGTTTTTGAACAAAGGCATGTATAGGGAAGACTTAGTCCTTGTTTGATGAACTCTTAAGGCACTTGTATTAAATAGCCATGCGAATATGGCTAAAATTTTTAGTTAAGAATGCTATCGTGTTTTGTTTTGTACGATGAATTATTATGGCAAGGTTTATGCATTCTTAATCGGAGTTAAAACGTTTTTATTAAGAAAATGTGATCAATGAAATGGACTCTTGAGTTAGGGGTTATGTATGTTTGATTAGAAACTAGTATCTCATAAATTACAATGAAACAACATGCAGTAATAGCAGTGATGTGACTTAGAAAAATCACCAAAAATAGGGTGCATTGAATTAGAAGGTGAATAAGATGTGATATCAAACCTTATTGTTTCTATTTTTACATGAAACAATCGGAGTAGGCGAAAGATTTATATATTATGAGAAAAATCAAGTTTTAGTGAGATCTGTCCTGACTAAATTCGTGAGTCACTGTTCTGTTTTGTAAAAATTGTTAAAAATTGTACAAAAATTGTACTCCACCTTGCAGAGTTTCAATCGACTTCTGCTTCTCACATGGCAAGAGAACAAAATAAATACTCCTTTTACCTTGCCATAACTTGAACCTTAGACCTCTCAGCTGTGTCATACGCCACTTGCCACTAAGCCACAAGCTCCTCTTGTTTCATAATTTAACCACAATTATTTAAGAACCTTCTATCTAGATCCCAATTATTTTGTTCGCTAAAAATAAAATTTTTGCTAAAGCCCAGGTTTGAACCTAGGGCTTCTCAGACACTCCCAAACACACCCAAATCACTTAACCACTGAAGCAGACAATCAATTGTGTCATTTTCTTGTACACATAAATATTTATGTGTAATCTCCTAGCTGATCCCACACTCAAGGCCATTCCTTCTAGGCCCAATTCGGGGCATTACACAATATGGCTTCGAAAGTTCCTTATGAATCTTGAAGTCATTCCTGGTATAGGAAAAGTTATCATATTTTGTTGTGACAATAATATGGAAATAAATAATACCAAAGAGACAAGAAACAACAAGGGGACCAAAATATATTGATCGAAAGTATCATATCATAAGGGAGGATGTCGCAGATAGAATTGTGATGTAACACCCCTAACCTGTACCCGTCATCGAAATAGGGTTACGGAATATTACTGAAACTTTCAGAACATTTTCAAATAATTTACATCAATTACTATTCATTTACTGATATTATTCATAACATCCCTTAAATGGACCTTCGAGGCCCAATATGAGCATTGGAATCGAGTCAGGACTTAATCGGAAACTCTAATAATTTTTCGTGACATTTCAAAAAAAATTCAAGTTACAGGGCTCACATGCCCGTGTGACCCTGGGACACACCCGTGTTACAGGCCGTGCACGATTTAGGTTGCTCTCTGACTTGCATCACATGGTCGGCCACACGCCCGTGTGGTGAATTAATTCCTTTCGAAATTAGGTGCAGGTTTCACACGGCCAAGACACACGTCCGTGTTTTAGGCCGTGTAGCACACATGGCTGAGATGCATGCCCATGTCTATGCTCGTGTCTTCAATTCTGAGCATTCTTTTTCTCAAAATTAAGGTGCAGGGGACACAAAGCCTAACTACACACCCATGTACCCGACCGTGTGTCATACACAGTCTAGACACATGCCCGTGTGTCTACCCGTGTGGACAAAATGAAGCCATTTCTAGCTTCATTTCTCACCCAAAATCACACCATTGACCTGCATTTAAAAATTACGTCCAAATACCAACCATTTCCAGCATTCAAATTAAATAAACTCCATCATTCAACATGGCATATCATTACAAGCATTCATGTTTATAATCTTACCTTGGTTTGGTCCATATGTTAGACATGATTTGATCAACGACTTAACACATATGTAGCTGTCATAGTATGACATTACAAATATATATCAAAACAAACCATTACTAGCCATTCTAATGGCTAGATTACAAGCATCGTTTACATTTACATGCCAATAGGGCCAATATAACCTATACATGCGATTACAACCATAATTGATTTACCATATATACCGATATAGGCCTATGGATAGTGTGAGTGATCTCCGCCGAGCTTCCAATCCAACGAGCTTCTGATTTACTATAAAATAGGGAAATAAAACTAAGTAAGCATTACATGCTTAGTAAGTTCGTATAACATGGTACTTAACTTTCCATTCATTCTATTTTGAGGTAACTATGTAAGGCATATTCAATCAATTTGACCTCAAGCCCTACATATATCCTCATTGCCCTTGTTAGTCATATATTCCATAATAACATCAGAACATGGATGGGCTCAATAACAATCAAGTCTCCATGCACATATACTTTTCACAACATGTATAAATCACTTCGTTACATCTCAAGTATATATTCATATAACACATCTCGATTTCAGATTATTTCATATCAGAACTTTACTCATTTTACTCAAAATATCATTGTCATACGAGTAGTAGTACACTCGAAGTATACAAGTCTACATTCAAGGATGAACATATTCATCAAATAAATTCCTTGTTCAAATATCATCCTCTCATGTTTTCATATATCAAATGTCATATATCATCATTCTCATGTATTTCAGACAAATATGTGTAACAACTCATTTCTTATTCATATTCTCTCATGTCAATATTTTTACCCGTTGAATTTATTCGGAATATCAATGGATACACAGGTAGTACACACAAAGTGTACAAATCAGTAAATCCGTCAATTCATATTCAGTGGTAACCATAAGGTACTATTTAAGAGAGTACACTCTCGAGCCACACATATATACAACAGGATTACTGGTCCAGGCTAAATCCCGTCTCTAATATATATATACTCAATAGAGCTTAGTCAAGATTACTAGTCTAGGCTAAATCTTTTTTTATGACATATGCTCTAAAGAGCTTGATCTGGATTACCGATCTGGGCTAAATTCGATCCATAACATATGCTCGAGAGGACTTATATCAAGATTACCCATCCAGGCTAAATCCTTTCTATAATGAGTGTAACATCCTGAATTTTTGGGCCTATGCGTTTAATGGGTGGATATGTTTAATGTGTTAGTTTAAGTGTTAGGGGTCCAAATTGGGCTCAGGCTTAGGCAGAGGCCTTGATTAAAATTATCTGTTTGGGCATTATAGGGTTTAAAAGGTAGTATCTATGTTTAAAATACCAAAGTGGGCTTGTGGCCCAATCTTAGGAGGTGACGCCACACAAGGGAGTAAAGGGCCCAAATTTAAGTTTCATGGAGCCCAATTCTTTTAATTTAAGTTAGCTAAATTTTGGGCATTAGGATTAGGTGGAATGGATGGCAACAAGGCTAAAATTTAGGGCTTTTAATGTTTAAAATATGTGGATAATAAGCAGATAAATGCTATTATTTAGGAATTTATTTTATGTGGATAATAAGCAGATAAAGGCTAAAATTTAGGGATTTTAATGATTAAAATATGTGGATAATATGCTGGTAAAGGAGGGAGGAGTTAGAGATAATTAAGTCTCTTTTAGATGAGCTAGTAGATTAAGATAAAGGAGAAAAGATAGGATTTATCTGCAAGGTTAGGTAAGTGCCGAAATTTCTATAAATAGGGGAAATATTTCTTCAATTTTGGCATTTGGGTTTTTCTCTCATTCTTTTCTCTTCTTCTCTGAGTAAAAGCCGAAAACTCCTAAAGTTCCATCTTCCTCTTCATTCTCTGCAAAAGCCGAAATCTCTAAGCCAATTCCCTCATCTTCACTTTGATTCAAAAGCCGAAACTCTTTCCATTCTTTTTCTTCCTAGCCGAAATCTTCAAGTCTCTTCCTTGTTTTCTTTTCTTCTTCTCTTTTCCTGTCAGAAACCGAAACTCTTCACTCAAGTATTTTAAAAGCCAAAGACACATCAGCCTTCTCTTGTTCATACTTTTTCCGGGATTTTCCTAAAAGCCGAAATCCCTAGATCTTATCTCCTGTAATTGCCAAATTACTTCTGTGGTGACTACTTGTGCCAAAATCAGAAGGGAACTTTAGTGGAGTCAATCGCATAGATCTCTGAGTTATAGATCGGTAGCACTTGAATCATGTTACTTTTGAGATTTCAAGGTAAGAAGATCTATTAGTTTCAATGTGTAAATTCAGGATTTACTAACCCTTGGCCGAATATAGGAGAGGCCCTATTTTCACATCTTTCCGACTTTTTGAGCAAAGTTGTAGATCGATCTAGCAAGGGTATCGACACTAATCAGGTGTGTAACCTTTCTTACTGTTAGACTGTTTGCTAATATATATTCATAATATTCATATGTATAAATCTGCTATACTCTGCTAAATGCCGAAATCCCAGCATAACAAGTGAAAACCCTTGAAGGGTAAAGGCTGATCAACAGGTTAGTGACTTCTGTCCTATTTCAATGATTATTCCTGTTAAAACGATATGCTTTGTATGACGATTTCACTGTATGCTTGGGGTTGGGAAATTGATGAAAAGGGGAAGTGATCTGTTCTGATGGCTTTTGCCATTTCAGCCTGGTGACTCTGTCACAACTCTGACGATGAGCAGCACGACCGCCATCAACAGCGTGTAGCGGTGCGGGTTGATTGTAGAAATCCCCTATGGTGTGAACGGCTGGTACGGAAGGCGTGTAGCGGATGGAAACTTAGGATTTGGGTTGGGCTTGCATAATTTTTTTGTTATAACTGTTATTCTGTTCTGTGGGGCTAAGGCCCAAATCTAATGGTTCATAAGGGTTGCACACTGAGTCTCGCGACTCAACCAATTTCTTAACATTTTCAGGTAGCACCTAGTGCATCGGACCGGGCTGGAGAGGAGCGCAAGGTGGCCATGCAAAAGAACTCTTGGATTTAACAAGAAGACTCCAATTTATTATTTTATATTTTTATTTAATGGGTTTTAAATTTTATTGTAATAAGGCCATGGGCCACTAGACTATTATTTATGTTTTGGTTTTATGTTGGGCTTTTATTACTGGGCTTTTAAGTTTTATGTTTTAAATTAAGTTAAGACATGTATGAAATTATAGTTTTTGTTTAAAATTCACCAAGGTAATTTATAACTTTATATTTTATATGAATTAATGAATTATTAAGTTTTCGGTATAAATGTTTAAACCTAGTAGTTGTTTTCCAAAATGCGACATATTTTGTAAAATCCCTTAAGTGACATGCCAGATCCGGCTATAGTGTTTGGGCTGGGTTTGGGGTGTTACAATGAGATCAATAGGATTACTCGTCCAAGCTAAGTCATGACAGCAACAAATTCAGTATATCATTCATTTCGAGAAATCACATATCCATCGAATTTTCTATTTATTCAAACAGAATTTAACATCTTTCAAGCATTATCAAACAGGTGGTCAATCTCATATATTTATGCATTTATGCAATTCAAATGTTCACATTCAACTCAAGCATAAAATTAACATTTTTATCATTTATCATTTATCATTTATCGGGCATTATCATTTATTGGGCTTTAACGAGTATGTGATCATTTCACATATTTATGGCATTTATACAAATTCACAAACATAACATTTAATTCAAGTATAAAAACATATACAATTTAGTTACACGAACTTATCTCGAAAAATGTTCGTGTACATAAATCTACTAATCCGACATTTTCCTCTTTTCCTCGTTCTAACTCCGAATTTGGTCTGTCTGGATCTATACGAGTAAATTTAACGTCGATTTATCACATTTCATATTCATCTGGACTCAATTTACATCCTAGGCAAAATTACCATTTTGCCTCTAACTTTTCCATAAATTCCAATTTCGTCCTTAGGCTCGGAAAATAAAATTTATGCATTTTACTCCTTATTCCAAGACTAACCGAAATTCCAACATAAAATTTACAGCACATATTTTCTATAAATTTCACAAATTTTCATCAATTTTCACCACTTTGCGCTTTAGTCCCTAAATCATGTTTTCAACAAAATTCACTTTGTAAAAGTTGTTTATCTATCAACAAACTTTCATTTTCTAGCATAAATTTCAAATTTTCAGCATATACATCTATGATCTAATTTTCATACTTTGATAACTTTTCAAATTAATCCCCCAAATAGATAGATTAAGCTATCCCAGTTTCAAAAAATATCAAAATTACTAAAAACGAGCCAAGGAAACTTACCCAATTTGGCCATGAAAGTTTCTTCTCTCTCTCCTAGGGTTTCCATGTATTATTTTGGGGAAGAAGATGAGAAAATAAGATGATATCTCTTTTATCATCTTTTAATTAATTAAATATTTTCACTTCCCAATTTAGTCCTTGCCCTTTTTCTAAATTTTACATGGATGAGGCACCAAAATATATACATACTTTTCTTTAATGGTCTAATTACCTTATAAGGACCTTAAGTTTTGAATTCCATAGCTATTTAATCCTTGTAGCTACTAGAATTCAACATTTGCATTTTATGCGATTTGGTCCTTCTTGTAATTAAGCACATAATCGATAAAATTTCCTTTTCAAAATTTTCACATGACACTTCTAACATAATACAGTCCATATAATAAAATAAAAATAAATTTGATTTTCAGCTCAGATTTGTGGTCCCGAAACCACTGTTCTGATTTCACCGAAATTGGACTATTACATATGGATATAGTTGAGGTCAGATTGGAGGACAACCTTGCGAACCTGTTTACCAAGAATCTATTAGGTAGGAGTTTTGAGAAATATGTAGAGAGCATGGGAATGCATTATATAACTCATCTACTTCACTAGCAAAAGTGAGAGACTATTGGATTTTGTGCCTTGAGTGTAGTATATTCGTTTATAAACTTGTAATTTTTTTGAACAGATTGGTTAAGTTAACTGATTATGTTAATATACTTTGTAAGGTCATTCTCATATGGCTTTTCCACACAAAGCAAAATAGAAGCAAATGTTGCTCATTAGTTATCTAATGTTTAAACTAATAGTAAGTGGTATTATATGGTCAGATTGTAATATGGAAAGACAACTTATATTAGTAGATGAACCTAAACATGTCCTTAATCTAATCAAAAATAAAAAAACTGATTGAAAGACTAATATGTCATTTATCAAGTCCAATTGGAGAGATATCTTGTCTTAGGCATCGGAGTGTTGGACTCTCAAAATATAGAGACATAGATGTGACTGACTGGACTGATAATACATCAGGCCGGACCCAAGAAGAATAGATCCTAAATCTATTTATGGATTTATTCACTTGTGACATTCATAGTGTGGCATACCTAAATCCTGGGTGGATGACAAACTATGTATGCATGACTCATACACTTTCATGTAAGTACAAGCTTAAGTTTAAATAGATAAGGAACCCAAATCTGGTGCACTAGGTATATGACTTCTACGATATTTAGCATCATTCACAACAATGAAATTGATAGACTTTGATATGAGTAAATGATATCCTCTCATTGGCATTACATGGTTGATGAAAAGTAAACGTGGCCACGGTTCGTTTGTCTTTGTGACGAATGACTTGATTACTATTTCATAGTAATTGACTTTTCATGAAGGAAGATGTATTGGTTACCATGAATAAATTAGGATTATATAGGGAGAATGAATATTATCCCAAAGAGATTAAGGATATCCTATGAGGGTAACACACTTAGGATATAGTCATTGAAAGAGCAGTGATCGAGTTGTTTTCGTAATGGTATGCTGTTGAGGAGAGCTCAGTCACAATACTATAGTAAAATGACTTCGTAACTAAATGAGTTTAGAATTAATAGGTGAAAAGTTCGAACTTAATTATAAATCATTTGATCCTCAATTGCATATGTTCAATCGTCCCTCTGCTAACTCGTTGAAACTAGATATGAATTGCATGTTGAATCAAATGAACAAAATGAATAGAAATGGTGAAAATTGAGAAATGGGAAATCATTCGGAAATGATTATGGTTTTCTCCAAAATGAAAATGAAAATGAAGAAATGGAAACATTTGGAAATGATTAGGGTTTTGTCCAAAATTATAATGAAAATAGAGAAATGAAATCATTTGAAAATGAATGTGGTTTTCTCCAAAATGAAAATGACCTGAAAAATGAATTTATATTTTTCAAATTAAATGAAGTTTGAAAATGGAAATAAATCATTTGGACATAGTGAACCGTTGAATATTGAAAAATTAAATATATTTCTCATAGATTCTTTTATGGTAAAGTCTTCATGATTTTAAAGAAATTAGAATTGGGTTGAGAATATTATTTAATTGGAAATATATTGAGAAGTTTATTTTGGAAAATAGAAAAAAATTAGGTTGGATCAAATTGTAAAATATTGGGAATGCTCAGGAAGTACTCGTAATTGGACCCGATATGGGAGATACCCAAAAGCCCTTCATATTAAAAGGGTAAATGGCAAATCCTAGTAATATTAACTAGGGTTTCTGCCACCTATACTTCTAGTTAAACTAGGAGTTCATTTTTCTAGTTGAAACAAACTTCTATAATTCAACAAGGGTCCTACCTTCTCTCCCTACAAATAGATGGGACCGATAGGGCTATTTACACAACTTTCAGATATCGTTATTCTACCTAAAAATAGAGAAACTTTTATTCTCTAAGAAATAAATATTTTTTTGGAATAACGATTCTGTCAGTTATATTTGCTTATTTACTAAAATTTCCCTTTGGAGACGAAAGATGGATTACTAGTGTGCTAGTGTGGACAATTTGAAAGATATAACTGAAGGACATGGATGGTTAGGTTCCATTTGTATATTTGGTGGAAACTGGCATATCTTAACCAAACCTTTTGCATGGGCTCGCCATGCACTTGTATGGTCGAGAAAGGCTTACTTTCTTATAATTTAGGTCATTTATTCATTTTTCGTTTCATTGCTTGTTGCTTTGTCTAGTTCAATAATACCATTTATCCTAGGGAGTTTTAAGGTCCCACTAGACCAGAAGCTTCTCAAGCTCAAGCATTTACTTTTCTAGTTAAAGACCAACATCTTGAGGCTAACGTGGGATCCGCTCAAAGGCCTACTGGGTTAGGTAAATATCTAATGCCTTCCCCGACTATAGAAGCCATTTTGGAGGGGAAACAATGCATTTTTGGGATTTGCGTGCTCCTTGGTTAGAACCTCCAAGAGGTCCCAATGATTTGGCCTTGAGACATACAAACTTGGCAAGAACGATGTTCGAGAAGAGATTTTTGTTTTCACATTAAAGAAAAGAAAACTAGTTCTAGTGATGTGTTTGATTAGATTCATTTAGGCCCACACTCAAAGTAGTTTGTGGTATGAGAATAGTAAAGAAGATCGTTTGGTTGAAAGCCAGGAACAACAAGGATCCATTTATCCAAAAACATAGGTGCAAATTAAGTCTAAAGTTTATTACTATATATAGCACAAATCGGGTTAGTTTTCAAAATTTTTACTTTCCGTTGTGTAAGAAAACCATTTTCAAACTAGATTTTTTCCAGCACAACCTACCTACAAACCAATTTGATGTCGAATGGGAAACATAGCTAGCACCACTCATAGAAGGAAATACCAAGCTCAACAAAAATGAAAACTCATCCATAATTTATGGTTTACCAAACTATATTTTTATTTACTTTAATGCATGTTACTCTTCTTGTTATCAAATGTAGGGCTCTCAACTCACTATGTCATGGATGAGGCTTAAAGAAGGCTCATCAACACGCTTCCTACAGTTAATGAAATACGCCAGCAAAATCCACATAGACATCTTGTTAGCTTCCCAAGTGCAATACCATATGAACCCAAGACTTTTATAAAGAAAAGGTGTAACTAGAGATAAAATCCAACATCATAAGCATAAAAAAGGTATAAAAAACCCTAAAGCCTTATCAAAGGCTGAAGTCCCCACCATGCCCAATGGTTTCTCCCTAGTTAAAATTGAAAAATCAAGCTCATATTTATCTAACTATAAACTTCTACACTCCAACAAAATTCCCATATCTACCTCAATGGTAAAACACTCAAAAGCATTATTGATATCAAAATGTAACAGACCGAACTTGACCCTAATCGGAATGGTGGTTTTGGGACCATGAATCTGAGTCTGAAATATCTTTTATATGACATATTCCGTGTTTATTATATGTGAATTAATGTGTGTGAAAGTTTCGTAGAAAAATTTAATCGTTTGTGTATTTAATTTAGAAAAAGGACTTAATCGCGTAAAATGTAAAAGTTGCAAACTATAGTGAAAAGTGCTAGAATGATGATGGCTTTTTAATATGATGCATTAAAAGGGCAATTAACCCATTTTTAAGTTAGTGGGTGGCATTTGTCATAACTAACCTTAAGTTATATATTAGTTTTATTTTATGTTATAAGGTTAAATAAGTAATTAGTTAAATAACTTAATATATGCTAAAATGTCATAAAATAAGCCATCATCTTTTTGTTTTCTCCTTGGCCGAATCTGGGAGAAGGAAGAAAGCTTTGAATTCCTTTGAAATTTCGGCAATTCTAGGCAAAAATTCAAGGTGAGTTTTTAGTCAGTTTTTGTTAATTTTTACGTTTTTGAGATCATTGCTTCGAACCGTAGCTGACCCATGTTAGAATTTTTAAAAATAAGCATGCTTGATGTTCGGCCATTGCTATGTTCTTGTGGTTTATGATGTTTTATGATTTTATATTAAAGATATGTTAAAGATTAGTATATTTTGTATTGGAAGTTTTGGTGAAATTGAGTATTTAGGGTTAATTTGTAAAAATAAATTTTTAGAGGGGCTTATTTGCAAAATAAATGAAAGAAATGGACTTTTATAGTCCCTATATATATTCGGCCCTTGAGTAGTATTGAGAAATTTTGTGTATTTTGTGTTTTATGCAAATAGGACTAAATTGTAAAAATGTGAAATAGGTAATTTGCCTATTTATGTGTGTAATATCCCGAAATAGGGGTTGCGAGTTTGGTAAATAACTCAAGTGTTAGTGGGCCTCAAGAGTGGTTTGATGTGTTTTTGGAGTTCCTAAAGCTCGAGGATAAAAAGGGAGTGTTTTGGAAATTTTTGAAAATTTAGGGTTAAAAGAGGAAAATATGGAAGGAGGCCTTAAGAATAAATTTTGTAAGGTTTTGGACATGAAAGTCCAGGTAGTAAAGTGGCTTCCATGTGCCACTTAAGGATCGGCGCCAAAACAAGTCAGGGGTTCGAGTGGCATTGGGCGCATAAGCATTTTATTTTGCAAGTAGGCGCTACATTAAAGAAGGCTTTAAAAGAAATCGGGGCAGAATTGTATCACAAAATGGCGCCTGGGCGAGGTGGCAAGGACGCTAGCGCAGCAGAAGAGCTTCGCGAGGACTCGTGTTCGAGTCCTGATGGCAGCTCGCGAATGTTTTATTTTGGCTCCTGGCATTAAAGTAAGGGAGCCAGCGAAGAATAGATTAAAAGAAATTTTTTAATGCGTTTATGTCATAAAATTCAAAGTGGCCGAGTGGTTAAGGACTTTACGGAGAGCTGCGATTAGGGGACTCGCGTTCGAGTCCTGGGGGTCGCACTGGAAGCATACTATTTTTGCTTCTAGCGCTAAAGCATAGGAGCCAGTAAAGAAGGGTTTAAAACAAATTCAGCGTGTCTAATTGCATGAAATGCGTAAAGGGCCGAGTGGCTGGGGGCATGGAGAACTTTTCTCCAGGTCTCGGGTTCGAGACCTGGGGACAGCGCCTGGAGGTTATTCTTTTTGGCATTTTCAGGCGTGAAATAAGTGTCCTTCATGGGGCATGCGCATGAAGCATGAGTTGTTTTTTTTATTTTATTCTTGTTAAATTTTGCTGCAGGAGGTATGAGTATTATTTAGTTTTATTTTTATAGGGTGATGGGCTACATTTTTTATGTAGTATAATTTATTGTTTTTGGGTTAGAAATTAGCAAAAGTGGGAAGCATGGCCGTTGGGAGTATGGGTATGTCTTGGGATGTTTATTTTTAATTGTTGGATGAAGGAAATTAGTGATGGGGTTTGTCTTAAACAATGCTTTCTCTCTTTCCTAAGGTGATGGACGGCTTTAAGAGTGTCAAAGCATGGCCGGCATTGTGTTGCAAAAGCTTGGCCAAAATAATTGATTTTGGCTTTCTTTGCATTTGAGTTTGGCCGAAAATGGTCTTCCTATGGGCCTTCTTTTCGGTTTTGGAAGCTAGAAAGAAAGAGACCTAAGGCTTGAGTTCGATTTTTTGGTAAGAGCTAGAGAGTTTTCGGCTAGCTATGTGCTTGCATGGTTTTCTTTCTTTAGCCGAATCTCAAAAGAGCTTCATTCTTCTTCTTCTGTTACAAGTTTGAGAAGCTAAGGACTATTTCGGTTAGCAAAAGTTTTCTTCATTGTTGAGTAGCCGCATGTTTCGTTACCATTCGAACCATAGCCGAATCTCTATTAATGGTGCTATCGACTGTGCGTTTGAAACCCTCCTTTCTCTTCAAAGAAATAATAGTAAGTAATCTCTCCTTAGCAATCAGTTTCACTTCATCTTTTTATTGTGTGTCAAAAACAGTGATTGTATGTTGGTCTAAGGTTGGCCAAATGTGGGTGAATGCCATAACCTCGTGTTCCTTGGTGTGTAGCCAGCATTAAGGGACCTTGGAGGGATCTCTTGGTTTCGAATAAGCAAGGGGTGGCTAAATGTGTATAAGGCCATAGTGATGTACTCTGTTTGTGTAGCTAGTGTTAAGGAGCATCAAAGGAGTCTTCAGGGTTCGACTATTCAAGGAAATGTAGGACCTTCGATGACTTCGAGAGCTAATCGACAGGAACAAATGGTGTTTCGGGATCGAAATAAGCAAGCTAGTGTTAAGAGGCACAAATGACTCTTTCGGGAATTGAAGTGCTCAAGGTAAATGACTCATGGTATTCGGCCTAAGGCCATATTATTGGTACTAAGTGTGACCGATTTCGGTTATGTGTTCTAGGGGCAAATCGATAGAAGTAGCAGAAGCTTTCGGGATTTTAGATTTTGTTAGATTCGATAAATCAGAATCTCGCTATAATCAGGTGCGTAGTTATCGCACTGTTCTTTTGCTTGCTATATGTGTTGTATGTGTTATTTTATGTAAACATATATGTTATGCATGTTAGAAGAAATAAGGGTTAAGATCATGGATACCCAATGTGAGTAATCGATTAATCAAGTTAGTGGTTATGACATTTACCTTTCGGTGATTTACAATAATAATTGATTATTGATGAATGTATAAAAATGTGATGGCATGTGATGTATATTTGTTTTAAGTAAAATGTTATCGTGATACATATATTTATGTATGGAAATTGGAATGTGACTATTGGAGAAAAAGGGTGTACACTATGTGATTGGTCTAATGCTAGCCTTGTGACTATATTCGCGTTGATGATTTGTGAACTGATTAATATGTGGGATCCCTATGGGATCTGTGGCTTGGCCACGACCTTAAGAAATAAGTCTGTCAAAGAAAAATATGTGGATCACGTGGTGGGTTGGACTTTGTAATTGTATATTCATAATTGTATATTCGTAATCATATTTAAAATATTGTATATTCATAAGTGCATATTTATAATTGTATGTTATATATATGGACTGTGTGGATATGGGATAAACCCATATGTGAGGACATGTGTATTAACTATGCACTGAGTCTTGGTGACTCACTCAATTTTTCTCAACCCTTTCAGGCGGTGCGTAAAGCTTGGATCGGGTCGGAGAGGATACAAAGGTGGCCATGAGGAAGTGGATTTTATGAAAAAGGACATTTTGTTTGATTTATTAAGTATCTACATTTTCATTATTCTGATTAAGTGTTTGATGTAAAAAGGCCCACTAAAGCATCTTTATGCGCTATTATGGAAAGATAGTTTAAATGTTGATTGCAAATGGTTTTATTGTCTCAAGTAAAGCTTGAATCCGATATTTTTATAACAAACTTCGACTTTTACTAATAATATTACAAGTCATGAAAATGTTTTATTAAAGGAAACAAATTTTTCCACGGTTTTTACTGTTAAGTAAGAATGTTTTGAAAGTGTTCCGTAGTGGCATTCCAAATTCGGTCATAGTAAATAGGCCGGGTTTGGGGTGTTACAATGTGCTTAGGGACTAAATTGAGATGAAATGTACTTGAATGAGCTAAATTTTAATGTGTTTAGATCAAGAACAAAGAAAAACGAATTTGGATCGGGGAAAGACAAAGGTTATCGAATAGCCGTTTACGCGGTCTGTCGACAGTCGAGGTAAGTTCTTAAGCAAATATACGTTAAAGAATAATTTATAAATCTAATGAATGATGAAATTTGAATACTTTTAACATGAATATATGAAGTAGCCGAATGCAAAGGTACTAAATTGGGTTGATTATAAATTTATTTAATGTGATGTGAATAAGTGTATTTGGTTTGATATGTGAATGTAATAGGTGATATACGGGTTGTTGTGAAGTTAGCATTATGAAATATGAATTGAAGGATTAATTATATTGGTATTCGAGCTTCGAGCCTAGCAGGCCTCGTGCCGGTGACATATTTCGGGCTTTATGCCTAGCAAGCCATGTGCCGGTGATTTATATCGGGCTTTATGCCTAGTAGGCCTTGTACCGGTGATGAATTTTGGGCTTTGTAGCCTAGCAGGCTTAATGCCAGTGATTTATATTAAATGAAAGAGTTCGTAGACCATCGACAAGGTGGAAATTATTTACTTAAAGAAACTAAATGTTCAGGTATGTGTAAGCTTTATAGTTGTGAGAAATGAGGTAAGTTGTTCTACCACTATTTGGTGTTGGTAAAATATTGTATAAGGAAAACATTTTGCAAGATTATGATATGTGCATATGATATAATTAACAAAATGTTTTATATATATTGGTATATAATCTTGGTTGTATTATTGAGATTCGGCCATTCAGGTAAGTGTAATATGTGAGGATTATGAGTATGTTTGCATAGTTAATCGATTGGAATTATGTGGTTGTTATGTACATGGCATTTTAATCAATTCAAATAGAGGTAGAAATTGTATTAAAACTTTGCATGGATTCGATGAGTTGCGCATTAAAGGTGATATGGGTGAAATTGTGATTTTTTAAGGAAAAAGTATATATATTCGGCTTTGAGGGACTATAGTAATGTCATTAAGCTTTTATAAGAAGGTTTCAATATTAGCTATAAATTTATAATTATATGAATAACCATAAGTTCTAATCTTGTTGCTTAAGACTTACTAAGCTAGTGAGCTTACTTGTGTGATATGTTTCCTCTGTTTTATAGATTTCGTTCAAGCTACGGGCTCCAAGGATCGTCAGAGGAGTCAACCACACTATCAAACCCTTTTTGGTACTTATATATACTTGGTTTTTGAATCAAAGGCATGTATAGGTTAGACTAAGTTGTAAAACCAATGAGTTTTGGCTTGTATTTTGGTATAGCCTAGCCTTGCGAAAAAGGCTTATTTCCTTTGGTTAACTTAAGTTTTTATGCTCTATGACATAATGGTTGGAATTCGAAAGTTAAGCTTAGTTATATGTGTGAATGGTTGAATGCTTAATGTTCTTGGTTCGTGGCAAATTTATACATGGCCTGTTCATGCATATCTAGGTTGATGTATGTTATATAGAAGGTATGTTTGCGGCTAAGATGATTGTATGTGCTTTGGGTTTAATATGTACAGGATGGATAACGTTCATGTTTGGGTTGAAGATTTTGTTTTATAAGTGATATGGCCATTCGAATATGGCTTTTATCTTGTGCTAGTTTGAGGTTGAGACATATGAATTGTAATGATCGAATGTTGTATATGTTTATGTTATTATGATGCAAGGATTATATGGATGTTTATATACGGTCATAGTTAAGTTATGTATGGAAGACAAGTGGGTATTGGATAGGTATCAATTGAAAATTTTGTATGTTCGTTAACCTTAATTATTTTATGAAACACGAAATATGTTATGCAATATTCATGTGAGTTCGGCTAAGCTAAAGAGAAATATTCAATTGTAACTTATGTGCTAGATGAACTAGTTAATTAAGTTTATATTTCGAATATGACAAATGAGCTGGTATATGAGGTATATATATATATATATATATATATGTCTATCTATATATGTCTTTAGCTGTAGGTAAAAGTTGATTTGATTGAGTATTGGTTCTATTTGAGTTTAATACAAGTTATGTAATGTTCATGAAATTCTTATGTATATGTTCTTGTATATTTGGCTAAGCTATTAATTGCGTTATGATAATGTAATGAACTTATGTATCTTGACCATATAGCATAAAGTTTTGATCATAGGGTTTGTTTTCATTAGTAATTAAAATGAATTGACTTTTGAAATGGGATTACTTTATTAATCAGTTACAAATGGTTTACTTGCTTATAAACTTCACATATTAAGATCAACTTGTCGAATGTGGTATATGGAATTGGTATTGTTGTGTGACATTGTCGTAATGTACATTTCAGGGTCATTTTGTGTTCATTGATGATTATATTGTATATGATTTGGATTAAAGTATTAAGCATGTATTATACATGTATGTTTTGTCTGTTTATAAATGAATTATTTGATAAAAATGTTTAGCTAAGATTTAATCGTTTGAGCAGAAGTTATGACTTATCCGGTAATGCCCGTAACCCTAATCTGGCGACGGATACAGGTTAGGGGTGTTACACAAAACATCTAAAAGCCTTTTCTTTTCCTCAGCACCCTTACCTTTACCCTTTTATCCACCCTTACGTTTGTCTTGGCCAGCCATTAAAGCACATGAAATCAAAGACACAACATAAAAAAAATACGATTGAGAATGGACAAGAAAACACACATAACACAAATGATACAAAGAAGCGGAAAACCTTTAAAGAACAAACAAAGGAAGGAAAGAGACTATAAGAACAAATTTGCCAAAGAAATTTATGATATTTGTAAAGAAAGGAATGGAAGTGCCCCTATTTATAAGATATGCTCAAATATTATCTTTTACACCACACATATGCATTTTGCACACAACATGATGGCAATAAAAGCCAACCACAATCTTCTATGTAGCCCATAACTTATCATAATAGCTATAACATGTACTTCTTAGGTAACATCTAGCACACATTTCCTTAGGTTACATCCCCACTAAATCAATAGTTACAAATTCAAAATTAAAAAAAAAAAATTCAAAACTAACCTATCCTACACAGTACCACACAAGTAATGTAACACCCCAAACCCGGCCCATACACCACGGCCGAATTTAGAATGCCACTGCGGAAAACGTTTGAAAACCGATTTCACTTATAGGTAAAAACATAAAAATTTGTTGTCATTTATAAAACATTGTGTATTTAGAATTCTAGGTAAAATTTGATTGTTACAAAATATCCGGATTTAAAACTTTAAAATAATTTATCAAAGTATAAATTTACTCTTTAAAAGGAACATTCCCAAATATTAACTTAATCGTCAATCCACCTTAAACATAATAATAAACCTCAAATACTTAAAGTGGCCTTATTACAATAAATAAATACTTAAAAATACTAAAAATATAGAATGCTAAAACAATAAAACATCTTCTGCATGGGCCACCTCGTATCCACTCCAACCCGGTCCAAGCATCATGAATCACCTGCGATGTTTGGTAAAAAAATTTGGGTGAGCCAACAGACTCAGTGTATAGTTATTTCACATGCCTCCACAATATGGGCTTGGCCCATATCCACACAGTCCACATACATAATTATGCAACATGAAGCCCAGCCCAACCTAGTGTCCATCTGCTACACACCCCCGTACCTGCCGCACACACCAGGGGATTACTAAATCGCCCTCCAACCGCTACACACCTCCTTGGCAGACCTGCTGCCCAAGGCCGTGGCTTAGCCACCAATCACCTAAGTGACCCCACATATTTGTATCCACAAGGTGACTCAAGGTCATCCTCAATCCACGGTGATGCACACAGCTATCATCCGTCCACGATGTGGCACATAGCCAACACCCCACCTTGATGAAGCACACAGCCAACATCAAGCGCCAATGTAGCCCAAGGCTAACATTAGACCACATACATAAATATGTACACCCTGTCCTTCTTTAATCATATCCCAGGCCCCATGCATATATATGTATCATGACAACATATCACTGGAACAAATAAACATCACATGCCATCACAATTTCATACATATACCATATGTAACTTAACGCCATAAAACTGACCTGGTTACTCGATTACCCATCATGGGTATCCACCATCTTAGCCATTATTTTTGGCTACCATGCACATCATGAACATATATATAACACATGCACAAATAACAGGAGAACAGTGCGATAACTACACACCTGATTGGCACAGTCGACTAAATCCCGAAATCACACGTTGATAGCACCGCATCAGGAGCGAGAGTTTTCTGCTTTAGTAGAAAAGGCCAAGGTAGCCGAGGGAATTAAGGATTTTACCAAGCAGACCATGGATCGGAATAGGCCAAAAAGAAGTTTTGGATCGTCTGGGAAGTTTCAAAAGAGGCCTAGAGTGGATGGGTCGCGAGGTTAGCAAGCTGGTACAGGAGGGCAGTACCGTTCTTGTGATCTGTGTGGAAAGAAGCACTTAGGAGAGTGCTGGAAGAAGACGGGAGGATGCTTTAGGTGTGGGTCCAAGGACCATATGATCAAGGATTGTCCTAAGATACCAGATGAAAGTCGACCAGCAGCTCAGAATGTTAAACCGGCTGGTAGAGAGGGACAGCAGCCTCAACGAGGTCGTGGTTCAAATAACAGAGGTAATGGTGCTGGCAGAGGACGTGGAACACAGGGCAGAGGTGCTGCTAATGCTGAGGCGAGGCAGCCAGGTTTGGTTTATGCGGTTCGCCGGAGGGAGGATGGAGACGCGCCAGATGTTATAACTGGTACGTTCTTTATTTATGGCAAGCCCTATTTTGCTCTGATTGATGTGGGCTCGACCCATTCTTATGTTGCATGTAATATAGTGGAAACACTAGGCCTAGACTCTGAACTTTTTGATAGGCAGATGACTGTAGTAAGCCCATTAGGCCAAACTGTAGTGGTGGATAAGATCTTTCGGAATGTACCCCTAGAGATTCAGAGAGTGAACTTTCGAGCTGACTTAATGGAACTACCCTTTGGGGAGTTTGAACTCATACTTGGAATGGACTGGCTAGTAGAGCACCGAGCCGTGTTGGATTGTGCGGCTAAACGTATGGAACTAAGGACCCCAGAGGATGAAGTAGTAGTAATGATCGGAGAAAGAAGAAACTACCTGTCTAACGTAGTTTCGGCGTTAAAGGCTGAGAAAATGGTTAGGAAAGGGTGCAAGGCGTTCTTAGCCTTTGTAAGTGCGTTGGGTGGAAAGGAAAAAGGTGTCAGTGGAGTTAGAACGGTAAAGGACTTTGAAGAAGTGTTTCCGGAGGAATTACCAGGAATACCCCCAGATAGGGAGGTAGAGTTTGGAATAGATCTGCTGCCAGGAACGGCTCTTGTGTCAATCGCTCCGTATAGAATGGCACCTAAGGAGTTGGTGGAGCTCAAGGCTCAAATCCAAGAATTGCTGGATCGTGGGTTCATTCGACCCAGTGTGTCTCCATGGGGAGCACCGGTCCTATTTGTAAAGAAGAATGATGGAACTATGCGGATGTGCATAGATTACCGTCAGCTGAATAAGCTGACCATTAAGAACAAGTATCCTTTGCCAAGGATCGATGACTTGTTCGATCAACTGAAGGGGGCCGCAGTATTTTCAAAGATAGACTTAAGGTCGGGATATCATCAGTTGAAGGTAAAAGAGGCAGATATCCATAAGATAGCTTTTAGGACAAGATACAGCCATTTTGAATTTGTAGTAATGCCATTTGGGTTGACGAACGCTCCAGCCGCGTTCATGGATATGATGAACCGGGTTTTTCAACCCTATTTGGATAGGTTCGTTGTCGTGTTTATCGATGACATCCTGGTGTATTCGAAGTCGGAAGAGGAGCATGATGAACATCTCCGGGTTGTGTTGGAAGTATTAAGGGAAAAGAAGCTCTATGCCAAATTCAGCAAGTGTGAATTCTGGCTTAAAGAGGTGGCATTCTTAGGGCATGTGGTATCCGCAGAGGGAATAAGAGTGGACCCTAGGAAGATCGAAGCGGTGTTGGATTGGAAACCACCTAGGTCCGTGGCTGAGATTCGAAGTTTCTTAGGTTTGGCAGGCTATTACAGAAGGTTCGTGAAAGGGTTCTCGTCAGTAGCCGCGCCTTTGACAAAGTTGTTAAGGAAGGAAGTACCCTTTGAATGGACTGATAAGCAACAGGAGAGCTTTGAAAAGCTTAAGAAAGTGTTGACGGAAGCTCCAGTGTTAATTCAGCCGGAGGCAGGGAAGGATTTTGTGGTATACTGTGACGCTTCTCACACGGGATTAGGCTGTGTACTAATGCAAGAAGGAAAGGTAGTCGCTTATGCGTCTCGACAGTTAAGGCCGCATGAGGTTAACTACCCAACTCATGACTTGGAATTGGCAGCAGTGGTTTTTGCTCTTAAGGTTTGGAGGCACTACCTTTATGGAGAAAGGTCGATAATCTACACAGACCACAAGAGCCTTAAGTATCTGTTGACTTAGAAGGAGTTGAACTTGAGGCAGCGAAGGTGGGTGGAGTTATTGAAGGATTATGATTGCTCGATAGAATACCACCCGGGCAAGGCGAATGTGGTAGCTGATGCCCTAAGTCGGAAGGTTGTGTCTAATCCAAGGGCTATGTTCGCACACTTAAGTTTGTATGATGATGGAAGCCTGTTGGCAGAGTTGCAAGTCAAGCCCACATGGCTGAGTGAGGTAAAAAGGGGACAGTTGGCTAATAAGGACCTAAGTGCTAAGTTACGGCAAGTACAGAACGGAGAGTTAGAGGATTATGGCATTAATGTGGAAGGAGTATTGTGCTACAAAGGAAAATTCTGTATGCCGAGGGACGAAGAGTTAAGACAAAGGATTCTGCGGGAGGCGCATAGTAGCCCTTATGCTATGCATACCGTAGGCACTAAGCTGTACAGAGATCTAAGGGAACAGTTTTGGTGACCTGATCTTAAATGGGAAGTTACTGAATTCGTGGGAAAATGTCTGACGTGTCAGCAAGTTAAGGCTGAACACCAAGTTCCATCGGGATTACTTCAGCCAATTGAGATTCCGCAGTGGAAGTGGGAGAGAATTACCATGGACTTCGTTAGTGGGCTTCCCCTTACGCCTACTAAGAAGGACTCGGTATGGGTAATAGTGGACCGTTTGACCAAGTCCGCGCACTTCATCCCAGTAAGAATTGGCTATCCTCTTCAGAAGTTGGCCAAATTATATGTAGCGGAAATTGTGAGGTTACATGGAGTACCGGTATCGGTCATCTTCGATAGAGACCCAAGGTTTACGTCTCGGTTTTGGAGAGCACTTCATCAAGCTTTGGGCACTAAGTTGGACTTCACTACAGCTTTTCATCCACAATCAGACGGGCAGTCTGAACGGGTTATACAAGTTTTGGAGAATATGTTGAGAGGCTATGTGATGGACTTCCGAGGAAGTTGGGAAGACTATTTGCCTTTAGCAGAGTTCGCCTACAACAACAGCTATCAAGCTAGCATTCGAATGGCACCATATGAAGCGTTGTATGGTCGGAAGTGTCGAACTCCTACTTGTTGGACTGAGTTAGGAGAACGTCGAGTTTTGGGTCCAGAGTTAGTGGCAGAAACTGAAGCAAAGGTTGAGATAATCAGGGCACGGTTAAAGGAAGCCTCTGACAGGCAGAAGTCGTACGCCGACCTTAAGCGGAAGGAAATAGAGTTTGAAGTGGGAGACCAAGTGTTTCTGAAAGTCTCGCCTTGGAAGAAGGTAATGAGGTTTGGTCGCAAAGGGAAGTTAAGCCCAAGGTTTATAGGGCCCTATCGAGTACTGAAGCGAGTTGGATCAGTGGCATATCAGTTAGAGTTGCCACCAGAGTTGCAGCAGATGCACGACGCATTTCATGTGTCCATGTTACGTCGATATCGATCGGATCCATATCATGTGGTTCCAGTTGAAGAAGTGGAGATAAGGTCGGATTTATCCTACGAGGAAGAGCCAATTCAGATTCTAGAACGAAATGTGAAGGTGTTACGACGGAAATCAGTACCGTTGGTCAAAGTGTTATGGTGCAATCATGGATCGGAGGAAGCTTCGTGGGAACCAGAAGAGGCAATGCGACAGCAATACCCTCAATTATTTTAACCAAGAAATTTCGAGGACGAAATTATTTTAAGGGGGGTAGAACTGTAACATCCTGACAAGGGCCTATGCATTTTCGGTTTAATTGTACGAAATGACATGTCTTATGTGTTATGAATGTATTTTGAAATGTAAGGAAATGATTTAGAAATGATTCAAAAAGAGGAAAGTAAACATTTCGGGAAACTTGGAAATGTATGGAAATGTTAAGTTTAAAGGAGGCAAACGAAAATTTTTGGAAACTTGGAAATGTAAGGAAATGTCAAGTTTTAAAGTTTAAAAAAGAGGAACCTAAGGCAAGGTGGCCTTAAGAAAAGTAATAGGAGGAATTTGACACACAAACAGGCTTGGAAAAGTGGCCTGAAGATATCACTTAAGGCCCAGGTAGGTGACGCCACAAGCTATGCAAGTGGGCCTGAGTTCGAGTCACATGGAAAGCAAATAAAAGAAATTTTATTTTGCTACAAGGAGTAGAGAGGTGGACGGCACAAGGCTTTTAAAAGAGGAGTTTTATTCTCTTCAAATTTCGGCTAAATAAGAGATAAGTAATAGATTTATTTTAGATTATTTTCAAGGAGATAATAAGGGATGTATTATCATTATTTTCAAGAGATAATTGTTGGATTAAATTCTTTTAATTTGAGTAAATGATAAATCAAGGGATAAAAGCTATCAACATAGAAGAGTGGTGGCCAAGTAAGGGACTCTAGCTAGTAATTACGGCTACTAGAGGAAAAGAGGCTATTCATCCATTCACTTTTTCCTTTGCCGAAATTCCTTAAGCAATTCTCCTCTCTCTGCCGAATTTTTCCCTAGCAAAATCCTCTCTTCTCTGCCATTTTGTCAAAACCGAAAACTCTAGCAAAGCAAGCCAATTTCTTCACCTTTCTCTTCTTCCTATTCCTTTTCTTTCCAATCCATCCAAAAGCCGAATCTTTGAAGGGCTCCAAGCATAGGTGCTGTCGACTTCTTCAAGTAAGGGAAGGATCAATTGCTATTATTTTCTTTTTCCAAATCAAAACCCAAGATTCTAATGCCATATACTTGTTGGCCGAAACTTTGAAGGAAAGCTTCGAGATTCTGCGACTGTCGACTACAAGGAGGAAGGTTTCGGGATTTCTAAGATTAAAGGTAAGGCATGTATTCGGCTATAGGCCATTCTAATAGATTTTTGTGTAAAGGGCCGAATCTAACTATGGATGTGTACGGGCAGTCGACAGTGGTACACAAGGTTTCGGGATTTCAAATCATAAAGGTAAAAACATATGTACAATCGGCCAAGGCTATAACCATGATCTAGATCTATTTCTTTTTATGTGTTTTAAGCCAAAAACTAACCGATTCAAGGGATCTATTGACTAGCCGATTTCAAAAGGGAAGAATACAAGTTTCCGGGATTTGATTAATCATCAAAATGACAACAAGGTAGGTTTTAAGAATACAAATCCTATTAGGATTTGGTTTTATAGCCGAATAGGCTTTATGCTAATATATTAAGGTTGGCCGAATATAGGAATTGAGATCTAAGGCAGTAGATCAGATTTCGATATTTCAGTGAAGTTGATAAGCAAATCAGGTGTGTACCCACACTTCTCCTTAATAAAATTTATGGCTATAATTAGTATGTGCATGTTTATAAGAATGTGAATATGGCTAAGTACCATGTAATGGTACAAAAGTACTCAAGTACGTTTCCTACTCCTATTAGGATTATGAAATATGTTATATGTAAATAAAGATAAGAATGTGAAATTTGGCATGTTAATGCATAATATTTACGATATGGGGCATATGGGTTATTGAAAAGGGGAAGTGAATGTGGTGACCTAAGACCACGCTATCTGAATGCGGTGACCTAAGACCGCGATATCTGAATGTGGTGACCTAAGACCACAATATCTGAACGTGGTGACCTAAGACCACGAGACTATAAGGGCGATGAGCACGTCGACTGCAGCGACTGCCTTCGATGGAGTGTAACGGATGGAGGGTTGACTTATTAGTCCCCACAGTGTGCAGGTTGGTACGGGGGAAGTGTAGCGGATGGTTAACTAGGTTTGGGTTTTGGGTTGCATCATTATCGTAAATTATTATGTGAATATGATATGTATGTTATGCCTAAATTTATTTGGACTTAGTGTTGTGTACACATTGAGTCTGTTGACTCACCCCGTTGTGGGACAATTTTCAGGTGACGAACAGTAATGGACCGGGCTCGGCAGAAGCTTAGGGATGGCCATGCACAGCAAGAAATTTACGATTTGGACGTTTATTTTATTTTAAGTATTTTAAGGTTATTTTGGGAATTATTTGATGTAATAAGGCCATAAGGCCATAGTTGGATTTCTTTATTTCTTTTTACTTTTATTTATTATGTTTACAAATTATTATTTATGGATCAAACAAATTTATTTTAAAAATAAACTCCAAGTGTTTTGTCACCTTAATTAAAAAAAAAGAAAAAGAGATTTAATATATTATTAATACATTTTCAACTCAAGCCCAACCCAAACAAACTTTCTTTCTAAACACCCAAGTTTTTCCTAAGTAATAAAAGAGTTTTGAATTGGTTTACATCGAGGAACATACCAGATTCGGTCACGGCTCATAGGCCGGGTTTGGAGTGTTTCAAAGCAGAACATGGGTGATTTTAAAGAATAAACTGTATTTATTGGCTTAACCAAAAATTCTGAAAATTTTATGGTAAGAATATATGTGAGTCTAGTTTCAGGGAAAATTAGTGGATCATAAATTTGAATTCTGTAGCTCAAGATATAAATAATTTAGTGACTATGACACAAATAGACAGCTTTGAATAAATTTATGAGTAAAATATTAAATTGAAATGTGAGCTAAGTAAGAAAGGATGAATTTATTATATATTATACATGTTTATTTTTATTAAATAGTATAAGAAATTTATTTGATTATTTTTAACATATAAATGTTATATGTTTATATGAAATTGAAGAAAAAGAAAAGGAAGGAGAAGACCGAATTGAAGGAAGAGGAAAAGAGAAGGTTAAGGAGTGAAGGAAGAACAGCTTATATCATCTCAACTTTTTTGTTGTAAGTACTACAAGAATTTTAAATTATTTTTATATATCTTTTTTGAAATATTTTTGTAAAGTATTTAAATGAATGAGATTCAGCTTTAATGCCCAAGTAGACGGAATTTAGAACTACTAGGATATTAGTGGCATGCCATTAAGGAACTTTAGCGCGCTCTCTGATATTAGCACATTGGTGCTCTCTGATTATTAGCACATTGGTGCTCTCTGTTCACTTGTGCGTCATAATGCACCTCTGTATTTGTTCCGTATATCCGGTGTGTTCTATAAAGTCTACTTTGGGCTAAGAATGTGAAATGAGAACAAAAGTGAATCGCTGATGTGTTAAGGTAAGTTTAATACCTTACAAAAGATAAGTTAAATTTATTTAAAGCAATGCATAGTTGAAATGACTTATATGTGAGTAGATATGCAATAATTGATTGAGTTTAAAATATTCTGTTATGATTGCTTACTTAATTATTCTTGTAGTGCTTACTAAACCTTCACCGGCTTAACGCGTTTATTTTAACGCGTAGGTACAATTAGACTAGAAGAGAAGTCCAACTAGAAGATCTCTCATCTCATCACATCCTCAAGGACTTCAAAAGTAGGTACTATATTTTGTATTAAAATGGCATGTACATATGCAGTTCAAAGGTATTTCCATGTGATAGGGACTAAAATGTAGACTCTTTAAATTCTATCTATTTTGAGTTACTTGAAGTATTTTGGTATATATGGAATGAATTAGTAAACAATAAATATGTTTGTAAAAATGGTTGGTAAGTTAAAATATTATATACAAATGTTTTAATTAAATAGTATCTAGCCATAACCGTTTTGGCACCAAATGTAATAGTCTTATACTGGGTTTGCATAATTGAACCGGGTATAGGGGTATTACATTTATTGGTATCAGAGCCTAGGTTTTCTGAATTCTTGGGTCTAGGATGAGTCTATTTGTATATGCCATTTTATAAATTGATGTGATGAGATGAGGTTTAGTTATTTAATTGTGTAATTTATGAATATTGTAGAAACTTAAAGATGTCAAATAGATCTCGTGAAGAGTCAGAAAATGAAGTAGAGAGCAGGGTGCCAAACCTTGATAGGGAAATAGATCAACATAGAGTCCAAGCTCGAAGTGAATCAGTAAACTTAAAAGATGATAGGGAGCCTGAATTGGAAGAAAGAACTCAATCTGAAACTGAACCGATACCGGCTAGAGAAGAAATTCCGATTGTAACCTTGTTACAGACAATGAATCAGTTATTGCAGCAAGTTGTGAGAACCAATAATGCTCCATCTATTCCACCACTATCTTCTCCTCTTACTGCTCTACATCCACAATCATCTATAACCAGTCATTGATCTCCCTTGGAGAAAATCAGAAAATATGGAGCTGAAGAATTTAAAGGAAAGAAAGATGATGACCCAGCTGAGGCTGAGGAATGGTTAGAGAATAGTCAAAGGATATTTGAAGAATTGCAGTGTACAGGGGATGAAAAGTTGAAATGTGCAATATCTTTATTAAAGGGTGAGGCTTACCAATGGTGGACCACTGTCATGAATATCCATCCTGCAGAGAAAATTAATTGGGATTTCTTTGCATCTGAATTTAGAAAGAAATATGTGAGTCAACTTTATCTTGAGAAGAAGAAAAGAGAATTTCTGGATTTGAGGCAGAACAACATGTCTGTTGCTGAATATGAACGTGAATTTGTCAGATTGAAAATATGCAAAGGAATTAATAGCAAATGAAGCAGATATGTGCAGAAGATTTGAGTGGGGATTGAATGAAGAGATTTATGTTCCTCTTATACCATTACATCTACAAGAATTTCCTATTTTGGTTGATAGAGCACAACGACTAGAAGAAGGGTTAGCTCGTTTGAAAGAGAAGAGTTTTGGGAAGAGACTAGCAACTAGTTCAACACCACCACCGTTTTCAAAAAGAGTGAGGGATTTTAGAGATTCTAGATATACTTCTCCTACTGTTGGGAAAAGATCCAGAATTCAGACAAGACAAACTCAGCAGGCGACCTCTATGGGTAGTACTGGGGGTTCCAAAAGAAAACCAACACCGCCATCATGTGAGCAGTGTGGAAGATATCATTGGGGAGAATGTCGACTAAATTCCCGAGCCTGTTTTCGACGTAGATCGAAAGATCATTTAATCAGAGATTGTCCAAAGATGTCAGAAAGTGTTACAGAACAGTCTGTGAGAGGTAGCTCGGTTCCACAAAGAGGTAGACAACTTGGAATTTCTGGTGGCACTGGTAGTGGTACGAGATTGGTGAGGAAACAACTGATAGATTTGAATTCCGAAGGCCTCGAACTTATGCTATCAGAAAACGAGAAGAGGGAGACGCTCCTAATGTGATTACTGGTACATTCTCTTTATTTGATTCTTCTGTAATTGCACTAATTGATCCTGGCTCTACACATTCATATATATACATTACATTAGTGAAAGAAAGAGAGTTACAAGTAGAACTTACAGAATACGAAGTAGTAGTTACTAATCCTTTCGGGCAAAGTGAGAAAGCTAATAAAGTGTGTAGAAGATGTCCCTTAAAAATTCATGATTATGAGTTTCCAGCAGACCTTATGGCACTTACGTTTTATGAGTTCGATGTGATATTGGGTATGGACTGGTTGTCAGAACATGGGGTTATGGCTGATTGCAGAAGAAAAAGAATTTCCTTAAGAACTTCAGATGGAGATGAAGTGATTGTAACCGGTGAAAAATATAGTGCATTGACGAATGTGGTGTCTTTCATAAAGGCTTCTAAGATGATGTGAAGAGGATATACTACTTTTCTTGCTTACATTTTAGATACTCGTATAACGAATACTGAGATTGAAAAGATACCGGTGGTTCGAGATTTTATTGATGTGTTTCCAGAAGAATTACCGAGTTTACCCCCAGAAAGAGAAGTAGAGTTTGGGATTGAGTTAATTCCAGCCACTGCATCGATATCAATAGCACCTTATCGGATGGCACCCACTGAGTTGAAAGAATTGAAAATGCAGTTACAAGAGTTATTAGATAAGGGATTCGTACGTCCTAGTGTATCACTATGGGGGGCACCAGTATTGTTCGTAAAGAAGAAAGATAGGTCTTTGAGACTTTGTATAGATTACCGTCAGTTGAATAAAGTGACTATAAAGAACAAATATCCGTTGCCCAGGATTGATGATTTGTAAAGAACAAATATCCGTTGCCCAGGATTGATGATTTGTTCGATCAGTTAAAAGGAGCTAGTGTATTTTCTAAGATTGATCTCAGATCGGGGTATTATCAGTTACGGGTAAAGGAATCTGATGTGTCAAAAACTGCCTTTAGGACTCGGTACGGTTATTACGAGTTCTTGGTTATGCCATTTGAATTGACTAATGCTCCAGCCGCTTTCATAGATCTTATGAATAGAATTTTTCAGCCTTATTTAGATCAGTTTGTGGTTGTATTTATAGATGACATTCTAGTGTATTCAAAAGGTGAAGAAGACCATGATAAACATCTCCGGATTGTGCTACAGATTTTGAGAGAAAAGCAATTGTATGCTAAATTGAGTAAGTGTGAATTTTGGTTAAAAAGAAGTCACTTTTCTGGGACATATAGTATCGGCAGATGGTATTTGGGTAGATCCCAAGAAGGTAGAAGCTATACTTGAATGGAAACCACCAAAGAATGTGACATAAGTAAAGAGTTTTCTCGGATTGGCTGGATACTATAGAAGATTTGTTGAGGGATTCTCTATGATTGCATCTCCGTTAACGAAATTGTTGCAGAAAAATGTGAAATCTGAATGGACAGAAAGGTGTCAGCAAAGTTTTGAAAAATTAAAAGCAGCATTAACAGAAGCTCCTGTGTTAATTCAACCAGAATCTGGTAAGGAGTACGTGATTTTCAGTGATGCTTCGTACAATGGTTTGGGTTGTGTGCTAATGCAAGGAGGAAAGGTAGTAGCATATGCTTCTAGGCAATTGAAGCCACATGAAAAGAACTATCCGACACATGATCTTGAATTGGCTGCAGTGGTGTTTGCGTTAAAGATATGGCAGCATTACTTGTACGGTGAGAAATGTCATATTTATACTGATCATAAAAGCTTAAAATATTTGATGACACAGAAAGATCTAAATTTAAGACAGCGCAGGTGGCTTGAATTGATAAAGGATTATGATTTGATTATTGATTACCATCCAGGTAAGGCTAATGTTGTTGCTGATGCTTTAAGCCGAAAATCTCTATTTGCTTTGCAAGCTATGAATGCCCGATTGTCTTTGGTTGATAATGGTTCAATCATAGCTGAATTGAGAGCTAAACCGACATTTTTATAGCAAATATGTGAAGCTCAGAAGAATTATGAGAAGTTACAGGTTAAATGGGCACAGTGTGAGTCAGGTACTGATTCTGAATTTCAGGTTGGAATTGATGTTTGTATGTTATTCAGAGGTAGGATATGTGTACCTCAGAATTCAGAACTCATACAGAAGATTTTATACGAGGCTCACATCGGTATTATGTCTGTACATCCGGGGAGTAATAAAATGTATAATGATCTGAAAAAGATGTATTGGTGGCCAGGAATGAAACGGGATATCTCTAAGTTTGTATCAAGATGTTTAATATGTCAGCAATTTAAAGCTGAACATCAGGTACCTTCAGGGTTACTTCAGCCAATTACTATACCGGAATGGAAATGGGAAAGAATCACTATGGATTTTGTATCGGGATTACCGTTGTCTCCGAAGAAAAAGGATGCTATTTGGGTGATTGTTGACCGATTGACAAAATAAGCGCTCTTTATTCTGGTACGTATGGATTATTCTCTAGATAAACTGGCTGAACTGTACATATCTGAGATTATCAAGCTATATGGAGTGCCTGTCTCCATTATATCAGATAGAGATTCCCGATTTATGTCTCGTTTCTGGGATAAATTGCAAGAAGCTTTAGGTACTTAGTTGTATTTCAGTACTGCATTTCATCCTCAGACAGATGGCCAATCTGAGCGTGTAATTGAAGTATTGGAAGATATGCCCCGATGTTGTATACTAGAGTTTGAAGGTAATTGGGAGAGGTATCTACCTTTGATTAAATTTGCTTACAATAACAGTTATCAGTCCAGTATTAAAATGGCTCCGTATGAAGCTTTGTATGGTAGAAAGTGTAGAACACCGTTATATTGGACAGAGCTCAGTGAAAAGAAGATACATGGGGTTGATTTGATCCAGGAAACAGAAGAAAAAGTAAAAGTCATTCGGAATAGTTTGAAAGCAGCATCTGATCGTCAAAAATCTTATGCTGATCTTAAAAGAATAGATATTGAATATAATGTGGATGAAAAAGTATTTTTGAAAGTGTCGCCATGGAAAAAAATTCTCCGATTTGGAAAGAAAGGCAAGCTTAGTCCAAGATTCATTGGGTCATATGAGATCTTAGAACGGGTTGGTCCAGTTGCTTACCAGATAGCCTTACCACCGGAATTGGATAGAATTCACAATGTTTTTCATGTCTCAATGCTACGAAGATACAGGTCTGACCCATCTCATGTGATTGCTCCTGAAGTAATAGAAATTCAACCGGATTTAACTTATGAAGAGGAGCCAATTAAGATACTTGCTCGAGAAGTAAAGGAATTGAGGAACAAATGGGTTCCGTTGGTAAAAGTATTGTGGAGACATCATAATTCAGAAGAAGCAACATGGGAAAGAGAGGAAACAATGAGACATCAACATCCGCAGTTATTTACGTCAGGTAAATTTCGAGGACGAAATTTATTAAGTGGGGGAGAATTGTAATGACCCGATAGTCGAGTAACCGAAAAAAAATATTTTCGGTCTTCGTTTTCATAAAACTGAAACGTAAATATTTATTAAAAATATTTACGAAGTTAGTTGTATGTCTAATTGGGTTGTATTTAAGTGAATTTGACTTAATTAGAAGTATTTGGGAAAAAGGATTAGATTGAAATAGGTGTGAAAGTTTAATTAAAGATTAAAGAAAATAAAAAGGACTAAAAAGGCAATTATACCATTTTTAAATGTTGAGGCGGTTTAAGTATGAAAAAATCCTAGATTTTTTTTAGTTTAAAACGTGTGTGTATATATATATATATATAATAGATATTAATTATAAAGTATATTATTATATTATTATATTTTATTATTATATATAAAAGACTAAAGGAAAAAGAATAGAAAGATATAGAAACAGAGAAGCAAAATGAAATAGAGAGCAGGGGAAAGAAAAAAAAAGAGAGAAAAGAAAGAAAAAAAGGGGAAATTAAAAGTTTGAAGCTTGGAAGTTTAATAGGTAAGTTAATTTAGCCATTTTCTTTTAATTTTGATGTTTTATAAGTTTTAGGACAAAGTTTTGATGAATTTAAGTTGAGGTTTTTGGAGTTTTAAAGTTTTTAAACATAGCATATGATGAACAAAAAGATGAATTAGTGGTTTAATTGAAAGAATTTGAAGTTAGAATTGGGTAAAGGATTTAATTGTAAAATAAGCTATAAGAAAACTGTTTTGGGACAGCAACAGTAGAGTAACTTTGAAAAAGCACTAAAAATCGTAGAAGTGGAATTAGAAGCTGAGTGAGATATGAAATTAAAGCTTATTAGTTTATTTTCATATGAAAGAAACAGGAAAAGCAAAGGAATTCTGTATTTTGAGGTATTTAGATTTTTATACGACTGCTTAAAAGTGATTTCGAAATCCCCTGTTCTGACTTTGGAAAATCATAAAAAATTGGAGAAACATAATTAGGAGCTTAAATTTATAGTTTTAGAATCCTGAATGAGTCTATTTTCAATAGCAACAAATGGGAACATCACATGAATCCTGTATGAGGAGATAATTAATTTTTAGTGAAAACGGGTCAGAACTGTCAGACAGCAGAACATGGGTGATTTTAAAGAATAAACTGTATTTATTGGCTTAACCAAAAATTCTGAAAATTTTATGGTAAGAATATTGTGAGTCTAGTTTCAGGAAAAATTAGTGGATCATAAATTTGAATTCTGTAGCTCAAGATATAAATAATTTAGTGACTATGACACAAATAGACAGCTTTGAATAAATTTATGAGTAAAAGATTAAATTGAAATGTGAGCTAATTAAGAAAGGATGAATTTATTATATATTATACATGTTTATTTTTATTAAATAGTATAAGAAATTTATTTGATTATTTTTAACATATAAATGTTATATGTTTATATGAAATTGAAGAAAAAGAAAAGGAAGGAGAAGACCGAATTGAAGGAAAAGGAAAAGAGAAGGTTAAGGAGTGAAGGAAGAACAGCTTATATCATCTCAACTTTTTTGTTGTAAGTACTACAAGAATTTTAAATTATTTTTATTTATCTTTTTTGAAATATTTATGTAAAGTATTTAAATGAATGAGATTCAGCTTTAATGCCCAAATAGACGGAATTTAGAACTACTAGGATATTAGTGGCATGCCATTAAGGAACTTTAGCGCGCTCTCTGATATTAGCACGTTGGTGCTCTCTGATATTAGCACGTTGGTGCTCTCTGATATTAGCACGTTGGTGCTCTCTGATTATTAGCACATTGGTGCTCTCTGTTCACTTGTGCGTCATAATGCACCTCTGTATTTGTTTCGTATATCCGGTGTGTTCTATAAAGTCTACTTTGGGCTAAGAATGTGAAATGAGAACAAAAGTGAATCACTGATGTGTTAAGGTAAGTTTAATACCTTACAAAAGATAAGTTAAATTTATTTAAAGCAATTCATAGTTGAAATGACTTATATGTGAGTAGATATGCAATAATTGATTAAGTTTAAAATATTCTGTTATGATTGCTTACTTAATTATTCTTGTAGTGCTTACTAAGCCTTCACCGGCTTAACGCGTTTATTTTAACGCGTAGGTACAATTAGACTAGAAGAGAAGTCCAACTAGAAGATGTCTCATCTCATCACATCCTCAAGGACTTCAAAAGTAGGTACTATATTTTGTATTAAAATGGCATGTACATATGCAGTTCAAAGGTATTTCCATGTGATAGGGACTAAAATGTAGACTCTTTAAATTCTATCTATTTTGAGTTACTTGAAGTATTTTGGTATATATGGAATGAATTAGTAAACAATAAATATGTTTGTAAAAATGGTTGGTAAGTTAAAATATTATATACAAATGTTTTAATTAAATAGTATCTAGCCATAACCGTTTTGGCACCAAATGTAATAGTCTTATACCGGGTTTGCATAATTGAATCGGTTATAGGGGTATTACATTTATTGGTATTACATCTTCCATTATCCTTCATCCACCAAAAATTCACTTGAGGAAGACATTAACAAGCTTCAAGCTTTCGGCTTTGTATTCTTGGTCATGTAAGTCCATTTTTTACTCAGTTTTTAATGATTTCTATGTTTTTGTGATCGTTGCTTCGTATTTTAGCTAGACCTTACCTTAGATTTCGAAACTGTTAAAGATTTATCATGTTGCCATTGTTGAATGCTTGAGTAATTTGATGAATTATGATAGATTTGGAAGGTTTAATGTTAGATTAATAGTTTTTGTAAAGTGATTTTTGACAAAAATGTCAAAAAGGGATTAAATTGAGAAAATGTGAAATGTGGTGGTTAAAAGTGTGAATAAATGAGAAATATGGGCTAATATGAGTACTAGAGAAATTCAACTAGCATGGGTTGTGGTTAAATTGTATGAATTTGTGATTTTATGAAATAAGGACTAAATTGTAAAAGATGTAAAATATCAAGGGCAAATGTGTAAAAATGCCTTAAAGTGAAATTTGGACTAAATTGAATAGATCGAATGTTGAATGTGCTAAATTGATAATATATAGATCAAGATAAGCTGAGATCAGGTTTAGATCGGGGAAAAGGAAAAGTGGACGAATAGTCGATAATTTCCATTTGAGCAACTCGAGGTAAGTTCGTATAATTAGAATTGAAACTTTAAATACTTGTAAGTTATTTGAAATGAAAGTATAATTGAGTAAATGGTATTACTGAGTTTAAATGCCTAATTAATGAGAATTATTGAATTTCGAGTCCCGTTTGAACCGTAGAAAGTTGTAGGATACGAGTGACATGTCACTAGGGTTAGCATTTTGGTCGAGATCCTGCATATATTGCTGACTCACCATAGCTCGTATTAGCTTACTGATATATCAACTCGTAAGAGCTTACTATTTTCAGCTCGTCAGAGCTTACCGTTTCAGCTCAATAGAGCTTATTGTCCATCAGCTCAAAAGGAGCTTACTGATTATTGCTCGAAAGAGCAGAAATGATAATGAATTGACGGATTACCAACTTATACGTAATGTATATCAACCAAGTACCCTTTGATATGCAAATAGGTTCAACGGGCATAAATTTTGTTATTGGTTAAGTGATAAAACTATGTGTTTATACGGATGAATTACTGTTTATATGAATGAGTTACTGTTAGAAAATGAATTATTGATTATATTATTAAGAGTGAAATGTTATTTACATGATATATGAATTTGCTATGATACAATGTATTGAGTACTAAATTGAGATAACAGATGATTATATGCACTTATGTGACTAACTTGTTAATGAGTGCTTGTGTTTAGGAATTTGGTAATTGAATTGAGTATACCTTAATTATTGCCTTGATTATGTATAAATGGTAAGTTAAATTCTAAATTATACATGCTTACTAAGCTATAAAGCTTACTCTGTTTCTTTTTCGTGTTTTTATAGAGGTTCGATAGCTCGCTCGATTCAGATAAAGTCGGAGATACGCATCACACTATCCAGTTGTCGATTGGTACTTTTGAACTCATGGATATATGAAAATATGGCATGTATAGGCTAGTTATAAATATGATAGTTATGGTTACTTAAGCTAGAGATTTTGGTACATGTTGTGGTATATGATAAAGCCATTTGATTTGGCTTAACTTGGTATAATGCTTTGGTTGCATATAAGTATTCAAATATGTGTATGAAATGTTATGGATTGGCTACTTATTGGGTTACAAAATGTTGCAAATTATGCTTGTGTAGGTATGTAAAAATAGGGTGGCAAAATAGCTTTGCAAATAGCCTATTTTTGTCCACACAGGCAGAGACACGGGCGTGTGTCTCAACCGTGTGTGACACACGGTTATGTTATATGGCCATGTGTCCCCAGGTGTTATAATTAAAATGAAGCCAGTATGCTCCACACAGTCTTACACGCAGGCGTGTGATCGGCCGTGTGGTACAAGTCAGAATACCCCCTCATTGGCACATGGCCTAACACACGGGTATGTGACTTGGCCGTGTTGCATAAGTCAGTAGACCCTACAAGTTTGACACGACCTAGCACACGGCCTGGCACATAGGTGTGTGTGGCAATTTCGAAGGGCACACGGGCTAGACACACTGGCGTATGGTCGGCCGTGTGAACCAAGTTAGTATGTACCCCCTGTTTTCACACGGCTGGTGACACGGGCGTGGCTAGTGGCCGTGTGAGACACACGGCCTGCCCATATGGGTGTGTGTCCCCTGTTTGAATCAAAATTTTATAAGTTTCCCAAATTTGTTCTGAATTATCCGTTTAGTCCCGAACTATTTCTAAAGCATGTTTAAGGCCTCGTAGGCCCTTTTAAGGGATAAAGTGATTGTATTTGAATGAGATATGAATAATGAATGATTAAATTGAGCAAATGTATGTTAAATAGTTGTTTAATTGTTTCATAAGTCTAATAATGCTCCGTAACCCTATTCTGGTGTTGAATATAGGTGAGGGTGTTACATTTCTTAGTATCAGAGCGACGGTTAAGTCGATTCTTGGACTAACGTAGCATATGTAAGAGTCTAGCTATACATGCCATATATAAACTGTGATAGTGTGATGACTCCTGACATTTAAAATGTGTTTTTATATAGCAAATGGATCCCAATAGTGCGATAGCTGATGAGGTTGAAAGTAATGCACGTCCTTCCGCGCAAGGGACAACACCGTCTGAATCTAGACTCGTGACGAGTAGTCAGGGAAGTGAGGCTAAAGAAGCCTTTTTCCAAATGATTAATGAATGATTCAGGCAGTACGTTCGAGCTAATCCAGCTACGCAACAACCTCCACCCCACCTATTCCCCAACCAATCCCTGTACTTCCTCAAAGTATGGATCCTTTGCGATTGAATAAACCACCTGTTGATAAGATACGAAAATACGGGGCTGAGAAATTCGGAGCCACTGTTAGCGATGACCTTGAGAGAGCTAAGTTTTGGCTTGATAACACAATTCGAGTATTTGATCAACTTTCTTGCACCCCTGAAGAATGTTTAAAATGTGTTGTATCACTGTTGAGAGACATTGCGTAGTAGTGGTGGAATACCTTGATATCTGTAGTTCCGCGAGAAAGAGTTACTTGGGAATTCTTTCAAGTTGAATTCAGAAAGAAATAAATCAGCCAACGGTTCATCAATCAGAAACAAAAAGAATTTCTTCAACTGAAACAGGGCCATATGTCAGTAACAGAATACGAAAGAAAGTTTGTACGACTCAACAAATATGCTCGTGAATGTGTTTCTTCCTGGGTTATAATGTGTAAAAGGTTTGAAGATTGATTAAATGAAGAAACCAAACTGTTAGTTGGGATTCTTGAGCTGAAAGAGTTTTTCATTCTAGTTGAAAGAGCTTGTAAAGTCGAAGAGCTTAGCAAAGAGAAAAAAAAATCGATTCTGAGGCTAGAGACCTTAGAAAGAGATTTGCAGGAAAATCATATCAATCAGTATCAAAGAAATATAGAGAATATCATCCTCGTTCTACTGCTTCTGCAGGGATTTCGATCAAAGATAGAGATACGAGACATTTCAGCCCTAAACCTCAGACGACATCTGTTACCAGTGTAGGTAGTGTTAGAAATGTTGGACCTGAATGTAAGCACTGCAATAAGCGACATTATAGTGAATGTAGAATATTGAGCGGAGCTTGTTTTAGATGTGGATCTCTTGATCATTATCTCCAGAACTATCCAGAAAAGTCTATAGCTGAAAGAGATCAACCGGCGAAAGCAAGTAATACGACTACTAGAGGGAGACCACCCCGAAACACTGGAAATACGAGTGGTAACTGAGGTGCTGCGAGAGATTCTGCTATGAGATCTGAGGCACGAGCACCTGCTCGAGCTTATGCTATCCGTGCACGGGAGGAGGTATCATCGCCAGACATTATTATTGGTACTTTTTCTCTTTTCGATACTGTTATAATTGCGTTGATAGATCCTAGATCAACCCTTTCATATATCTGTATGAATTTAGTATTTAAAAAGAGTTTACATTTCGAGTCTACTGAGTTTTTAATTAAATATCGAACCCCTTAGGCAAGTCTGTTTTAGTTGATAAGATTTGTAAGAATTGTCCTTTGATGACTCGGGGTTACTGTTTTTTGGCTAACTTGATGCTTCTACCGTTCGATGAGTTTGATGTGATTTTGGGTATGGACTGGTTGACTATGCATGATGCAGTTGTGAATTGTAGACGAAAGATTATCGAATTGAAATGTCAAAATGGTGAAATTGTTCGGATTAATTCTGATGATTCGAATGAATTACCTACTGTGATATCGTCTATGTTAGCTCAGAAATGTACGAAAAGGGGCTATGATACATATCTTGCATACGTACTAGATACAAAGGTGTTTGAATCAAAGATTGAATTTGTACTTGTTGTTTGTGTGTAACGCCCCGAATTTGGGCCTAGTAGAATTGGGCCTTTTGGGCTTTAGGCTTTGGGTCTCAAAAAAATTTTAAGTGAGCGAGAAAATGACAATTGGCATGTGGGCTTTGAGGGTTAATGAATTTGGAGTGTCTAGGGGTGCTGGAGATGTCTTGGGATCAAGTAAGGGTATAGGAAAAATTTTGGTTTAAGCCCCAAGGGAACTGTGACTTCAGTTAGTAGGCTTTTTAAATAAATAAAGAAGACAAATGACACAAGAGAGCTTGTGGTGTAGTGGTAAAGTGGCGCCACTTAGGGAGCAAGGAGGTGGCATCATTAGCAGGCAAGGGAGTCCAAGGTTCAAGTAGTGGCATGGTATTTTATTGGAGTGTTTATTTTGCAGATTGGACGGCCAGAGTTTGTGTTGGATTTGAACACTTGCATTGGAGAGTTTGAATTGGTCTTGTGAGATGGTTGTGGAGGAAATTTAGGATGAGACTGAGGAGTTATCAAGGAGAAAAGTTAGGAGCTAAGAAGTGTGAGGAGTTGGTGCCGAATGGGACTTTAGGGGAAGGTAGTTTCGGCTTTTGGCTATAAAAGGGGGTGCTGAATTCCTTTTAAAGGTTCATTTTCCATTACTTTTCTTTTCTCCCCCTCATTCTGTTTCTTCCATTGCTGAATTCTTCCATTGCCGAAAAACCATCATTCTTTTTTACCGAAATCCCTATTGGTGTTGCGTTCTTCTTCTTTCTCTGGAAGCCAAATACTCCCTTATAATCGAATAGCCCTATCTTTGTTGCCAATTCCTTGTTGTTTTTCCTCCATCACAAATTGGTTGTTGCTATCTACTCTTAATCAAGTTTTAAGAGCCGGATCTCATTCAGTAGCTATCTAGGCTGCAGGATCAAAGGTTGGATCCGGTAAGTACTTAGTCAACCTCCTTTAGTGTGTTTTGGTAAAAGTCAAAGGGCTATCTAACCCTTTCTTGTTGTTAACCTTGTATTAACAAGGGTAGGGTTCAAAGATCGCAAGCGTGGTAAGGATCGCTAGCAAGTGGTAAGTGTACTCGTCTCAATTGTGGATTAATAAGGGGCCGAATGTAAGTGTGGCTTATAGAGGTAACTTGTGTGGAATATGAGTCACTTGATTTTTTATAGTATATGTGTGGGTGCAGATCTAGGGGATATTCGTGAATAGTAAGTAGCTAAGGAAGCTACAAGAACTGGTCGCACACAGTAAGGTTATGGTAAGGCTTCAGGTTTTGGGTAAATATTGTGGTTAAGTGTGTGATTTATTGGAGATTGGTATTGGTTGTAGGTTCAAGGCTAGGGATAGTGTAGCACGTCGCATTAACCAGGTGTGTACATACACTTCACACATGACAAATCAGCAAAAGTTGAAATCTTGAAAAAAACTGGAATGCCGAAAAGCCGAAAGGTTGGTGCTGGCAACCACACGAGCGTAGGAACATTCATGTGGGAACATCGATACGATTACCAGGGCCAAGAGAACGATCTCATGGTCTTGAGCAACTATTTGGCAGGCTGGGCCAGACGGGGCTAAATGGGCCTGCCGAGCTCGTGGGCCTAAATCGACAAGAGTTGATATGTGAAATTGAATGATGGATTGATATGAACGGTTGTATGATTTGATTATGATCGGGCCTAATGGGCTATATGGACATGATTGGGCTTAGTGGGCTTTATGGGATTTTAGAAATGCATGATATGGTTTTAATGGACTCTAGGCCTAGTTCTGATAAATTCCTAAATAGCATAAAATTTAATTTAATAATCAAACATGTCGGTGGACAAGTCGCTAGGTTAGAGTGTGGCAATGGACATATGCATGTCTAGGATTGGATCTAGGGAGAGCTTGGTACTTAAGCGGTCCTAGTGACCCACCTCCTCTTCCCTGGGATCCTACCTGGTGCATAGTGTCTGTTCACTTTAGCCGCAAGGACTTGTTGATGGGCCAAAGTTCATAACTAAAACCCGAGATGAAAGGAATTACGAAAATACCCCTGTAGGGTAGATTTATAAAAATTCCCCTAGGTAGTGAAATGACTAAAATACCCCTAGGTGCTTAATGTGTGAAAATGTGTATGTTGCATTCATGAGATATATGTTGCATTTGGGTGGGTTTGATGATACGGAGGAAGATATGTGAGGATCGCATAGTCGCTTGACGACCATGGATCCAGCGGTGGCTTTAAGCCCATTATATGCTTAGCAGCCTTGCTGCAACGTTTGAGTAGTGCCGCTATTGGTGCTACCTTTGGAGTGTAGGGATGGGTGGGTTGGTATTTATATCCCCACAGGAGTGTAGGGTTGGATTTGGGATGGGAGCATTGCATTCATGTGATACTGATGTGATATGAGGTCCTTGTGGGCTAAGGCCCAAGACCACCGATTTTGATAGGGCTTAGGCCCAATGTGATAATCGCATGTTGGTTGAATTACCAAGGGTCGTACACACTGAGTTTCGAAACTCACAGCCTTTTATTTAATGTTTCAGGTGACTCTCAGTAGAAGGCTTGACGTGAAAGAGGACTCGGAGGTGGCCACACTGCAAGCTACTTAGAAGTTCTTAATTAGTTTCGAATGACTTTATTTTAATTACTTTATTATCATTGGGATGTATATTCAATTTGACTTTACATTTGGGTTTTATTATTGTTTCAACTGTCTAATTATTAAACTTAAATAAATTTCTAAAGTTTAACATGGTTTTCGAAATAACTATAACATATGGACGTTTTCTTAAAACATGGGCTTTCATCATAACTTAACAAGTTGCAAGGATTTTGGGTTTCTAAATCTTAAACTTAAGTTTTTAACTATGCAAATTTCCTATTGAACATAAATTTAACTAAACAAAGTTGTTTTGGAATTATCCCTTTGATGTGACATCACCAAATTCGGCCATAACGTCTGGGCCAGGTCTGGGGGTGTTACATTGTGAGTTTTCAGATGTATTTCTAGAAGAATTACCGAGTTTTCCACCAATCAGAGAGGTTGAACTTGGTATTGAATTAGTACTGGGAACAACACCGATATCAATAGCTCCGTACAGAATGGCTCCAACAGAATTAAAAAGTTGAAAGCTCAGTTGCAAGATTTGACAGACTGACATTTTGCACGACCGAGTTATTCGCCCTGGGGTGCACTGGTATTATTTGTAAAGAAGAAAGACGGCATGATGAGAATGTGTATCGATTACAGACAATTGAATAAAGTGACTATAAAGAACAAATACCCTCTACCGCAGATTGATGATTTATTTGATCAGTTGAAAGGGGCTACAATATTTTCAAAGATTGATTTAAGATCGGGTTATTATCAGTTGCAAGTTAAAGAATCGGATGTGCTAAAAATCGCGTTCAGAATGAGGTACGGACATTATGGATTCCTTGTTATGCCTTTTGGATTAATGAATGCTCTTGCAGTTTTTATGGACTTGATGAACCAGATATTCAAACCGTATTTAGACAGATTCGTTGTTGTATTCATTGACGACATTCTGATCTATTCATGAGATGAATCTGAACATACTGAGCACTTGAGAATTGTGTTACAAACTCAAAGTGATAAGCTATTATTTGCAAAGCTTAGTAAATGTGAGTTTTCGCTCCAAGAGGTTGGATTTCTGGGGCATATCGTTTCAGCCGAAGGTATTAAAGTTGACCCGAGTAAGATTTTTGCTATTGTTGATTGGAAACCTCTCAGAAATGTTTCTGAAGTCCATAGTTTTCTGGGTTTAGCGGGTTATTACCGAAGATTTGTAAAAGGATTTTCGATGGTTGTGACACCATGACACGACTGCTTCAGAAAGATGTGAAATTTGCATGGTCAGAAAAATGTCAGCAAAGTTTCGAACAACTGAAAGTACTGCTAACTGAAGCACCAGTTCTGGTTCAACCTAAATCGAGGAAAGAGTTTGTGATTTATAGTGACGCATCATTAAACGGTCTGGGATGTGTTCTGATGCAAGAAGGAAAAGTTATAGCTTATGCTTCCCGACAATTGAAACCGCATGAAAAGAACATTCCGACACACGACTTAGAGTTGGCTGCAATTGTGTTCGCATTGAAAATTTGCCGACACTACTTATACGGTGAAAAATTCAACATTTATACGGATCACAAAAGCTTAAAATATCTGATGTCACAGAAAGATTTGAATCTGTGACAACGAATGTAACTCCCCAAAAATTTATGTTATTGTTTTGGTGAAATATTAACACACAAATATCTATCTGCTTCAGTGGTTATGTGCTTTGGGGGTGTGTGGGAGGTCCCAAGTTCAAGTCACAACTTGGGTAAATTTTGGCATTTTTACGAATAAAGCTCTCACTGGGGTAGATAGGCTTTTAAGTTATTGCTGGTAAAATGATATCAGAATGGGCCTGTTGGTCTGGTGGTTAAGTGGAGTGTTTGATTGCATGAGATCCTGAGTTCGATTCCCTGCTTTGGCTTTATTTTTGCACGATTATGGGGAGGAGTTTGAGTGGCGATAGAATTCTAAGAAGTGGAGTTTTGGTAGAGAGAATTAAGGGATTTGGATTTGGAGGTGTTCAATTTTTTTTTCTTTTTCTCTTCATCTTTTTCCCTCTTGCTGCCGAATTCTTGTTCTCCCTCACCACTTTTCTGCTCAATTTCTTTTCTACTCGGTCTCGTGTTGTTTCTCGGGTTGATTACGATTGTTCGGTAAGTTTTAGTTAAGTGGACTTGTGCTCTTGTTAATTTTTTTATTAGTTTTTTTATGGGTATCGTTGTTGCCAATTAGGAGAAGATTCAAGAGCTCGAAACTATTTGCTCGAGACTTAGATTCTTGGGAATCGTTGTTGTTCTATCGAAGGTAAGTTTTGGTCGCTCGTTGGATGAGTGTCCCGTTTCGGGTTTGGTTTGATTTCAATCGTTTAAGGGATTAACTGAGTGAAACATTATTCAATTATAGGTGCTAGTGATCTCGGGATTGCGTAAAGAGTGAAAATGAACCAAGTGTGTACCCAGAAACACAGAAAATGAGAATCGGCGAAAGCTAAAAAAACGTTTCTGTCGACACCACAAGACTATGTGGTAAGCCGTGTGCAAGGCTGTGAGCCACAACACGGCCGTGCGGTCGACGAGCTAAGTCGTGTGTAAGTGATACAGCTGTGTGATGGTAGGGCAAGGCCGTATGCTACACATGGACTCGACCTATTGGGTCGTGTGGGCCATGCGGACATGTGGAATTCTGGGCCAAGCCGTGTGATCCACACGGCCAAGGCCAATTTGGGTCGTCTGGGCCACATGGGCGTGCAAGCCCATTTTTCTAATCTGATCTGTACGGTTGCACGGATCGCCCAAGTCGACTGTGGACCTACTGTAGGGTCTGTAAGCATTACTTAGACCCCTAATTATGTGATATGATTATGTGATATATATATATTAAGCATGTTACACTTAGCATGTATACCGATTTGAATGTGTGATCTGTTAATTGCATTATAGCATGTCATCGATTGTATGCTGCATTAAATTGGGGTGGGTTAATGATATTGGAGGAAGTATCTAAAAAGCTATTAAGCTTGTTATCTGGCAGCTCAGTTGCAATTATCTGATTATCTGCCGCATTTTGGTACAGCATGGTGTGTAGGGATGGGTGGGTTGATTTTATCCTCACATGGTGTGTAGGGTTGGTCGAAGATGGTGTGTAGAGGTTGGTGGGTAGGATTCTGATATTCTGTTCTGTTCTACATGTTATATCTGATGGGCTGAGGCCCTAAACTGTATCATATTCAGTATCTAAGTGGGCTAAGGTTCACACCGATTCTGTAATGGGCTCAGACCCGAACGGTAAATATATGATTGTTTTCTGGTATTATGTTGTATGCATGTTTTCAGTGGGGATTACACATTAAGTTTGCGAAAACTCATCCTTCTTTTTCTGTTTAATCTGTTCAGGTAATCCCCAGCATTAGATGGATTTGTACGGCGAAGAACTCGGCAGTAACCACGGTTCTGGACTTTCATGGTTTTGATCCCGTTTTACGATTATTGGTTTATTTTGATGTAACACAATGACTTTTTGGGACTTTTTTTTAAATGGGTTTTATTTATTGTTTTTATGGATTCATAACTGCTAGGCGTAGGAAGACGCGATTTTGAAAAGCTAAAGTATTTTTTAAACCCTCGATCCCTTAGACGATTTCTCGAAAACAAAAGGGGTTTCTCTAAAATGAACGGATTTACTTAATTAACTCATTTTCATAAAATAAATGATTTCTCAAGCTTCCGCAATGAATTACGTTTTAAACAAATGACTAGATGAATAAGCGAATTCTAGAATCAAAAAGAGTAATAAAACGAACACGGTTTTATCATAGTAAATTAGTTTTCAAAATTCCATTCCATGTGACATCGCCAGATTCGGCCATAACGTCTAGGCCAGGTTTGGGGTGTTACATTTGTGGTATCAGAGCCAGGTTACAAAACTCAGCTGTGGATTGGGTTATAAAGATTGGTTTTAAGAATAATTTTTAAGTGATTTGAAAAGTTTTTGGACTGAGTATGTGGTACACCGAGTCTTCGGCGCCATCCTGTAAGTGTTCTGAAACTCTATTTAGAATTGTCTGAAAAACTACTAGCATGTTTGGAATAGCCATAGGTAGTATACTGTACTGAAAACACTCTAGGTAGTGTAAACTGAAAACTGTAGTGGGACTGAGACTCGCGATAACGAACTCTGAACTTCAGATACTGTTTTGCATAAAATATTTATTAATGAATATCGGAACTGTAACTAATGCATAAAATTGTTAATACAGATAAACTCTAAATTTACGATGAGCGCACGAGGTATCCGCGGACAGGGTACTAGAGGCCGTAGTAGAGGCCATAGAGGGGTTCGAGCTGGGTCCTCATCATCTGGAAATCTACCTCATCTGGATACGAGCGAGACACCGGTCTCACCTGTTGCAAAGACTAGGTCTCATGATCGTACGGCTGGCGATGACGCACTGTCCCAAGCCATGTTACGGGTTCTAGAAAGGGTCGCTGGGCCTCACACCAGATCAGGGGCCGAGGGTCAGTTACGGAATTACTCTGATCAGTTACGGAATGACTCTGATCCAATGGAGCTGAGTTATTTAGGGGTTTTACTGGAGTCGCCCCTAATGTGGCTAAATATTGGATGGAGGCCACGGAAAGAATTATGGACGACTTGAATTTTACCGCCAAGCAGAAACTTAAGGGGGTTGTTTCTCTGCTACACGATGAAGCTTACCAGTGGTGGCTGACGATTAAGGAGGGCACTCAGCTTGACCAATTGACTTGAGACTATTTTAAGACTGCGTTCTAGAGTAAGTATGTGGGAGCCAGCTACATTGATGCTAGGAGACGTGAGTTCCTTAATCTCACCCAGGGGGACCGTTCAGTGGCCAAGTATGAGGCTGAGTTCCTGAGATTGAGCCGTTATGTACGGGGCATGGTGGCGACCGAGTATGAGTGATGCGTCCGTTTTAAGATGGACTCAGGGATAGTTTGTGAGTTCTGATAGCTCCGCAGAGGGAGCGTGATTTTTCTACTTTGGTTGAGAAGGCGAAGATCGCCAAGGAGGTTAAGCGCGCTGAGCGCCAAAACTGAGAGAGAGAAAAGAATAAGAGGGAATCAGAGCCCTCGAGTTCTATGATGAGGCCTAAGAAAAAGGCCAGATCTGATGGGCCAGTGAGAGTTGGGCCTCCTGTTGCACCTACTAGGGTGGCGCTTTGTGGACACCATGGTAGATGCCATTCGGGCAAGTGTTAGAGGACGACTGAAGCATGTTTGAGATGTGGCTCTACTAAGCATCGTGTCAGATATTGTCCGCTGAAAAACTAATCAAATGCAAGCTACGGGTACTGGTATAACGCAACCACCGAGAGTAGCCCAGCAGCTACCTAGGGGCTGAGGTCAGGCCAGGGGTGGTAACGGCATGGGCCGAGGACAGAGAACACCGGGAAGAGGTGCTGGACTGACTAAGGTGAGGCAGCCCGCACTGGTTTATGCCGCCCGTCCCCTTGAGGACCAAGATGCTCCAAACGTCATCACGAGTACATTTTTAATTTATAATGTACCTTATTTGGCATTGATAGACTTAGGCTCTACACAGTCTTATGTAGCCAGTACAGTGTCTGAAACATTGGGGATTCCGGTTGAGAGTACTTCTAATGAGGCAATTGTAGTGAGTCTGTTGAGGCAATCTATACGAGTGAGTAAATTGTTTAGACACGTCCCGTTAGGGGTTCAAGGGATAGTATTTCTGGCTAATCTGATGGAGCTTCCATATAGTATTTTTGGCTGATCTGATGGAGCTTCCATATGGGGAGTTTGATTTGATTCTGGGGATGGATTGGCTGGTTAAACACCGGGTAAGTTTAGACTACGCGGCAAAAAGGGTGGTCCTAAGGATCGATGGGGACAGCGAGGTAGTTATCATTGGGGATCGACGAGACTATCTGACTAATGTAATTTCAACTTTGGTAGTGGTAGTGAGGAAAGGGTGTGAGGCATTCTTGGCCTACATCAGTATTTTTGGTTGGGTTAATGGAATACCAGATTCGGTGACGCGGCTCACGTTGAAGGGCCGGTTGGAGTGGAATCTGGGTCACTAAGGTGTTCTGCTTTGCTTTGTTCTTGGAAAAGGTTCGTTGAATCTCCAGGCGCTGGTCAAAGGCGTTGTTCAAAGCTTTTCTCCGCTTCTTCAAATTGTTTTAATCTCTGATGATGGAGGGCGCTCCCATGGCTAATATTTTGGTTCTCGAGAAGATGTGGTGTTTGACACAAGACATTTTTCTCTGTTCTGGTTATTTTCCCAAGTTTCATTTATTGTTTGTTGCTGCCAGCTATCTTCTTTTATGTTCTGATTTTTTTCTTTTCATGTTGTTGTACTACTTGGTTTTTTTCTTGCCTTGATTTGAGCCAAGCCTAATAATATCAGCCCATTTGCTTTAAAAAAATAAAGAAAGAAAGAAAAAGATGATATCACACTATTCATTCAATTCCTTCCACCGAAATTACCAGTAAAAATAAGGGTTTGAAAGCTTAAAATTTTCAACAACGTCCTCCTTACAAGTGATGATTTTTGTACTTTTAGGACCCTTGTATCATGATCTTGCTAATGAGGGGTCTATTTTGCAAAATGGTTAAGAGTCTAGAGTTTTACCATGTGAGTAATTATGTTGGTTGCTGCATTTTTTATGGAAGAAAATGAGTCTTATTTGTTAGATAAACAACATTTGTGAAAGGTGTTTCCATGAAAACACCTAAAAGGACTTTTTTGTAAAAATTATAAAACATGTAGTATATGTGTGAAATGTTGAGTTTTGAAGGTTGCCGTAAGAGTAATAAATGCTCACCTAGGCTCGTTAAAGAAAGAAATTTGATTAGAATTGATTTCCAAGCCTAGGGGTAAAATAGTCATTTTGTGAAAGTCTAAGGGCAAAATATTAAATTTTCCAAAGCATGATTATTGAAATGCATTAGCTAATGTGATAATTAAATGAGCTAATTTGCTATTATAGATCATGAAGAACAAATAATTAACCTCGATAAAGGAAAGGGCAAAGTATCGGACTAGATCGACCATCTAGCCTATTTTGAAAATCGAGGTAAGTTTGCGTGTAATAAATTGAACGTCATGTTATTAAGCTTCTAAATGTTTGATAGTAGCAATGTTATATAAAATTCCTATGAATTTTGAATTATAATGCTAAATGAGAAAATGATGAGAATTGTAATGTGAAATTCCCGATTGGACTTTAATAAACGAGAGAATAAGATCATCAAAATATGAGAAAGGTAAGGTCCCGTATAAGACCATGTCTGGGACATGGCCTCGGCATTGATTAGAGATCCCGTATAAGACCATATCTAGGATATGGCATCGGCAACGAATATGAGAATCGTATAAGACCATATCCGGGATATGGCATCAACATACGATATGAAATCCCGTATAAGACCATATCAGGGATATGGCATCGGCATTTAGAAGTGACCCCACGTAAGACCCGTATGGGATGTGGCATTGGTGTCGAAATTCTGTGAATGAGGATGATTATATACATATCCTTGAATAACTTAAGTAATTTCCATGTGGTAAATGGTTAAGCTTATGCTAGAGATGAGATTAATGCTAATGCTAAGTGATGAGGTGGTATAGGTATATGTGAATAATTCATGAAAGTGTTCACGATATGTGGCATCTTATGTAATTGGTAAGAGTAAGCATGAGTAAGTATGGAAATGAGCTTAAGACTTGTGTTTTATTCAATGAAGTGGATGAATGACGTTATGAGTCTTATGTTGCTATTTCTTTCATGCAAACTTACTAAGCTTTATGCTTACCCCTCTCATTTCCCTTTTCCTTGTAGTATTGCCAAGATAACTCGAGGATCGTGGGACGTCGGAGTTCGGAATCACACTATCAACATCTCTTTGGTATAACAAAGTTAGCTTTATTTTGAGTATGGCATGTATAGGACTTGGATATTTTGTTATGTCATATGTATTAGCCAAAGTGTTGGCTATTTATGATATCAAAATCATTTTGTAAGTGGTCATTGGAATAGGGCCAATACTTGGCAAGCTTATATATATTCAACGATGATGAAGTTGTGAAGTTTATGCTTGTGTGGATGTTTGATTTAGTTCTTGGAAGTGTCTTATGGTCATGAGTTATATTAAATTGAATTGGTATAAGTATGGTTGCTATGTAGGGTGGCATTTGGCTTGGAAGATAGTCTTTCCAATGTCTACACGGGTAGACATATCGGCGTGTGTCTAGGTTGTATGTGACACACAGTCAGCCCCATGGGCATATTGATTAGTCGTGTGTCCCCTTCCATGCTAGGTTTACAAGTCAGTATGCTCAATAGTAAACACACGGGCAGAGACACGACCATGTGTCTTAGCCGTGTGGGAGGCACGGCCGTGGACATGGACGTGTGCCCAGGCCGTGTGAAGTCTGCACCTAAAATTTGGAATTTAATTCAACATACGGTGTAACACCACACACGCAAGACCGTTGCTGGAGTCGAGCATGAGGCGTTATTTAACTTATCTTACTACTTCGGGTATAAAAAAATAATTTATTTCATCATTCACAATAAATTTGTCCATCTGCGCAATAGTCATTAATTTAATTGTAACTCGAGTTACGAAACTCAAAATTTAGATCCATAAATTTTCCCTGAAAATAGACTCATATATCTTCTCACCATAAAATTTTCAGAATTTTTGGTTCAGCCAATTAGTACAGTTTATTCATTAAAGTCTCCCCTGTTTCACAGTCCAATGGTTCTGACCACGCTTCACTAAAAATCAATTTTCTCATTGTAAATTTTTATATGTTGTTCCTACTTATTTCTACTGAAAGTAGACTCACTAAGGAATCTCTAAATATAAATTATAACTCATAATTATTGTTTTACAATTTTAAATGTTTTTCTAAAGTATAAACAGGGGACTCCAAATACCATTCTAACCTTGTCTCACTAAAATTCAAATATCATAGAATATAGAATTCCTTTGCTTACAATGTTTCTTTCATATGAAAGTAGACACAATAAGATTTAAATCTATATCTTATTCACTTTTTAATTCCATTTCTCCTATTTTTGGTGATTTTTTAAATTCAAATTACTGTTGTTGTCCAAAAACTGTTTCATTACAAAGTTTTACTTTTTCATACTTTCTTTGTAGTAAACATCACTTTGGTATCCATACAAAATAATTCGATCCCTATACATGCCATAACTTAAAACATTTCAAAAGCATTTATATACCAAAGTAAAGGCTTGATAGTGTGATACGAGGCTCCGACGATCTCCAAACCAAGTAAGTTCAACACACTATAAAACAAAGGAAAGGAAAAGAACGAGTAAGCTACTAATAGCTTAGTAAGTTACATGTAAACAATAAGCACTCAATCAATAATTAACATTTTCACATACAATTAATTAATATCCTTCTTAGCAAATTTAATCACTTACACATGTACAATCTTACCAGTTCACTTGCACATACATTTAAGTACTTAATCATTATCACGTATGCTCATTCTTTCAATTATACCTGCATACATACTTCATCTCATATTCAATTTAATTTATTATTAATCCCGTTGAACACTCAGAATATACACGGATACATAAAGAATTAGCACATAAGTGCCACACTGATATGTAGCCGAATCTACCACTGATATGTAGCAAAAGCTACCATTATAATGTTGCCGAAGCTACCATTGATATGTAGCAAAAGCTACCATTATAATGTAGCCGAAGCTACCACAGTAATGTAGCCGAAGCTACCACTGATCAATAACACTGGAAATGTCCACGGGCCTGCTCACACAAGCTGTCATGTGTCTGCAACACATGCTAGATCACCCAGCCCCCGGGACTCACTATAACACTGTAACACTGGTCTCTAGTGATATATCACTTGTATCCACTTCTATTCCTAAGTTCAACCGGGAATTTACTCTTAACACTTATTTTAAACACTTTATCACTTGAATAATTCATGAACAATTTTCCTTCCACTTTTAATATTAATTCACATATCAAATATAATCCACAATTTATAAAAATATATTGCTATTATTTACAAATAACTTACCTCGGATGCAAAACGACTATTTTCGTAAATTAGTCGATAACCTTCTCCTTTCCCCGATCACATTCACTATTCCTTATTTCTTGATCTATATTAGCACAATTTAATACATTTATCAACATTCCATTCAAATACAATTCATACACAATATTTTGGAAAAATTGCATTTTTACCCCTAAAGTTTCATATATTTACACTTTTGCCCCAAAGCTCAGAAATTAAACTTTATCCCTTATTCATATGTTTCATGAAATGCTGGTCATTTTTCCCTTCTATGACAATATCAAATTCTCACTCTAACATGTACTTATGAACATTAGGTATTTTTACCGATTAAGCTGTTTTACTCGTTTTCACTTAAAATCACTTAGCAAAAGTTGTTTAACATAATTTCAAACCTCATATTCTATCATAAAACATCAAAATAAACACATTTCAACTATGGGTATTTTTCCAAATATGAACCCTAGGTTAAATTATTGCTAGTATAAGCTAAATCAAGTTACCGGGACTCTAAAAACTTAAAGAACATTAAAAAACGGGGCTTGGAATCACTTACTGTGGAGCTTGGAAGCTTAAAACAAACCCCAGCTATTAAGAACCCTTGAAAGTTTGTCCTAATGAAGAAGATGGACATATTTTGCCATCTTTTTCCCTTTTAATTTCTTTTTAATACCAAATGACTAAAATGCCCTTCATTAAAAATTTAGTTATTTTTATGTATGTATGTCCATTTTTGTCCATGGAAATATAATGGTCTAAATACCATTTAAGGACTCCTACTTCAAACCCCCCATTACAATCAAGTACTCTATGAATTAGAACCCCTATTTAGCAACTTTTGCAAACAAGTCCTAATAGGCAATTTTAGCATGCAATCAATAAAATTTCTTATCGATACTCTAACACATGTATTTAATCACTCGGTAAATCATAATAATTAATCGTAATAAACTTTTATATCTCAGATTCGTGGTTTCGCAACCACTGTTCCAATTAGGCCCTATTTCGGGCTATCACACACGGTCTAAGGACACGGGCGTATGCCTTGGCTGTGTGACCATAGTGAGGTGATGACGTCATAAACAGAATGCCATGCTTTTGGCACACGGGCTAAGACACGGGTTTGTCGAGGCCGTTTAAGGGACACAGGCTAGGAACATGGGCGTGTGTGACTACACGGCCTGCCCATACGGGCGTGTGTGACCACACGGCCTTCCCATACGGTCGTGTTCTGTTTCACACAGGCGTGTGGCCCCTGTTTAGGAAAAAACTTTTCTAAGTGCGTAAAAGTTTCCGATTTAATTCGGAAACCTTCCGAATGTATGTTTAAGGCCTCGTAGACCCATAATAAGAATGTTATGCATATGAATGAGAAGTTGAAGTTGGAAATGAATGTTTAAAGCCCAAAGTTGTAAGTTCAAGCAAGTTAAGTCTGGTAATGCATCGTACCCGGTTCCGAAGTTGAATATGGGTAAGAGGTGTTACAGTATTTCTGACTCTAGGGACTCTTCGGTTAAGGACATCAGAACTGTGAGGGACTTTACAGATGTTTTTCCAGAGGAACTACTGGGTTTGCCTCCAAACCGAGAAGTAGAATTTGGGATTGAGCTCATTTTAGGTACAACTCTGGTGTCTATTGCGCCCTACCAAATGGCACCGAAGGAGCTTACGGAGCTTTAGGCTCAAATTCAGGAACTGATAGATCATGGATTCATTCATCCCAGTGTGTCTCCGTGGGGAGCACCGGTGTTTTCTGTGAAGAAGAAAGATGGGACAATGAGGATGTGTATCAACTACTGGCAGTTGAACAGGCTAACAATCAAGAACAAGAACCCACTTCCGAGGATAGATGACCTATTCGACTAGTTCAAAGGGGCTTCAGTGTTCTCCAAAATTGATCTACATTCAGGATATCGATATCATCAATTGAGGGTTAAGGAGGCCGATGTGTATAAGACGGCATTTAGGACTTGTTATGGACATTACAAGTTCCTGGTGATGCCTTTTGGGTTGACGAATACACCAGCGGCATTTGTGGATTTGATGAAAAGTGTGTTCCAACCTTATCTAGACCAGTTTGTGGTGGTATTCATCAATGATATCCTAGTGTATTCCAAGACTGAGCACGATGAGCATCTCAGAGTGGTACTACAGACTCTTCGTGAGAAACAATTTTATGCGAAGTTCAGTAAGTGTGAGTTCTGGCTCCTGAAAGTAACCTTTTTGGGACATGTGGTCTCTACGGAGGGGATTCGGGTTGATCCTCATAAAATTGAGGCTATGTTGGATTGGAAATACTCGAAGAATGTGTTCGAAATTTGTAGTTTTTTGGGGCTGGAAGGTTATTATCAACGCTTCGTAGAAGGGTTCTCCTTGATGGCAGCACCATTGACCAAGCTTCTCTGCAAGGGAGTTCCCTTTGTCTGGACTGATAAGCAATAAAAGAGCTTCAAGAAGCTCAAATCTGTTTTGACTCAGGCCCCGGTTCTGATACAGCCTGAATCTGGGAAGGATTTCGTCGTATACAATGATGCGTAGCATGTGGGTCTGGGTTGCATTCTGATGCAGGATGGTAAAGTGGTAGCTTATGCGTCTCGTCAGCTCAAGACGCATGAGGCTAACTATCCGACGCATGATTTGGAACTGGCTACTGTAGTCTTCGCTTTAAAGATTTGGAGGTACTACCTGTACGGTGAGAATTGTACTATCTACACTGATCATAAAAGCCTCAAATATCTCCTCATTCAGAAGGAGTTAAACCTTAGGAAGCGTAGATGGGTTGAACTACTTAAGGATTATGACTGCACCATCAAGTACCATTCTGGTAAGGCCAATGTGGTGGTGGATGCTTTGAGCCGTAAGGCTATGACCAATCTGTGAGCGATGTTCGCTCGACTCAGTTTATTCGATGATGGGAGTTTGTTAGCGAAAATTCAAGTTAAGCCTACGTGGATTGATCAGATTAGAGGTAAACAGATAAGGGATAAGTCTCTTAAGCTGCATTTCCGTCAAGTTGAGACTGGTGATGCTACTGATTTTAGGATTAACAGTGATGGGGCACTTTATTTCCGCGGTCAAATTTGTGTACCGAGTGATGAGGAGTTCCACCAGTTGATTCTAAGGGAGGCGCATAGTAGTCCTTATGCTATGCATCCCGGTGGGAACAAGATGTACCGAGATCTCCGAGAGTTGTACTGGTGGACAGGGCTGAAGCGTGATGTTACTAACTTCGTTGCTCGTTGTCTGACTTGTCAGCAGGTTAAGGCTGAGCATCAGTTGCCTTCGGGGTTGCTGCTGCCGGTAAAGATACCGATGTGGAAATGGGAGCGACTAACGACGGACTTCGTTAGTGGGTTGCCTTTAACACCTACTAAGAAGGATTTTGTCTGTGTCATCGTAGATCGATTAACCAAGTCGGCTCACTTCATTCAGGTCAGGACGGACTTTTCCCTCCAGAAATTGGTTAAACTATATATATATATATATGAAATAGCGAGACTGCATAGGGTTCCTCTCTCGATCATCTCCGATAGGGATCCTCACTTCACGTCTCGGTTCTGGAAGAAATTACATGAGGCTCTGGGTTCTAGGTTGGACTTCAGTACTGCTTTCCATCCTTAGACAGATGGTCAGTCAGAGAGGGTGATTCAAGTACAGGAGAATATGTTGCGGAGTTGTGTTATAGATTTTCGTGGCAGTTGTGAGGAATATTTTCCATTTGCAGAGTTCACCTACAATAATAGTTATCAGTCTAGCATTTAGATGGCACCTTACGAGGCCTTGTACAGTCGTAAGTGTTGCACTCCGTTAGGCTGGACTGAGTTGGGTGAGCGACGTGTACTGGGTCCTGAAACTGGTTTCTGAAACTGAAGATAAGGTTCTAGTGATTCGAGATCGACTGAAAGCGGCATCTGATAGGCAGAAGTCCTATGTTGATCTGAAGAGAAAAGATATCGAGTATTCTGTGGGGAACTTAGTTTTTCTCAAGGTCTCGCCGTGGGAAAAGGTTCTAAGGTTCGGCCGCAAGGGTAAGCAGAGCCCTAGGTTTATCGGGCCGTACCGAATTCTTAGGCGTATGGGACCTATCGCCTATCAGTTGGAGCTACCTCCGGAGTTAGATCACATTCATGATGTTTTCACGTTTCGATGTTGAGACGCTGCCGCTCTGATCCCACGCATATTGTTCCAGTGGAGGACATTGAGGTTAGACCAGATCTGACATTTGAGGAGGAGCCAGTCAAGATTCTAGATCGCTACATTAAAGTTCTGCGAAGGAAGTCTATTGCCTTAGTGAAAGTGCTGTGGCAGAATCATAGCACTGAAGAGGCCACTTGGGAGACGGAGGATTCGATGCGTCAGCAGTATCGTCACCCTTTCTGATTAGGTAAAATTTTGAGGACGAAATTTTCTTTTAGGGGGTAGAGTTATATCACCCCAAAAATTTATGTTAATGTTTTGGTGAAATATTAACATACAAAATATTTGCCTGCTTCAGTGGTTATGTTTTCTGGGTGTGTATGGGAGGTCCCAAGTTCAAGTCACAACTTGGGTAAATTTTTGCATTTTTATGAATAAAGCTCTCACTAGGGTCTGCTGGTAAAATGATATCAGAATGGGTCTGCTGGTCTGGTGGTTAAGTGGAGTGTTTGATTGCATGAGGTCCTGAGTTCGATTCCCTGCTTTAGCTTTATTTTTGCACGATTATGGGGAAGAGTTTGAGTGGCGATAGAATTCTGAGTAGTGGGGTTTTGGTAGAGAAAATTAAGGGATGTGGATTTGGGGGTGTTCATTTTCTTTCTTTCTTTTTCTCCTCATCTTTTTCCCTCTTGCTACCGAATTCTTGTTCTCCCTCACCTCTTTTCTGCTCAAATTCTTTTCTACTCGGTCTCGTGTTGTTTCTCGGGTTGATTGCGATCGTTCAGTAAGTTTTAGTTAAGTGGACTTGTGCTCTTGTTAATTTTTTATTACTTTTTATATGGGTATCCTTGTTGCCAATTAGGAGAAGATTCAAGAGCTCGAAACTATTTGCTGGAGACTTAGATTCTTAGGAATCGTTGTTGTTCTATCGAAGGTAAGTTTTGGTCGCTCGTTGGATGAGTGTCCTGTTTCAGGTTTGGTTTGATTTCAATCATTTAAGGGATAAACTGGGTGAAACGTTGTTCAATTATAGGTGTTGGGGATCTCGGGATTGCGTATAGAGTGAAAACGAACCAAGCGTGTACCCAGAAACACAGAAAACGAGAATCGGCGAAAGCCAAAAAATGTTTCTGTCAACGCCACACGGCCGTGTGGTAGGCCATGCGGTAGGTCGTGTGCAAGGTTGTGAGCCACAACACAGTCGTGCGATCGACGAGCTAGGCCGTGCGCAAGTGACACGGTCATGTAATGGCAGGGCAAGGCTGTGTGCTACACACGCGCTCGACCTATTGGGTCATGTGGGCCCACACGGGCGTGTGGAATTTTGGGCCAGGCCGTGTGATCCACACAACCAAGGCCAATTTGGGCCATGTGGGCCACACGGGTGTATGGGCCCACACGAACAGGCCACGTGGGCGTGCGAGCCCATTTTTCTAAACTGATCTGTAAGGTTGCACGGGTCGCCCAAGTCGATTGTGGACCTACTATAGGGTTGGTAAGCATTACTTAGACCCCTAATTAAATGATCTGATTATGTGATATATGTATTAAGCATGTTACACTTAGCATGTATACCGATTTGAATGTGTGATTTGTTAATTGCATTATAGCATGTCATCGATTGTATGCTGCATTACATTGGGGTGGGTTGATGATATTGGAGGAAGTATCTGAAAGGCTATTAAGCCTGTTATCTGGCAGCTTAGCTGCAATCTTCTGATTTTGTGCCGCATTTTGGTACAGCATGGTGTGTAGGGATGGGTGGGTTGATTTTATCTCCACATGGTGTGTAGGGTTGGTCAGAAATTGTGTGTAGAGGCTGGTGTGTAGGATTCTGATATTCTGTTTTATTTTGTATGTTATATCTAATGGGCTGAGGCTCTAAACTGCATCTTATTCTGTATCTAAGTGGGCTAAGGTTCACACCAATTCTGTAATGGGCTCAGACTTGAACGGTAAATATATGATTGTTTTCTGATATTATGTTGTGTGCATGTTTTCTGTGGGGATTACACACTGAGTTTGCGAAAACTCATCCTTTTTTCTGTTTAATTTGTTCAGCTAATCCCCAGCATTAGAGGGACCCGTACGGCGAAGGACTCAGCGGTATTTTATGGATTCATAACTGCTAGGCGTAGGAAGACGCGGTTTTCAAAAGCTAAAGTATTTCCTAAACCCTCGATCCCTTAGACGGTTTCTCAAAAACAAAAAGGGTTTCTCTAAAATGAACAGATTTACTTAATTAACTCAGTTTCAAAAAATAAAGTATTTCTAAAGCTTCCACAACGAATTACGTTTTAAGCAAACGACTAGATGCATAAGCAAATTCTAGAATCAATAAGAGTAATAAAACTAACATGGTTTTATCATAGTAAATTAGTTTTCAAAATTCCATTCCATGTGACATCGCCAGATTCGACCATAACGTCTAGGCCTGGTTTGGGGTGTTACATCAAATATGGCTCGAGTTATTGAAAGATTATGAATTTGTGATTGATTATCACCCGGGAGAAGCTAATGTTGTTGCTGATGCCTGGAGCCGAAAATCTTTGTTTGCATTACGAGCAATGAATACCCAATTGATGATTTGTGAAGATGGGTCTATTTTAGCTGAATTAAAAGCTAAACCAGTATTTCTTCAACAAATCTATGAAGCTTAGAAAGATGACCGTGAATTGCAAGTTAAACGAATTCAATGTGAGACTATTCCTAATTCAGAGCTTCAGATTGGAGCCGATGATTATTTAAGGTTTCGGAACAGAATTTACATACCAAGAAATTCAGAACTCATACAGAAGATTTTGCACAAAGCGCACAATAGCTGTTTATCTGTTCATCCAGGGAGTACCAAAATGTACAACGATTTCAAACAGTTTTATTGAAACAAGATATCTCAGAGTTTGTTTCTAAATGTTTGATTTGTCAGCAAGTCATAGCTGAAAATCAAGTACCATCGAGTTTTCTGCAGCCTGTGATGATTCCCGAGTGGAAATGGGATAGAGTTATAATGGATTTAAAATCGGGATTGCCCCTAACTCCGAAAAAGAAAGATGCTATCTGGGTTGTCATTGATCGACTAACGAAATCTGCTCATTTCATACCGGTACGTACATATTATTCGCTTGATAGACTAGCTAATTTGTACATTGCTGAGATTTTTCGATTGCACGGGGTGCCACTATCTATTATTTTTTATAGAGATCCGAGATTTACATCGCGATTTCGGAAGAAACTGCAAGAAGCTTTAGGAACAAAGTTGAATTTCAGTACTGCTTTTCATCCTCAGACTGACGGTCAGACCGAGAGAGTTATTCAGATTCTTGAAGACACGCTGAAATGTTTTATTTTAGAGTTTGAGGGCAGTTGGGAAAAATACTTACCGTTGATTGAGTTTGCATATAACAACAGTTTTAGACGAGTATAAAGATGACAGCGTAGGTGTAACACCCCAAACCCGGCCCATGCGTTTCGACCAGATCTGGCATGTTATCGAACACATAACACTTTATCGCATTTTGAAAACACAAGTTAAATTAATTAAATTTGAATAAAGGAGAGACTTTTTGAAAATAAACCTCTTTGTATTTTTATTAATAAATGTAAATAAACCTAGTGGTATATTTATAAGTTGCATAACATAGAAAACTCCTACGTTGAATAAAAACTATGGCCTAATTACATAATTGTTTCTCAAGTAACAATAAAACAAACTTAAAGAAGTCTTAAAGAAAATATAATTTGTAGAAATAAAACTTGATGGCCCCTCGAGTCTGTCTCGGCTCCCATGCCCACGATCTACTGCTCATCTGGAGAGTAGAGAAAAGGAAAGCGTGAGTCACCAAGACTCAGTGTATAAATCTCAAAGCACACAACGACCTGAGCCCACAAACACATTATGGGCCCTGGCCCATAAGGCATCAATCATAATCATACATCAAAATAATACATGATTAATAACCCAACCCATCCTAGGTTTCCATCCTCTACACACCATCCCGTACCAACCATCACACCTTGGGATTTCTACAATCAACCCTCTATCCGCTACACACCAAAATGACAGCCGTACTGCCTATTCCTATTAATTAGGAATCATTAAATGTGGCATAGCCACTGATCACAAAGTGACCTATCATTTATATTTGTGGGTTTTCTACCACCGATCACAAAGTGACCTATCATGCACTTCCCCTTCAATATCATCATTCCCACCCCATGCATACATACATAAAGAAAACATCATACAGACATATATACTTTTCAATACACATAGGGAGTTCTATGTTTACATACCTGGCATTTTTGCCTAACCCTTTTAGGGTTCCATTCGACTGTCTAGACAGCCTAATTCCGGCTTTTTAGCCCATAACATATATAAATAAACATACATACAGGTTTAGTAGTAGTGTGTTAGAGATCTACACACCTGATTACCGATAAAACGATGCTTTCTATGTCGACGCTATCCTTAGTTGACACAACTGCTATCTCGAACGGCAGATACTGCTCGTTTCTTAAACTTAGGGATTCTTTCTTTTGCCTGATCCATATTTAATTCCATCATAAATCCTACACACCATCCCGTACCAACCATCACACCTTGGGATTTCTACAATCAACCCTCTATCCGCTACACACCAAAATGACAGCCGTACTGCCTATTCCTATTAATTAGGAATCATTAAATGTGGCATAGCCACTGATCACAAAGTGACCTATCATTTATATTTGTGGGTTTTCTACACCGATCACAAAGTGACCTATCATGCACTTCCCCTTCAATATCATCATTCCCACCCCATGCATACATACATAAAGAAAACATCATACAGACATTTATACTTTTCAATACACATAGGGAGTTCTATGTTTACATACCTGGCATTTTTGCCTAACCCTTTTAGGGTTCCATTCGACTGTCTAGACCATATTAAAGACTAGCTATTTTCGGCTTTTAGATCTAGTTGACCAAGCTTCCTTCAAATCCCGAATTGTCGCCCAACATAGAACCATTAAAATATTAGCTTTTCGGCTTTTTTCCTATCAAAAACTGGGAATAGATCATGAGAACTAATCAAAAATTGACACTTACCTTAGCATAGGAGATTCAGCTAGCACTTGAGAGGATTCGGCAATGCCAATGGAAGATTTAAATGTCGAAACTATAGAACTAATTCTCAAATAGGATGAATAGAAGAAAAGACTATGGATGCTTCGGCTTTTTAGAGAAATCGGCACAAGGAGGAAAAAGTGGAGAAGAGTTTCGGCTTTTGAAAAAATTGGAGAAAAGAAATTGAAGAGGGAGAGGCTAGGGAACATAATTTCTCCTATTTTTGAGCCTTGTAGCCGTCCACCTCTACTAACCCTAGTGCCGAAATTTAACTCACTTAAATTAAAAGATTTGGGCCTCATTAAACTTAAATTTTGGGCCCTTAAATCCCTTGTTGTGGCGTCACCCTTGCTCACATTTAATTGCCAAAAATGGCCCAAAAACATGGGCTCCTTGCGACCCAAAACTTGTTCCTTTTTAATTGTTAATGATGCCACCTTAAAATAATTTAATCTGGGCCTTTGCCTAATTCTAAGCCCAAATTTAGACCCCTATCACTTAAATTAACCTATTAAACTTATTCCTATACTAAACGCATAGACTCATTAATTCAGGATGTTACAGTAAGAAGCTTTATAGGGTCGCAAATGTCAAACTCCGTTATACTGGACTGAACTAAGTGAGAAAAAGATTCACCGAGTTGACTGGATCAGAGAAACTGAAGAAAATGTAAAAAAGATTCGCGACAGTTTAAAAGCAGCTTTAGATCAATAGAAATCATACTCTAATATGAAATGTAAAGAAATTGAGTTTTAAGTCGAGGATCGAGTGTTTCTAAAGGTGTCACCGTGGAAAAAGGTTCTTTGATTCAACCGTAAAAGAAAGCTGAGTCCGCGATTTATCAGACCATATGAGATCATCGAAAGAATATAACCTGTAGTATATCAATTAGCTTTATCATTAAAACTTGAAAAGATTCATAATGTCTTTCATGTTTCTATGATACGTCGATACAGATCCGATTCATTACAAGTGATTTCTCCTGTAGATGTTAAAATACAGACTAATTTGACGTATAGCGAAGAACCGATCAGGATTTTGGCTCGTGAAAACAAAGAATTGAGAAATAAACGCATAGCCCTAGTGAAGGTTCTTTGGCATAAACACGAGATTGAGGAAGCTACGTGAGAACCCGAGGAAGCTATGAGAAAACAATACCCTAAACTTTTCACTAGTAAGATTTTCAAGGACGAAAATCCCTAAAGGGGAGATTTGTAACAACCCGTTTTTAGTCAAATTGGAACAGTGGTTTCGGAACCACAAATTTGAAGTCAAAATTTTTTATTATTATTATTTTAAGTTTTACAACATGATTGAACGATTGTGTGAAAGTTTCGTTCAGTAATTTTATCGTTTGGTTGGTTAATTTGATAAAAAGGTCTAAATCGCGTAAAGTGTAAAATGCATGTTCTATTAGTTTAAGGTGTAAATTAGCTTTGGTTTTAATAATGGATGTCCTTAAGTACTAATTGGACCATTGATAAGGTTAATGGACATTTATTTTCATGGTTTTTGTGAAATATTAATGTTTTTTTAATAATGTAAATTTCTAAATAAAGATTAATTAAATAAAACAATAATTTTTTACATCTTCCATTATCCTTCGTCCATCGAAAATTCACTTGAGGAAGCCATTAACAAGCTTCAAGCTTTCGACTTTGTATTCTTGGTCATGTAAGTCCATTTTTTACTCAGTTTTTAATGATTTCAATGTTTTTGTGATTGTTGCTTCATATTTTAGCTAGCCCTTACCTTAGATTTCGAAACTGTTAAAGATTTATCATGTTTCCATTGTTTAATGCTTGAGTAATTTGATGAATTATGATATATTTGGAAGGTTTAGTGTTAGATTATTAGTTTTTGTAAAGTGTTTTTTTGACAAAAATGTCAAAAAGGGATTAAATTGAGAAAATGTGAAATGTGGAGGTTAAAAGTGTGAATAAATGAGAAATATGGGCTAATATGAGTACTAGAGAAATTTAGCTAGCATGGGTTGTGGTTAAATTGCATGAATTTGTGATTTTATGAAATAAGGACTAAATTGTAAAAGATGTAAAATATCAGCGGCAAATGTGTAAAAATGAATTAAAGTGAAATTTGGACTAAATTGAATAGATCGAATGCTGAATGTGCTAAATTTGATAATATATAGATCAAGATAAGCTGAGATCAGGTTTAGATCGGGGAAAAGGAAAAGTGGACGAATAGTCGATAATTTCCATCCAAGCAACTCGAGGTAAGTTCGTATAATTATAATTGAATCGTTAAATACTTCTAAGTTATTTGAAATGAAAGTATAATTGAGTAAATGGTATTACTGAGTTTGAATGCCCAATTGATGAGAATTATTGAATATCGAGTCTCATTTGAACCGTAGAAAGCCGTAGGATACGAGTGACATGTCACTTGGGTTATCGTTTTGGTCGAGATCCTGCATATGTTGCGGACTTACCACAGCTCGTATGAGCTTATAAATATATCAGCTCGTAAGAGCTTGCTTTTTGCATCTCATCAGAGCTTACTGTCCATCAGCTTAGGAGGAGCTTACTGATCATTGCTCGAAAGAGCGGAAATGATAATGAATTGACGGATTTCCAACTTAAACGTAATGTATATCAATCAAATATCCCTCGATATGCAAATAGGTTCAATGGGCATAAATTTTTTTATTGGTTATGTGATAAAACTTTGTGTTTATACGAATGAATTACTGTTTATACGGATGAGTTACTGTTATCCAATGAATTATTGATTATATTATTAACAGTGAAATGTTACAAATGATGTACATGATATATGATTTTGATATGATACAATGTATTGAGTACTAAATTGAGATAATGGATGATTATATGCACTTATTAATGAGTGCTTGTGTTTAGGCATTTGGTAATTGAATTGAGTATACATTAATTATTGACTTGATTATGTATAAATGGTAAGTTAAATTCTAAATTATACGGGCTTACTAAGCTATAAAGTTTACTCTGTTCCTTTTCCTTGTTTTTATAGAGGTTCGATAGCTCGCTCGATTCAGATAAAGTCAGAGATACGCATCACACTATCCAGTTGCCGATTGGTACTTTTGAACTCATGGATATATGTAAATATGGCATGTATAGGCTAGTTATAAATATGATAGTTATGGTTACTTAGGCTAGTGATTTTGCTACATGTTGTGGTATACGATAAAGCCATTTGATTTGGCTTAACTTGGTATAATGCTTTGGTTTCATATAAGTATTCAAATATGTGTATGAAATGTTATGGATTGGCTACTTATTGGGTTACAAAATGTTGCAAATTATGCTTGTGTAGGTATGTAAAAATAGGGTGGCGAAATGGCTTTGCAAATAGCCTATTTTTGTCCACATAGGGCGTCTGTCTCAATCGTGTGTAACACACGGTTATGTTTCATGGTCGTGTGTCCCCTGGTGTTAAAATTAAAATGAAGTCAGTATGCTTCACACGGTCTCACAAACGGGCGTGTGATCGGCCGTGTGGCACAAGTCAGAATACCCTCCTAATTGGCACATGGCCTAGCACACGGGCATGTGACTTGGCCGTGTTGCATAAGTCAGTATACCCAGTAGGTTTGACACGGCCTAGAACACGAGCTGGCACACGGGCGTGTGTGGCCATTTCGAAGGGCACATAGGCTAGACACACGGGCGTGTGGTCGACCGTGTGACCCAAGTCAGTATTACCCCCTATTTTCACACGGCTGGTGACACGAGCGTGTCTCGTGGCCGTGTGAGACACACGGCCTACCCACACTGGCGTGTGTCCCCTATTTGAAGTAAAATTTTCTAAGTTTCCCAATTTTGTTCTGAATTATTTATTTAGTCTCGAACTATTTCTAAAGCGTGTTTAAGGCCTCGTAGACCCTTTTAAGGGATAAAGTGATTGTATTTGAATGAGATATGAATAATGAATGGTTGAATTGAGAAAATGTATGTTAAATAGTTGTTTCATTGTTTCATAAGTCTGATAATGCTCTCTAACCCTATTCTTGTGTTGAATACGAGTGAGGGCTGTTACATTTATCGAGTCCCATTAGGGAGATACATTGTCTTAGGTATTGGAGCGAATGACTCCTAGAAGATATAGACATAGATGTGACTAACTAGATTGACAGTACATTTGACATGACCCAAGTAGAATAGACCCTAGATTCGTTTATGGATTTATTGACTTGTGACATTCATAATGTGACATACCTTTATCCTGAGCAGGTGATGGACTACATATGTGTGACTCATATACTTTGATGTAATGAAAAACCTGGGTTCAAAAAGATAAGGAACTAAAATTTGGTCCATTGAGTTTAAGACTTCTGCAGTATATAGCATCATTCCACAATAGTGAAATTCAAAGCTAAACTAAAAGGTAAATGATACACTCTCATCGGCATTATATGATAGATGAAAAGTAAACATTGTCACAGGTCATTTATCTTTGTGATAAATGATTTGATTACTATTTGATAGTAATTAACTTTTCATGAAAGAAAATGTAATGATTACTAAGAGACAAAATAAGATCATATTGGAAGAACAGATTTATCCCAAAGAGATTAAGGATATCCTATAAGGGTAACACACTTATGACAAGGTCATTGGATGAGAACTTATTGCATAGCTTTCATAATGGTATATAATAAGGGAAAGCTCAGTCATGACTAAATAATTTTGATAATTAATAGGCAAAAAACCAAAACTTAATTATAAATTATTTAATACCTAATTATATATGTCCAACTGGTTCATTCGCTAGCCCGAGATAACAAAAAATGAACTACATGTAGAACCAATAGATGGAAATGAATAAAAGTGATGAAGTAAGAAAATAGATCCCATGAATCACAATCTGCAGTGAATGTATTTCTCACAAAGTACAAAAATGACATGAGAATTAATTTAAGATTCATCGAACTTTTATTTAATTAATTATAATTAAATAATTGAAGTTCAAAGATGGAATTAAATTAATTAGTCATTATGATATTTGTTGAATAAGGAAATTAAATATATTTCCTCATAGATTCTATCATAGTAAAGTTGTTATGACTTTAACAGAAATAGAATTAGGTTGAGAAAATTATTTAATCAATAAATTAATTCAGTTAATTTTATTAATTGATTAAATAATATTTATTTTAGAAATTAGAAAATAAATATTGGGTTGGATTAAATTATAAAGTGATGGGTCAAAATTCCAAAAGAAATATATAATTAGACTCGATACATGAGAGGTCGAATCAGCCCTCATAATAGTATGAAGAGAAATAACCCTAGTAGGAAGTACGAGGAGGGTAACCCTAATAGGAAACACAAGCACTTATTCAACCAAAACTCTAGTTGGAGTAGGATTGTATTTCCTATTTAATTAATATTATTTACCAATGACTTATTCAACCAAAACTCTTATACTTCTCCTAATAAATTTAGAGCATCGACTGAGCAAAACACACAACATTCGAACATCATTATTTTGTCTGAAAATAGTAGTAATTTATTTACACAGAATGAATTAAATTTTTTGCGAATTATGAGTTTTACCAGTTTATAGAGAGAACTTACTTTCCTACTAAAAGTAAGTAAATAATTTATTTTTTTGTTTTTTTTTCTTGTTGCTCAAGCCTACACTCGACGTGATTCGTGGCGTAAGGATAGCGGAGAAGGCCGCTCGGTTGAAAGTCAATATTCACTTGAGTTCGCCTCGCACAAAGCACATGTATATTTCTGGTTAGGGGTTACTAAAATAAATATTATAAAAGTGCTCAATTTTATAAAAATTTTCAAATTTTCACTGTAACTATAATAATCGTTTTCTAAACCGATTTTTCCAACATACTACACCTCTCTAAGAAGCAAGGCCACACCAAGCTCGACCACTTCACCAATTTGTGGGATCTGTTTGACAAGATAGTTGTTACTTGTCATTGACATACCATGTACCTGTGTCACATTTATTTGCGTCATCGAGCTAATAAGGATACTTAGGTTAACGGCTCAAGTAATGACCTACCAAACAAAATAGGACAAGTGCCTTAAAATGTCTGTAACAACCCAAACTCGGCCCAAACACCATGGCCGGATCAGGCATGTTACTAGGAAAAAGGTGTCAAAACGAATTTTTAATTCTAATGTCGGAAAATGTCGTAGGTTTGAAAACTCTCCACTTGAGGGGTGGTTTCGAAATCAGTGATTGGTAGTTGAAGTAAAAATTCCCGAGTTGAGATAAAATTATATTTATTACCCTTACTGATACCGGGAAAATGGTTGTTTTTATATTACCCAAATTTTGAAAACTCCAATTTAACCCCCATGTCAAAATTTTAGTATAGTCATTTCTAGATAAATATTAAATAATGAATTTAACTTATAAATCCGAAATTTACCAAGTCTAGTGTGGCCTTATTACATACTGAAAATATCCCAAAAGAAAGTTTCAAATAATAGTTTAAAATAAAGTTTACTAAATCAACTCCCGCATGGCCACATCGAGTCCTTTCTAGCCCCGTCCAAAGAGTCATGAACTACCTGCGAAGTGTTAAGAAAACAGGGTGAGTCACCAGACTCAGTGTGCAATTATACTGCCACACTCCACAAGTGGGCTTGGCCCAAAATCATCATTAAAATATAATGCCATGTATCATTGATCAACATAATGGCCCAACCCAACCTAATGTCCATCCTCTACACACCACTCCGTACATCCATCCTCATACACACCTGGGGATTTCTACAATCAACCCTCCGTCCGCTACACACCTCTTCGGCAGTCATGCTGACAGACACACTGCTCGAAGTCCACATAAGTGGTCTAGCCACTGAATCCACGTGATAAAATCACAATTTCCACAATGAGGCTCAGGGCCATCATTAATCGTGACCAACTCACCCACATATATATATATACACTTCCCCTTTTAACATTTATACCCCAAAACCCATGCACATGCAACATAATACAACAAATAGGCAACATGATAAACATAAATATGCATATTTCATACTCACATGTGTCCACAACAGCTTATCCACAATTATTAACGTAAGTAGTATATGTAACAGACCAATTTTGACCCTAATCGGAACGGTGGTTTCGGGACCACGAATCCGAGCCTGTGAGATATTATAATATTATGTCTTGTGTTTGTTATGTGTGCTTTTAGTGAGTGTAAAAATCTCGTAGAAAATTTTAGCTATCTAAGTGTTTAATTTGCTAAGAAGGCTTAAATTGCAAGAAGGATTAATGTAGTGGGCATTAATGAAAAGGGAGCTAAATGAATTGTCCATAAAACATGGGAATTTGCATGTCAAATTCCCCACATTTGAACAAGGTGGACGGCAAGCATGCATATATGCTCTTTTTTTTTATTTTTTTTTATGACATTTAGGCATTATTATATTCAAGCATGCTAGGAATATATGCTTTTAATTTATACATATTTTGATTTTAGAAAAAGCATGCTATGAATTATGATTAAATAACAAAAAGAAAAAAAGAAGAGTTTTCTCATCTTTCATTCATCCTTGCCGATTTCTACCTTGAAGAGAAGAGAAGAACTTCATCTTCCCCATTCGGCCTTGCATGCAATAGATTAGGTAAGGACTATCTTGACATGGCTTGAATTCTTGATTATTTCTCTTTGGAAAACAAGCAAAACTTGTTAAGTTAGTAGGATGAGATTCGGCCATGCATGTGGGAATCAAGATAAGAGTTGAATCTTAGCTTGATAGCCAACCCTTAGATTTTGTTGATTTCTTTAAGCATTAGGGAAAAACAAGTAAAGTTTTGTGATGCCATGCATGATGAAGTTCGGCCATGGGGGGGGAGGGGTTTATAATTTGAGCTGAAAATAAGCTTAGATAGTATAAGAAGAAATAGCTTGAACTCGTAAGAAAGCTTTGTCGATTTTTGGCTTGAAGATACCTTCATATTTGGCCGAATATGGGGTTGAACATTCATGAAAATAATTCCTTCTTGTGTTTGGATGTTCGGCCATCCACATATAATGAAGTTGACCCTAGATTAATTGTTATATGTGATGTGTAATTATTGGGTGAACTAAGTATAAGACTTGAGTACTTGAAGTAAAATAGTGCAAGGAGTAAAATAGATGGAAGGAAGAGTTAAAAAAAAAGAATTCTAAGAACCTAAGGGCCATTCGGCCATGTAGAAGAAATCCACATAGGTTGAATTGGAGTAGTTAAATGCATGAAATTGGAGTGGTTATTTAGCTTATTACTTTGTTGTATGATGAGGAAAATGCATGGGTGTGGAATAGATATATTCGGCCATAGTAGAGGATGAATTGGAGATATTGTAATTGGCTATACATGTATACTTATAAAGTGAATGTATGGCCATAGTTAAGAAGATAAGTAAAATTTAGGTACATTAAATGTAAGAAGTGAGGATTCGGTTCCTAGTTTGCTTGAATTTAATTTGTGTGTGTAATATTGTTTTGAGTTGAGTAAAAAGAGATAGGGTGGATATGAACCAAATTTATTTAACATCTTAGATCGGGAACAAAAAGAGAAGGAACAAGATCGAGGCAAAGCAAAGATTATCGAGTAGCCGATTTGCACGGCTTATCGACAACCGAGGTAAGTCCTTTAGTTAAATCATGTCCAAGAGTTAATTATGGTTATCTTGACTATTAAAAATTTATGAATGCTAAAGTCTAATTACATCATGGCCGAATGTATGTTGACCTATTGGTTGATGATTTAAGTTGAGAATGTGATGGAAATTCTTTTGGCTAATGCAAGGTGAATAAGTAAGTTCTTGAGCTACCTTATATCTAAAGATCCTTTACATATCTAGTGAATGATGTAAATTGTATAAGCTTGGTATAAAACCATGAGTTGGTCGATTGTGATAGTGATGGATTTGATTGATTTCAAATTTATTAAATGTAATGGTAATAAAGGTGTATGATTCGATATGTATAGTGAAAATGTGAAAAGCTTGTAAAGATATTTAGATATTCGGGCCTCGAGCCTAGCAGGCCTCGTGCCGGTGTTATCTATCGGGCTTTTATGCCTAGCAGGCCTCGTGCCGGTGTTATCTATCGGGCTTTTATGCCTAGCAGGCCTCGTGCCGGTGTTACCTATCGGGCTTTACGCCTAGCAGGCCTTGCGCCGGTGTTACTTTTCAGGCTTTTACGCCTAGCAGGCTTGATGCCGGTGATGAAATTTACCTAAGAGGAGCTTAATCCTTGTCAAGACAATTTAGAACTAAATTGCCAAGAATATGGTTCGGGTAAGTATGTGAGGTATGTTATGTTAAATATTACTGGTGCCAAATTGTCATTGATGAATGTGATTTGACGGAAGTCGAGCTTAGACCATGCTATTATGGGACAATTGATTTGCATGTATAACTGCTATGAAAGAAGGTTATCGAATTATTAATATTTGGCCTTGTGTAAATTATTTACTTAGTTGTCTATGTAGAATGCCATATGTGGATTGTTTTATCTTCATAAATAATTAAATGTTCTAATTTAAATGAGTTGGGACTTACTAAGCTAGTAAGCTTACTTGTGTGAGATGTTTCCTCTGTTTTATAGATTAGGAGCAAGCCACAAGCTCACCGGGATCGTCGGAAAGTCGCTCACACTATCAACCTACATTTTGGGTACTCCTTCATTTTGGGTTGGTTTTAAACGAAGGCATGTATAGGATAGGCTTGGTATTGTTTGAGAAAAATTTTTCGGTTCATGTGTAAACACTAAAAGAGTAGCCACGCGAAAATGGCTAAATTTTTGTTAAGTACGTTGGGGTGATTTGATGTAAGTTGGTTCATGGTGGAAATGTCTATGCATTCCTAAACGAGTTAACCGTATTACTAAGGAAATAGTTGAATATGAATTGAATCCTTGTAAATTGAAGTAAGGAGGTTCGGGTAGAAGCTAGTTATTTTTAAGAATGCATTAAAACAGCTTGTAGCAGCAGCAGTGATGCGAGTTAGGAAAATCACCAAAAATAGGGTATATTGAATTTGGAGATGAGTGAGTTATGAAATTGAACCTGATTGCGTCTATTTTTATATGGAAGAAACAGAGTAAGCAAAAGATTTTTACATTATGAGATAATTCAGTTTTAGTGAGACCTACTCTGAATGCATTCGCGAGTCACTGTTCTGTTTTGGAAAAATTGTCAAAAATTGTAAAAAAATAATTAGGAAGCATGGGTTATATGTGTAGAACCCTTATTGAGTCTATTTTTCATTGGTATAAACTAGAACAGTATATGAAAATTGTGCAATGAGATAACTGCAGTTTTATAGGGACAGGTCAGAACTGTCCAGCAGTGTAATAAGGGTATCTTTGATGAATAAACTGTACTAATTGGCCACATGAAAAATTCTAAAAAAATTATGGTGAATAGATATATGAGTCTACTTTCAAGGAAAATTTACGGATCTGAATTTCGAACTCTATAACTCGAGTTATAGCCGAATTAGTCGGCACAACGCAGCTTGACAGCTTTAAGATTTTCATGTTCTGAACTAGTAGTCAAGTCTAGTAATGCCTCTTGCTCAACTCCGGCGACGGTACCGGGTACGGGGTGTTACAGTATACTAACCTAGTTTACTGATTACCCAACACAGGTAAATTACCCTCCACTGCCGCTATTTTCGGCTTTCAAGCACAACACATACATTTATAAAATTAAAGGATTAGTGTGTTAATTACACACCTGAAAACTTGAAGAACTAAACTATCGATCTCCTTAACGTCCTCACTCGAAAAGATCACAGTGATTTGCTTTTCCTTTTCAGACGCTGGCCCACAGCCCAGTGGCCAATCCCGAACTGCTGAAACTGCTCACTTCTTGAACTTAGGGGTAGGGACTACGTGTCCAACCCCTTTCTTTAATTGACTAGTACTCAACTCCATAAAATATGATCTTGGTCAGAAGACTCGGTTAAAACGTTGAATAAGATTTAAACGAAACAAAATAAACACTTTAATCCAACACCCCTTGCCGAAATTAACATAACCCGGAGAGTTTACACTTGAACCAAGAGATTGACGAAATCCCTACATAAATCCATGTTAGATTCGGCCCCAATAACTTGTGGTCAAAAAGACGTGGCCTTCGGCCGAACGAATATTGTAACCCCCTTACCTCGATTGATCGAACCCCGAGAGATCCCTAACACCCTTAACGCTGGTTTAAACAGAAGACCCGAAATCAAGCCCTTCATAGATTCGGCCACACATAAGAAACAGAGTTAGGCTTTTGGTTTCGGAAAACCAAAGAGAAAAAGAGAAAGATCCAGATAGAAGAGAACCCTTACCACTACCACTAGGAACCGATTGAGAGGCTTTGATAGGAGATGAGTGACAGCACTTCCCCTAGGGATTAACACACGAAAATAATCACCACACGGAAGAGAGATTCGGCTTTCCAAAGAATAAGAACCACAAGAGAGCTTAAGAGATGAAAAAGGAAGGGTAAAGATGATTGCAAGATTTGGCTAAGGTTCACAAGAATGGAAAGTTCATTCGGTTAGAAGAAAGAAGAGTTGATCGGCTTCTGAAAGTAAAGTAAATGTTTCAGGCTATCAAAGAGTAAAAGAGATGAAGAGACAGGTAAGGTTCGGCTTTAGAGAGTGAGTAGAGAAGAGAAAAAGTTACAATGGAAAGGGTGTGATGCTTACGGTTGAGGTGTTTTGAAGAATGAGTAGAAAGAAAAGAAGATGGGACGAAAATGCACAAATGGTCTCTTTCACTTTCGGCTTTTGATCATAAGAAAAGAAAAGAAAATAGATGAATGACTCTTGACTAGCACCCTTTTCGGCAAAGAGCTTAGAGAAAGGAGAAAAAACCCCCAAAAGAGGAACACACTCACCACCAACACCTAAATCCGGCACCTAACCCCCTAAACTGAAACACCCCCTCACACCCCTTTTACATGACCGAAAATCCCCTTCCTAGAACCCCATATTCGGCCAACACTCCTCCCCTCTCCAAATCCCCTCTTTCTCTCCTCAATTTCCTCTCCTTCACACATTCAAACAAGTTTGAATGATTCAAACTCCTAATAATCCTCTCCACCAACCATTCAAAAACATTTGACCCTTTCAAACCTCCCCCTTTCAAGTGCCCTTGCCGAATCCATCACCTACCTCTCCAAGCGCAAAATAAACTCCAAAATGCTGTCCATGTAACTCGAACCCCTTCCCCCTTGTAACACCCCTCTGACGCAACCCCCAACCTCCCCAAAGTAACGCCTCCTTGCCACTACACCAACCTTCTTCTTGTGTCAACAACCACAGAATTTAATCCTTAATAGCCTGGCTCCACTGGCTCTCCCCTAAAAGCTTAGAACCAGAAATTTTCACTAAGGCTCAGACTTAACCCCAAAGTCCCCGAAGCCCCCAAACACACTCAAACAGTTATGTAAAGCATACCAACACATAGATACGAAATAAAATGTGAGACCCCCAAATCCCGGATGTTACAATGTCTCTCTTAAATACATCTCTAAAGTTAATAGATGCAAGACAACAACTTCACTTACCTATCCATACACCTTCCCTAATGATACCAAGCTCCTCCATATCTTAGAACATCTCTTGTGATTCTTGGCCCACTAGGTGAATTACCTTTCTAATCTCCTCCAACTTTTTACCATCAATAAATATGAATTATTACGTGAGTTGCTCTGATTATGAAACACTATTTGTAAGACTAAAAACAATAGTTTAAAACATGCAAAAGCACAGCACATATTGTTTACTCTAACCCTTATTACGGAAGGTTACAAATGGATTCATAAAGGAGTAAACAAATTTGTCAAATGCAATTAACAAACTGTTCTTGAAGTAATTTATTTATACTCACTTAAAATCATGTCTTCAATGGATGATGTTGTTCCTTAAAATAATCTTTTCGAAAAAAAATGGTTAATCTAATAGAATTCATCCCCTTGATAATAGGGATTAGGATGTCAAATATATCTCTCAGATCATATCCCTAATCTTTCAAATTATTTCCATCTATACCCTTTTGAAAAGAAAAGAATAAATTTAATATTTTGTGGATTCTAAATAATTTAGTTTTTCATTACAAATAAATCATATATTTTTTGCAACTATATAGATAAATAAATTAAGCAAACAAAATATAAGCCAAATTTTACCAACAAATTATTTACACTAACAATGTAGCTCATTGTGTTTCTCATGATATTGTAATGCTATATGCAACACTTTTTCATGACACTTGTCTTGTTCTAATAATCTCTTTAGTTGGTATTTTTGAAAAGAAAATTTCTATAGCAAATATAAACATAATCCACAGAAAAAAATATAAAGAAACTAAAGAAACTAGATATATGTAGCATATAAATCCATGTCAATCATTAAAAACAACATAGTCCCTTTATCAAGTTACATCTGCAAGTATCATCAAACAGCATTTAACGATAACAATTTTCATGACAAGAGAAACCAAAAAATAGTATAAGTAGAATTACCAGTGGTTAAACGTTATGTAAAAAATATCATACAATATATCCTCTTCCTCAACTCCATCTCTACCTCTCTTTTTTCGAAAATCTAAGAGGCTCCTCCTTATTTGTATGCCCATTTAGATTTATGAAAAACTTAAGTGCTTCTTTCTTGGCCTTGGCTAGCCTTTATAACTCAAAATTGATAAGTTTGATATGATTTTCTACATAAGATATCATTCGAGCCTTCTTAGCAACAATAGAGTTTTGAAGTGGACCAACTTTTGGACATTAGATATGACATTTTGATCAACATGATCCAAAGAACCTTGTCTACTTCAACCTTTTCTTTAGCATATGTTCGAACAGTATCATCTACATGCTTGTCATGTTTTCACTTAATAGATATTATCATTAGGGGAGTAGATCATTCAAGATGATCATACTTAGTATTAACACAATGTTGCTTTATTATAACTTTGTAAATGAGGGAAGAGAAAGACAAAGATTTGAAACACTAAACTAGATTTTAAGTCGGCAATAATTTGGTCAATAATTGCAGTGACAAGATAAAAAGTTATGATGTTCCCTCTTATGCATAAGCACGCCTAAATTCTTGTTCAATGTGGCAAAGTAGAGAGAAAGCACTAGTTATTTAAAGCAATATTGTGCAAGCTTGCATACTTTACACTTATTTCAGTTCTTGAGAGAGAACTACATAATAAGAAGGATATTTATCCTGAAGAGTTTGTTCAAATATAACCTTGAATTTGTTAACCCTTTCTTCATTCAATTTCTTCTATTTTATCCTAGTTGTAGAAGTCTCCATAAGCCTTTCTCCCTTTTCATTCACTATTTTTTGACAATTTGAATTCAAGAAAAGTCTATATAATAACATCTTGTTCATCTAGAAGACTATTCTTGGTAGCTTGCCTCTCAATTATTACTTCAACTAGTACAACAGATGGTGTCAAACCTTCAATTTTTAGGATCTTCTTAGAAACATTAGATGTAGGACAATGCCTCTTATTTTTACTGAAGTTTATTTTGGCTTTTCTTCTACTAGTTAAACTTTGTTTTTAGTTTTTCACTTAAACTTTGAATAACCTAGAGTTGTTTTGGTCATATATGCTATGAATTTCAGCCTATAAATAGGCCTTAGTTACTCTAGGATTTACACAAAAAAAAATTTTAGATTGAGAGAATTTTGTTCTTTGTTTCAAAGGGATTTTCTTGTGGGCTTCTGGTTTTTATTTTAATTCTCTCCATCTTTTATACTTCTTTATTATAGTGAATCCTCATTTTGATCGTGGTTTTTTATCCTCTCTTGAGGAGTTTTTCTATGTAAAATTTGCGTGATCGATCTTTTTTATTCTTACTTTCTTCACTTTGTTCATTGCTTAATCGATTTTATCCCCTACAAAATGGTATTAGAGCTAGTTTAATTTTCCTAATCAGCTCATTTAGATATGGCAGCATCAAGGTTCGATATTGAGAAGTTAATTGTAAATTTTAATTTGTAGCAAGTTCAGATGATGACAATACTGGTTCAGAACGATCTAAAAAAGGTCGTTACAGGGAAGAAGTCCACAGATATAGATCAGTCAGAATGGGAAGAGCTCGATGAGAAAGCTCTATCCATTATTCTATTATGCATCACAAATAATGTGTTACAGAAGGTTATGATGGAGAATGTAACATCCCGAAATTGGGCTTAGGAGAATTGAGCCCAAGGGCCTTAGGCGTACTAGCGTTTAAAATTTTTGAGAACGGCATTAATGCAAGTTAGACTTATTAGATAAGTGATTTTGAAAGGTTAGAGGGCTTCTATGAAGTCCCGGGATCAAATATTGGCTTTGGGGAAATTTTGGTTTTAGGTGAAAAAACCCTAGAAGTTGGCAGGTATGCCCTAAGAATAAAATATGGAGAAAAATGGCACAAATGGAGTGTGTGGTGTAGTAGCAAAGTCACGCCACATAAGAGACAAAGGGTGACGCCACAAGGAAGGAAGGAGGTCCAAGGTTCAAGTCTTGGCTTTTGCATTTTAGTTTCTTTTTACTTGGATCTTAGAATTTGGGCCATAGTTTATATTTAGTTGCACATGGTTTAAGACACAAGAGGAGCTTGTGGCCAAGTGGTTAGCGGCGTGGATTATGTTGCAAGGGAGCCTGGGTTCGAATCTCGTGAGAAGCAAAGGAGTATTTATTTTGCGGATTGGACGGCAAGAGTTTCAGTTGAATTTAAACTCTACTGATGAAGGGATCCCACATCGGAAAGATACAAAGAAGGAAGGTGAAGAGCTAGCTATATAAAGAGCATTCCAGGAGGAGAGTTAACATACCTTGGAGGGCGTTTGGGCATAGGAGTGGTCGTGTAATATCCCGGGTTAGGGGGTTATTTTGATGTGCATGTTATTGCATGTTTGTAGTGTGCTATGTTGCTATTTTTATGTTTTAGGGGCTTAAGTGTAGCCTAGGGGTATGCCTGAGTAAATAAGAAAATTTTAGTTTTGGGTGTTAAGTGAAGGGAGCTGAGGAAGCTGGGGTTTAAGAATTATTTTCGTGGTTTTATTGCACAAAAGGTGAGCTGGCAGAGTGGCAAGGCATGTGCCACTTGGAGCTTGAAGTTGGCGTCATTTACAAGGGAGGGGAGGTCCTGAGTTCAAGCTGCAGGATTCCCATTTTTGGTGCCTATTTTGGACGGCATGGAGGAAGAGTTAGAAGGCAATTTGAACTCTGCCTTGGACTTGGTCTTCTCATTCAAATGGAGAGTGGAGAGGGATTTTAGGAGGTTGACTAGTTCAACCAATTTGAATGTGTGGATGTGAGTATATTGAGGGATATGGCCGAATTTTGGGGGCTTTGAATGGGGGGAAGTGACGGCTTGGTATGGGGATTGGGTGTGCCGAATTTCTTTTTTGCATTTTGGGTGGTTTCGGTCAAAGGCTGGTAGCAACCAAAGTTCTCCCATTTTTGACAAAACAAGCCGATTTTTGTTGCCATAGAAAATTCTCTCATCTTTTCTTCACCCTTTGGAACCGAAAGCTCTCAATCAATTCTTTTCTTTTTCAATTATTGAAACCGAATTCAGTGACCCCTCTTTCTCATTCTTGCTCTTTCTTTTCTTTTTCACTCTTTCATAACTTTTGTGCCGAATTCATATCCCCTCCTAGCCGAATCTTCATGTATGCCATACCATTTCATTAAGCCGAAACACTAATTCCCAAAACACATTTTTCCATCTCTTTTCCTTCCAAAACCGTAAGTTCTTGTCCCCATCTATTTTCTATTTTTCTTCCATTTCAAAAGCTCTTGTAGCCGAATATCTCCCCTTCTCCTAGTAGTCTCCCTTGGCCGAATCTTTGGTGGTTCTCTCCTAGTGTGGTTAGCCGAATCTTGGTTGGTGTTGGGGGTAAGTGTTTGGCCGAATGGCCATGTCTATTTTCTCTAGTTCTATATTGAAATTGGTTGGATTAAAAGCTTATGTTTGGTTGCGGTTGGAAGGATATTAAGCTTTTGATAATCATCTTGTGTTAGGGTCTTTGGACGTTGAAAAGTAGCCGAGAAGAGCCTTCACCCTTGTTAACCGATTGGTAGGTGGTGGTAAGTATGGGCTTGTGTTTATTCTTTCAGTTCGATTAAGACAAAGGACTAACTGTTTGTTGTTAGGGACTTGACCGATTGGCAAAAGAACCACTGTTGGTTCGGATTTGGGAGGAAACCAAATCTATCGAAGGTAAGAGTTTAAAAGTAAGCCCTTTGGTTTGATAGCTTTGGCCGAATGCTATGGATGCCTAATCCCTTTGTTGGCCGATTGTAGGAGCTAGTCATCGAAGGGATCTAGATCGCTTTGGTTGGGATTTCTAGACTCGTAACTATCAGGTGTGTAACTAACACACCTATACCTAGTAATATTATTATTAAACCTGCTTGCTTAAATAAAAATCATGACAGTGATGATTGAAATGATACCCTGATGGGTATGAGCCGGGACTCGGGTAAGTCAGTGTTATTATTATGAGTTATTGATGATCTGTATGATATCATGGTTATGGATATGTGACATGGGGTATGAGATTAGACAGATTGGCATGATATGCATGATAGTATGATATGCATGATAGTATGATATGCATGATTACATGAGTTTGGCATGTTGATGGGTGATACGAGAGGAGGGAGCAGTGGTATATTGTGCTGACGAGCACCAGTGCTTTGGTAGCACACTTTGTGACTTTGGGTCACCAGAGGTTTGGCACCTCCAGAGGTTTGGTACCTCAGCGTCTCGTCCCAGTGGCTCAGTACCACAGTGGGTTGGCCCCACAGATGATTATACGGGATTGACGCCAGTGTTTTGGTAACACACGATGGGTTGGCCCCATCACCAGATTTGTGACTACGGTCACCAGTGCTTTGGTAGTACATTGTGTCTTTGGGACACCAGAGGTTTGGCACCTCATTGCGACTTGTCCCTGTGGTTTGACCACCGTGGGTTGGCCCCACTTGAGATATGGGATCGTCTGCTAGTGTTTTGGTAACACACGATGGGTTGGCCCCATCATCAATGGATTTGTGACTTCGGTCACCAGTGCTTTGGTAGCACAACTGTGTCTTTGGGACACCAGTGCTTTGGTAGCACATTGACGGATATTGTGTCTTTGGGACACCAGTGCTTTGGTAGCACATTGTGACTATATGTCACCAGTGGTTTGGCACCACCAGTGGTTTGGTACCACACGGGGTAGAAAAGGCGATATGGATGGTTAGGTTCGGGTTGCATTAATCATGTTGCTATGTATGATGTGTGTTAGTATGTTGATTCTTTGGGAGCGGGATATACACACTGAGTCACTCGACTCACCCTCTCCTTTGACATTTCAGGTGACTCGTAGACGCGGACAGGGAGCCGGGATGGACTCGAGGTGCTTATGCCATGCTGAATAAAGTTTTTACTCAGACTTTATATTTTTGGGTACTTTAGCTTATTTACTTTCACTTGGGTTTTTCTTTGGTTTGTAAAAGGCCTTTAAATTTATGTTTTAAGTTGGTTGATGTTTTAATTAGATTTAATATGCCTTAACAAAATAAGCCGGTATAAGTTTTACTAAAACCTGGGAAGATAATGTTTTCAAAATTATATCGCGACGTGTTTTAACTATACCATCGGGTATCACACTAAATCTTTTTGACAAACAAATTCAACCGGTTTCCAATTCTAACTTGTAATTCACCTAAGTTCAAGAGTGTTTTATGTAACATTAAGTAACTAATGAGGTTTTAAATGGTTTAAACTCGTTTCAACTACAAATTCTGGCTAAGTTTTCAAAATCTCCGGGTTTCAAATATAGCAACTGTTTTTCAAACAAGACTACTCGAATTGTCTTCAAAATACACTGTGTTTTCAAACGAAAAATTTAACCTCTCACAAACGATTTCCCCGTAGCATACCAGATTCGGACGTGGTGTCTTGTCCGGGTTTGGGGTGTTACATTTGTGGTATCAGAGCCAAGTTCAAAGGCTCGGCTGTGGGCCTGAGGCCCAAAATGGTTTCAAAAGTCTGTTTAAGTGTTTGTTTTGAAAGTATGGTTTGAAAGGCATGGCACCGAGTCTCCGGCACCAGTTCGCCCAGGTAAGTACCCCGTACTATTACTTGTGATTTGATTGGAAATGATATGATTTGATGATTAACAGTAGTATGCTACTTTAGAGATTGAAACTGATAGGATTCTGTGAACTTGCGAGAACAAATCCTCTTTAAATATTCATAAGACTTGCTTTTTAAACAAGTGGAATAAACACTGATGCATAAAATTCTCTAATCAGATACGTAGAAAGATTAGACATGAGCGCTCGAGGTGGACGTGGTCGTAATACTCGCGGTAGAGGTAGGGGTAGAATGACGGTTTCTGAGCCCGTAGGATCTGGGCAGGGTTCAGAAAATGAGGTACCGGTTCCGCCACCAGCTGGAGGTGGTGAGTTCCAAGATCAGACTGGGGATGACGCAGTGTCACAGGCGATGCTGCGAGTGTTGGAAAGGGTAGCTGGGGCTAGTGGTGGTGCAGGAGTTAGGAAATCAGTCCCTGAGCGACTCCGGGCTAATGGGGCTGAATTCTTTCGAGGTGTTTCTGGTGTTGCTCCTAGCACTGCTGAATATTGGCTGGAGGCAACTGAGCGGATCATGGACGATCTGGACCTGACAACTGAAGAGAAGCTGAAGGGTATCGTGTTGCTTCTCCGGGATGAGTCATATCAGTGGTGGCTCACGGTTCGAGACAGTGTGGCAGCAGAGGATTTGACATGGGACTATTTCAGGGCTGCATATCAAAAGAAATACATCGGGGCTAGTTACATCGACTCCCAGAGAAAGGCGTTTCTGAGGCTTGTTCAGGGGAGTAAATCTGTTGCTGAGTACGAGGCTGAGTTCCTGAAGCTGAGTAGGTATGCCAGGGGCATTGTAGCCACTGAGCATGAGAGGTGTGTTCGTTTTGAGGATGGTCTGCGAGACGAGTTGAGGCTGCTGATTGCTCCACAGCAGGAGCGCGAGTTTGCTGTCTTGGTTGAGAAAGCTAAGGTGGCTGAGGGTGTTAAGGAGGCAGTGAGGCAGAGTATGGACAGGAGTAGGCTTAAGAGGAGCTTTGGGTCTTCTGGTTCGTCTGGTAATCCGCAGAAGAGGGCTAGACCGAGTGGGCAGAATCAGTCTTCTAGATTTGTTGCTGCGAGGCAGGGACCGCCGCAGTGTAACCAGTGTGGGAAATCTCATTGGGGTGGTTGTTGGACTGGTGGTAAAGGGTGCTTCGAGTGTGGTTCTCTGGAGCATCGCATTAGGGACTGTCCGCGTAGGATGGCCAGGATTCAGTCGGAGAGTCAGGGCCGTAATCAGTTCAGAGGTAATGGACCGCCACCGCAGAGAGGCCGTGGTAATGGCAGAGGTGGTTATGGATCTAGTCGGGGCCGTGGAGCACCGGGCAGAGGTGCAGGTAGTTCTGAGGCTAGGCAGCCGGGATTGGTGTATGCTGCGAGGCGCCGTGAGGAGGGCACGCACCGGACGTCATAACCGGTACGTTTCTGATTTTTGGTACTCCTTATACTGCTTTAATTGATGTGGGTTCTACGCACTCTTATGTTGCCAGTAGTATAGTAGAGACAATGGACTTAGACTCTGAGATATCTTCTAGGCAGATGACTGTGATTAGCCCTCTAGGTCACTCTGTAGTGGTAGATAAACTGTTTAGAGAGGTACCCCTAGAACTCCAAGGGGTAGTGTTTGCTGCTGATCTGATGGAACTGCCGTTTGGGGAGTTCGATTTGATTCTCGGGATGGATTGGCTGGTTAAGTACCAGGCGAGGTTGGATTGCGCGGCTAAGCGCATGGTTCTTAAGACGGTTGATGGTGTTGAGGTCGCTATGATAGGTAATAGGAGAGATTACTTATCAAATGTGGTATCTGCTCTAAAAGCGGAGAAGATGGTCAGGAAAGGCTGTGAAGCGTATGTGGTTCATGTGTATGCCTTGGAGGCTAAAGAGTCTGCTGTCGAGAAGGTGCGTACTGTTAAGGAATTTGCTGATGTGTTTCCTGAGGAGCTTCCGGGTTTGCCGCCAGATCGTGAGGTAGAGTTCGGGATTGATCTGTTACCCGGGACTGCGCCAGTGTCTATTGCTCCGTATAGGATGGCACCAAAGGAATTGGTGGAGCTTAAGGCTCAGATCCAGGAGTTATTGGATCGAGGTTTTATCAGGCCAAGTGTTTCGCCGTGGGGTGCGCCAGTTCTTTTCGTTAAGAAGAAAGATGGTACGATGCGAATGTGCATAGACTACCGCCAGTTGAACAAGCTGACGATTAAAAACAAGTATCCGTTGCCACGGATAGATGACTTGTTTGACCAGCTAAAGGGCGCTGCGGTATTCTCTAAGATTGATCTGAGGTCTGGGTACCATCAATTGAAGGTTAAGGAGGCGGATATCCATAAAACTGCGTTTCGGACTCGGTATGGGCACTACGAATTCCTGGTAATGCCGTTCGGGTTGACTAACGCACCGGCAGCGTTTATGGATATGATGAACAGGGTGTTTCAGCAGTATCTAGACCAGTTCGTGGTGGTTTTCATAGACGATATTTTAGTGTACTCAAGGACGGAGGAAGAGCATGATAAGCATTTGAGGGTGGTGCTGCAGATTTTGAGGGAAAAGCAACTCTATGCTAAGTTCAGTAAGTGCGAGTTCTGGCTTAGAGAAGTGACGTTCTTGGGTCATGTAGTGTCGGCTGAGGGGATTCGAGTAGATCCTCGTAAGATTGAGGCAGTTTTGGATTGGAAGCCACCTAGGACAGTGGCTGAGATTCGTAGTTTTCTGGGTTTGGCAGGATACTACCGAAGGTTTGTTGAGGGTTTCTCGCTGATAGCAGCGCCGATGACCAAGTTATTAAGGAAAGAGGTTCCGTTTGTATGGACTGAGAAACAACAGGAAAGCTTCGACAAGTTAAAGAAGATCTTGACTGAGGCTCCGGTTCTGATTCAACCTGAGGCTGGTAAGGAATACACAGTCTACTGTGATGCGTCACATACGGGATTGGGTTGTGTGCTGATGCAAGAAGGTAAGGTTGTGGCTTACGCTTCTAGGCAGCTGAGGCCACATGAGGTCAACTATCCGACGCACGATTTGGAGCTAGCGGCTGTAGTCTTCGCCTTAAAGATTTGGAGGCACTACTTGTATGGAGAGAGATCAATAGTCTACACGGATCACAAGAGTCTGAAGTATCTGCTGACTCAGAAGGATTTGAATTTGAGGCAGCGTAGGTGGGTTGAGTTGCTGAAAGACTACGACTGTTCTATTGAGTATCATCCGGGCAAGGCTAACGTGGTGGCAGACGCGTTGAGCCGTAAGGTTGTTTCGGACTTAAGAGCATTGTTTGCCCATTTAAGTTTGTACGACGACGGGAGTATTTTGGCAGAGCTGCAGGTTAAGCCTACTTGGGTGGAGCAGATCAGAGAGAAACAGTTGTTGGATGAGGTTCTGAGTGCGCGAAGGTTGCAGGTGCAGGATGGTGGTTTGGAGGGTTACAGCTTGTCTAGTGATGAAGTTTTGTGTTTTCAAGGTAAGGCTTGTATGCCTAAAGATGTTGAGCTGAGGCAGAAGATTCTTCAGGACGCACATAGCAGTCCTCATGCTATGCATCCTGGAGGTAGCAAGATGTACAAGGACCTTAGAGAGCAGTTCTGGTGGCCTGGGTTGAAGAAAGAGGTGACAGAGTTTGTTGGGAGATGTCTGACTTGTCAGCAGGTCAAGGCTGAACATCAGTTGCCGTCGGGTTTGCTTCAGCCTGTGAAGATTCCACAGTGGAAGTGGGAAAGGATAACCATGGATTTTGTCAGTGGGTTACCACTTACGCCAAGCAAGAAGGATTCAGTTTGGGTAGTGGTGGATCGTCTGACTAAATCAGCTCACTTTATTCCGGTGAGGGTTGACTACTCACTTCAGAAGTTGGCGAAGCTGTATGTTTCGGAGATAGTAAGGTTGCACGGTGTGCCAGTTTCGATAATCTCGGATAGGGATCCCAGGTTTACGTCAAGGTTCTGGAAGGCATTGCATCAAGCATTGGGTACTCGGTTGGATTTCAGCACGGCTTTTCACCCGCAGTCTGACGGTCAATCAGAAAGGGTTATTCAGATCTTAGAAGACATGCTGAGAGGTTGTGTCCTGGATTTCAGAGGTAGCTGGGAGGAGTTTCTACCATTAGCCGAGTTTGCCTACAACAACAGTTACCAAGCGAGCATCAAGATGGCACCGTATGAGGCGTTATATGGTAGGAAGTGTCGCTCACCTACGTGTTGGACAGAGTTAGGTGAACGTCAGTTGTTAGGACCTGAGTTAGTAGCTGAGACTGAGGACAAGGTTAAGTTGATTCAGGCTCGATTAAAGGAAGCTTCGGACCGGCAGAAGTCTTATGCCGATCTTAAGCGAAGAGATATAGAGTTTGCTGTTGGGGATCGAGTGTTTCTGAAGGTCTCGCCTTGGAAGAAGGTTCTGAGGTTCGGGAAGAAAGGCAAGCTAAGTCCGAGGTTCATTGGGCCGTATAAGGTTTTGAGACGAGTTGGACCGGTAGCGTATCAGCTTGAGTTGCCAGCAGAGCTTAGTCAGATTCACGACGTTTTTCATGTTTCGATGCTTCGGAGGTATCGTTCAGATCCGTCGCACGTGGTAGCGGTGGAAGAGATCGAGGTGAATCCAGACTTGTCTGTGGAAGAGGAACCTGTGCAGATTCTTGATCGGGATGTGAAGGTTCTGCGTAGGAAGTCTGTGCCTTTGGTTAAGGTACTTTGGCGGAATCATGGAGTAGAAGAAGCGACATGGGAACCCGAGGATGCGATGAGACAGCAATACCCGCAACTCTTTTGACCAGGTAATTTCGAGGCCGAAATTATTTTTAAGGGGGGTAGAACTGTAATATCCCGGGTTAGGGGGTTATTTTGATGTGCATGTTATTGCATGTTTGTAGTGTGCTATGTTGCTATTTTTATGTTTTAGGGGCTTAAGTGTAGCCTAGGGGTATGCCTGAGTAAATAAGAAAATTTTAGTTTTGGGTGTTAAGTGAAGGGAGCTGAGGAAGCTGGGGTTTAAGAATTATTTTCGTGGTTTTATTGCACAAAAGGTGAGCTGGCAGAGTGGCAAGGCATGTGCCACTTGGAGCTTGAAGTTGGCGTCATTTACAAGGGAGGGGAGGTCCTGAGTTCAAGCTGCAGGATTCCCATTTTTGGTGCCTATTTTGGACGGCATGGAGGAAGAGTTAGAAGGCAATTTGAACTCTGCCTTGGACTTGGTCTTCTCATTCAAATGGAGAGTGGAGAGGGATTTTAGGAGGTTGACTAGTTCAACCAATTTGAATGTGTGGATGTGAGTATATTGAGGGATATGGCCGAATTTTGGGGGCTTTGAATGGGGGGAAGTGACGGCTTGGTATGGGGATTGGGTGTGCCGAATTTCTTTTTTGCATTTTGGGTGGTTTCGGTCAAAGGCTGGTAGCAACCAAAGTTCTCCCATTTTTGACAAAACAAGCCGATTTTTGTTGCCATAGAAAATTCTCTCATCTTTTCTTCACCCTTTGGAACCGAAAGCTCTCAATCAATTCTTTTCTTTTTCAATTATTGAAACCGAATTCAGTGACCCCTCTTTCTCATTCTTGCTCTTTCTTTTCTTTTTCACTCTTTCATAACTTTTGTGCCGAATTCATATCCCCTCCTAGCCGAATCTTCATGTATGCCATACCATTTCATTAAGCCGAAACACTAATTCCCAAAACACATTTTTCCATCTCTTTTCCTTCCAAAACCGTAAGTTCTTGTCCCCATCTATTTTCTATTTTTCTTCCATTTCAAAAGCTCTTGTAGCCGAATATCTCCCCTTCTCCTAGTAGTCTCCCTTGGCCGAATCTTTGGTGGTTCTCTCCTAGTGTGGTTAGCCGAATCTTGGTTGGTGTTGGGGGTAAGTGTTTGGCCGAATGGCCATGTCTATTTTCTCTAGTTCTATATTGAAATTGGTTGGATTAAAAGCTTATGTTTGGTTGCGGTTGGAAGGATATTAAGCTTTTGATAATCATCTTGTGTTAGGGTCTTTGGACGTTGAAAAGTAGCCGAGAAGAGCCTTCACCCTTGTTAACCGATTGGTAGGTGGTGGTAAGTATGGGCTTGTGTTTATTCTTTCAGTTCGATTAAGACAAAGGACTAACTGTTTGTTGTTAGGGACTTGACCGATTGGCAAAAGAACCACTGTTGGTTCGGATTTGGGAGGAAACCAAATCTATCGAAGGTAAGAGTTTAAAAGTAAGCCCTTTGGTTTGATAGCTTTGGCCGAATGCTATGGATGCCTAATCCCTTTGTTGGCCGATTGTAGGAGCTAGTCATCGAAGGGATCTAGATCGCTTTGGTTGGGATTTCTAGACTCGTAACTATCAGGTGTGTAACTAACACACCTATACCTAGTAATATTATTATTAAACCTGCTTGCTTAAATAAAAATCATGACAGTGATGATTGAAATGATACCCTGATGGGTATGAGCCGGGACTCGGGTAAGTCAGTGTTATTATTATGAGTTATTGATGATCTGTATGATATCATGGTTATGGATATGTGACATGGGGTATGAGATTAGACAGATTGGCATGATATGCATGATAGTATGATATGCATGATAGTATGATATGCATGATTACATGAGTTTGGCATGTTGATGGGTGATACGAGAGGAGGGAGCAGTGGTATATTGTGCTGACGAGCACCAGTGCTTTGGTAGCACACTTTGTGACTTTGGGTCACCAGAGGTTTGGCACCTCCAGAGGTTTGGTACCTCAGCGTCTCGTCCCAGTGGCTCAGTACCACAGTGGGTTGGCCCCACAGATGATTATACGGGATTGACGCCAGTGTTTTGGTAACACACGATGGGTTGGCCCCATCACCAGATTTGTGACTACGGTCACCAGTGCTTTGGTAGTACATTGTGTCTTTGGGACACCAGAGGTTTGGCACCTCATTGCGACTTGTCCCTGTGGTTTGACCACCGTGGGTTGGCCCCACTTGAGATATGGGATCGTCTGCTAGTGTTTTGGTAACACACGATGGGTTGGCCCCATCATCAATGGATTTGTGACTTCGGTCACCAGTGCTTTGGTAGCACAACTGTGTCTTTGGGACACCAGTGCTTTGGTAGCACATTGACGGATATTGTGTCTTTGGGACACCAGTGCTTTGGTAGCACATTGTGACTATATGTCACCAGTGGTTTGGCACCACCAGTGGTTTGGTACCACACGGGGTAGAAAAGGCGATATGGATGGTTAGGTTCGGGTTGCATTAATCATGTTGCTATGTATGATGTGTGTTAGTATGTTGATTCTTTGGGAGCGGGATATACACACTGAGTCACTCGACTCACCCTCTCCTTTGACATTTCAGGTGACTCGTAGACGCGGACAGGGAGCCGGGATGGACTCGAGGTGCTTATGCCATGCTGAATAAAGTTTTTACTCAGACTTTATATTTTTGGGTACTTTAGCTTATTTACTTTCACTTGGGTTTTTCTTTGGTTTGTAAAAGGCCTTTAAATTTATGTTTTAAGTTGGTTGATGTTTTAATTAGATTTAATATGCCTTAACAAAATAAGCCGGTATAAGTTTTACTAAAACCTGGGAAGATAATGTTTTCAAAATTATATCGCGACGTGTTTTAACTATACCATCGGGTATCACACTAAATCTTTTTGACAAACAAATTCAACCAGTTTCCAATTCTAACTTGTAATTCACCTAAGTTCAAGAGTGTTTTATGTAACATTAAGTAACTAATGAGGTTTTAAATGGTTTAAACTCGTTTCAACTACAAATTCTGGCTAAGTTTTCAAAATCTCCGGGTTTCAAATATAGCAACTGTTTTTCAAACAAGACTACTCGAATTGTCTTCAAAATACACTGTGTTTTCAAACGAAAAATTTAACCTCTCACAAACGATTTCCCCGTAGCATACCAGATTCGGACGTGGTGTCTTGTCCGGGTTTGGGGTGTTACAGGTCGGAGCGCGGATTAGCACCAGACTCCTATCAGGTGTGTGTGTGTACTTCTCTACTCTAGTTGTAGAGCGGCAAATGACGAAGTGCCGGTCACGGCAATAGTAGCCACACGAGCATGCGAGCGCACGTGTGGGGCTTCGACGCGATAGTTGATGCCATCAGTAGTATTCTTGTGGGTTGGGGCTGCTTGGGCCACGATGGGCCGAAGTGGGCCCAATGGGCCCGTGGCCCATATGAGTAAATTGTATGATGATATAGTATATAGTGAACTAGACTAGGTGGAACTTATATACGTGGCTAGATTTGTGCTAGGTGGGCCACACGAGCGTGTGGGCCCGAATGGGCCGAAATGGGTCTTAGGCCCAATAGTTCGGTAACAACCGAAAATGGTAGCTGAGTCGCTAGTGGCGACATTAGGCCTTCAAAAAGGCCATTGTAGGTGCGAATTTACGAAAATACCCTTGGTGAGTAAATTACGAAAATACCCTTGGTAGGTAAAATTATGATTATACCCTGAGAGGTTGATTAGCTTGATTTTGTTGTTTTATGTCTATCTGATTATGATGGTAACTCATGTTATTCTTATATTTGATATATGTTTTGCATACATGACACATTGCATATATCTGAATAATATGTATGTTGCATGGGCATATGGATGATATGATATGAAAGGGGAAGTGTTCCGGTGGTTTTTACCATATTATCCGGTGACTTATGTCACATATTATGTATCTGGTGACTTATGTCACATATTATGATTCCGGTGACTCTGTCACATTATCTGGTGGCCATGCCACGATTATAAGGGCGATGTGCAGTTGACTGTAGCGACTGCCTTCGATGGTGTGTAGCGGATGGAGGGTCGATTTAGTAATCCCCACGGTGTGATTGGCAGGTACAGGAGGTGTGTAGAGGATGGATACCTAGGTGGGTTCGGGATTGCATTTTCATTCTTATATGTACATGTGATTTAATATGCTATGGTCCGATATGCTATGTTATGGGCTTATGGCCGAATATGACTAGAGAATGGGTTTTGCATCATTTGGCATGTGCTATCTGCTATACTGTGATGTTAGGGCTACAGCCCGATTCGATTTATGTGGGCTTCAGCCAAGTATGTTATTGTGAGGGCTAAGGCCCAATCTGCTTCTGTGGGCTTAGGCCCAGTTATCACTCGTAAGGGGAAACACACACTGAGTTTTCATAAACTCACCCCCTCTTTTTAAATGTTTCAGGTAATCATTAGACCGCGGATTTGGGGAGCCGAGGCAGACTTGTGGTGGCCCTGCAATGTTTTCTCGTAAACTCGTTTCTTATATTTAAACTTACTTTTAATTTTGGGATTTTGATATATAATAAGGCCTTTGGTATAAATTTTGGTTTTAGCTTTCAATTTGGTTATTGTTTACTATTTAATGTTCAATATGGGATTTTCCTGAAATGATAATAAACCGTTTTTATTCAAAATTACTTAAATTCGATTTTCACAACAAATACAATTTTATTCAAATTAATAACAACTTTGTAAAGTGGGCATTGAATGAATTGGCTTTTATAAACAAACCACAAAACGCAGAGTTTCAAAAAGAATACGAACTTTTTAACAAACGCACAGTTTTTAAACAACCCTTTTATGTGACATGCCAGATTCAGTCGTAACGTTTAGGCTGGGTTTGGGGTGTTACAATTATGGTATCAGAGCCCAGTTTCAAAAACTCGGCTGTGGGTTTGGGTTCAAAAAAGTTTTCAAAGGATGGTTTAGAAAAATATATATCAGTTTTCTGGAAGTGTGGCACCCGAGTCTCCGGCACCAAATCTGTAAGTTTCCTTTTTACTATATTTTATTATATGCTGAATGATTGTATTTATTCTGCGATGTGTGGATGTGATGCTTGAATATAGGAATTGTTATGTGGGAAAAATATATGTTTGCTCCGGTGTTAGATAGTTGGTTATGTGAAGGATTCCAAGATTTAGTTGGAAAGTATATTAGTTTTATTAAGATCAGAGTGCGCAGCGTGAGCGTAGTGTTGTAGGTTAGGATGTGTGACTGTACCTATAGTTGGAAATTTCGGGGACGAAATTTCTTTAAGGAGGGTAGATTTGTAACATCCCGAAATTGGGCTTAGGAGAATTGAGCCCAATGGGCCTTAGGCGTAGTAGCGTTTAAAATTTTTGAGAACGGCATTAATGCAAGTTAGACTTATTAGATAAGTGATTTTGAAAGGTTAGAGGGCTTCTATGAAGTCCCGGGATCAAATATTGGCTTTGGGGAAATTTTGGTTTTAGGTGAAAAAAAACCCTGGAAGTTGGCAGGTAGGCCTTAAGAATAAAATATGGAGAAAAATGACACAAATGGAGTGTGTGGTGTAGTAGCAAAGTCACGCCACATAAGAGACAAGAGGGTAACGCCACAAGGAAGGAAGGAGGTCCAAGGTTCAAGTCTTGGCTTTTGCATTTTGGTTTCTTTTTACTTGGATCTTAGAATTTGGGCCATAGTTTATATTTAGTTGCGCATGGTTTAAGACACAAGAGGAGCTTGTGGCCAAGTGGTTAGCGGCGTGGATTATGTTCCAAGGGAGCCTGGGTTCGAATCTCGTGAGAAGCAAAGGAGTATTTATTTTACGGATTGGACGGCAAGAGTTTCAGTTGAATTTAAACTCTACTGACGAAGGGATCCCACATCGGAAAGATACAAAGAAGGAAGGTGAAGAGCTAGCTATATAAAGAGCATTCCAGGAGGAGAGTTAACATACATTGGAGGGCGTTTGGGCACAGGAGTGGTCGGAGCGCGGATTAGCACCAGACTCCTATCAGGTGTGTGTGTACTTCTCTACTCTAGTTGTAGAGCGGCAAATGTCGAAGTGCCGGTCACGGCAATAGTAGCCACATGAGCGTGCGAGCGCAGGTGTGGGGCTTCAACGCGATAGTTGAGGCCATCAGTAGTATTCTTGTGGGTTGGGGCTGCTTGGGACACGATGGGCCGAAGTGAGCCCAATGGGCCCGTGGGCCCATATGAGTAAATTGTATGATGATATAGTATATAGTGAACTAGACTAGGTGGAACTTATATACGTGGCTAGATTTGTGCTAGGTGGGCCACATGAGCGTGTGGGCCTGAATGGGCCGAAATGGGTCTTAGGCCCAATAGTTCGATAACAACCGGAAATGGTAGCTGAGTCGCTAGTGGCAACATTAGGCCTTCGAAAAGGCCATTGTAGGTGCGAATTTACGAAAATACCCTTGGTGGGTAAATTACGAAAACACCCTTGATAGGTAAAATTACGATTATACCCTTAGAGGTTGATTAGCTTGATTTTGTTGTTTTATGTCTATCTGATTATGATGGTAACTCATGTTATTCTTATATTTGATATATGTTTTGTATACATGACACATTGCATATATCTGAATAAAATATGTATGTTGCATGGGCATATGGGTGATATGATATGAAAGGGGAAGTGTTCCGGTGGTTTTTACCACATTATCCGGTGACTTATGTCACATATTATGTATCCGGTGACTTATGTCACATATTATGATTCCGGTGACTCTGTCACATTATCTGGTGGCCATGCCACGATTATAAGGGCGATGTGCAGTTGACTGCAGCGACTGCCTTCGATGGTGTGTAGCGGATGGAGGGTCGATTTAGTAATTCCCACGGTGTAATTGGCAGGTACGGGTGGTGTGTAGAGGATGGATACCTAGGTGGGTTCGGGATTGCATTTTCATTCTTATATGTACATGTGATTTAATATGCTATGGTTCGATATGCTATGTTATGGGCTTATGGCCGAATATGACTAGAAAATGGGTTTTGCATCATTTGGCATGTGCTATCTGCTATACTATGATGTTAGGGCTACGGCCCGATTTGATTTATGTGGGCTTCGACCAAGTATGTTATTGTGAGGGCTAAGGCCCAATCTGCTTCTGTGGGCTTAGGCCCAGTTATCACTCGTAAGGGGAAACACACACTGAGTTTTTGTAAACTCACCCCCTCTTTTTAAATGTTTCAGGTAATCATTAGACTGCGGATTTGGGGAGCCGAGGCAGACTTGTGGTGGCCCTGCAATGTTTTCTCGTAAACTCGTTTCTTATATTTAAACTTACTTTTAATTTTGGGATTTTGATATGTAATAAGGCCTTTGGTATAAATTTTGGTTTTAGCTTTCAATTTGGGTACTGTTTACTATTTAATGTTCAATATGGGATTTTCCTAAAATTATAATAAACCGTTTTTATTCAAAATTACTTAAATTCGATTTTCACAACAAATACAATTTTATTCAAATTAATAACAACTTTGTAAAGTGGGCATTGAATGAATTGGCTTTTATAAACAAACCACAAAACGCGGAGTTTCAAAAAGAATACGAACTTTTTAACAAATGCACAGTTTTTAAACAACCCTTTTATGTGACATGCCAGATTCGATCGTAACGTTTAGGCCGGGTTTGGGTGTTACAGAGAAAATAGCGTTTGCGTTATGGAAGAAACTAGAAGCCTTATATATGGCGAAAGCTCTGGCCAACAAGTTAGTATTAAAACAATGTCTCTGTACATTTAAAATGGCCAAAGGTGAGTCTATTAGGACTCATATTAGCGTGTTTTTCACCCTTCCTAATGACTTAAAGAATCTCGAAGCAGAGATTAGTGACAAGGATCAAGCTATGTTGTTATGCTCTTTGACCTCTTCTTATAACACTTTCAGTGAAACTCTGATTTATAGGAGAGATCATATTTCAGTTGAGGATGTGAGGGGAATCTTCTGAGCCAGGACAAACTCAACAACGAGTTAGGCCCAAACAAAAACAAATCTAACAGGCAAGCCCTGTTTCTAGTTGCAAGAGGTAGACAGCAAACTAAAAAGATAGATCAAAATAGATCTAAAGCAAGGCCCAAATCCAGAAAGATGAAGTTGTTGATGCTAGTGTAGTCAAGGATAGAGGTAATGATTTCTTGTTAGTGTCAACGAGCAAAAGCTCTCATCTTACTTCCAAATGGATCTTAGATTCAGGGGGCTCCTATCACATGTGTCCCAACAGGGATTGGTTCTCCACGTATAGTTTAGTTGAAGGTGGAGTTGTGCTGATGGGGAATAACTCTCCATGTAAAATATCTGAAATCAAAATAGTATAAATTAGGATGCACAACAAACTTATTCGGATATTATCAGATGCCAGGTATGTTCCTAATTTAAATAAAAATCTTATCTCATTAGGAATTTTGGATTATAACGGTTGTAGTATAACCAATGAGTCAAATGGCTTAAAATTTTCTCGTGAGGCTCTTTTTGTGATGAGAAGATATAAAAAGGCAACCTACACATTCTGCAAAGGTCAACGGTTACTGGTGTGGCTACAATTACCGAAAAAAGCCAAAATTGCCACCACGTCGCAATGAGAATCAACCTAACATCGTAACGACATGACACGACTCTCTCTCCATCGATTCTGATTCAACCAAATTTGGCACATGTGACTAGCTTATATGAGTGAGAAAGGTATGATGGTATTATGCAATAGAAGACTTCTCAAATACATCGGACTTGGTAAGGTAGGTTTCTACGAGCATTGCATTTTCGAGAAACAAACCCAAGTCAATTTTGATTTAACAATGCACAGAACAAAATGGACTTTAGATTATATTCATTCTGATTTATGAGGTCCATCTTCTAACATCTCAAAAAGAGGTAATAAATATTTCTTAACTTTTATTGATGATCACTCCAGAACAGTTTAGGTTTATTTCTTGAAACAGAAAAACGAAGTCTTCAAAATATTCAAACAGTGGAAGACACTATTAGAAAAACAAACCAAAAAATTTGTGAAGTAGTTGAGAACGAATAATGGTCTTAAGTTCTGTTCGTCATAATTTAATGATTTCTGCAAACAAGAAGGAATTAAAAGACATTGACCCATTGTTAGAACTCCGCAATAGAATGGAGTTACAGAAAGAATGGTGGAAAAGGCTCAATGCATGCTGTCTAATGTAGGCTTAGGGAAGAAATTTTAGGCTGAAGCCATAAACTTGGCAAGTTATTTGGTAAATCGATCTACTTATCAAGCATTGAATAGTAAAGTTCCAGAGGAGATATGGTCAAGTAATCCTCCTAATTATTCTAATTTTAGAATTTTTTATTGTCCTGCTTATGCTAAAGTTAGCCAAGGAAAGGTCAAACCAAGGGTCGTTCAATGCATCTTTCTAGGATAATCTTTTGGTACAAAAGGTTTTAAGTTTTGGTGTTCGGAATCCAACAAAATAATTGTTAGCAAAGATGTTACTTTTAATGAATCAGCCATGTTTTGATCAGAAAAAGGGACATCTACTTTTAAAGACACAACAAATCAAAGTGTCTTGAGTAAGGTGGAGCCAAAAGTCGAAACAGGGGGCGACGTCCCGCCGAGCAAAAGCCCAACGTTACAATGATGTGACGAACAAAGGTTTCATCTCGATGAAGAGTCACACAACGTTGCGACAATACAACAGAAATATTATGAAGAAAACCTAGTTGTTTATGCGCTAAATGTTGCCGAGAGCATTGATTCAACCGATCCTTCATATTATTATGAGGCAGTTCAAGCCTCCAATTCTAGCAAATGATTCGTTGCAATGAAAGAAGAGATGGACTCGCTTCCAAAGAAAAAAACTTGGAGGTTATTTAAACCACTCATCGGTAAAATAATCAACGGTTGCAAATTGGTGTTTAAAAAGAATGAAGGTTCGAGTCCTAACGACATTAGGTACAAGGTAAGACTAGTTGCAAAAGGCTACATTCAAGTGGAGGGTGCTGATTTTCATGATGTTTTATCTCTCGTAGTGAAACATACGTCCATTTGGGCATTTTTGGCCATTGTTGCATCAAATAATCTTGAGTTAGAGAAGTTAGATGTAAATATTATTTTCCTTCACAGTGACCTTGAGGAGGACATCTACATGGAACAACTAGAAGGTTTCCAAGTTGAAGGTAAAGAAGATCATGCTTATCTCTTACAACAATCTTTGTATGTTTTGAAACAGTCTCCTTGGCTGTGGTATAAAAAGTTTGGCCCATTCATGTTGACTATTGGTTTTTCTCGAAATAAGTATGACAGTTGTGTTTATCTACAATTTCTTGATGATGGTTATTTTATATATTTGTTGCTTTCTGTTGATGATATGTTAATTGCGGCTAAGAATCCATCTAAAATTGATCGTCTTAAAACCATGATTAACTCTAAGTTCAAAATGAAGGATTTAGGTGCAGCAAAAAAAAATTTTGGGGATGGAAAATTTGAGAAATAGACATTTTAGGAAATTCTTTTTATAGCAACAAAGGTACATCAAGAAGATCCTTGAGTGATTTGAGATGCAAGAAGCAAAACCGGTAAGTACGCCTTTAGTTACACACTTTAAACTCTCAATTTCAGATCGAGAGAACTTTGTTCTTCGTTTCAAAAGGTTTTTTTGTGGGGCTTTGAGTTTTTCTTTTAATTCTCTCTATCTTTTTTACACTCATTTATTATAGTGAAATTTTTTTTTCTCATGGATTTTTATCTTCTCTTGAGGAGTTTTTCTACGTAAAATGTATGTGTTCGATCTTTCCAATTCTTATTTTCTTCACTTCGTTCGTTGTTTAATTAGGTTTACCCCCTACATTAGATTATTCCAAAATGTTGGAACGTTTTGACTTATAGTAGGCTTCCTTCTTTTCCAAATTTATAAGGGTTCATCCTAGCTTTTGGTCAAAGAATGGAATTATTTGCAACAAAATTGGTACTGTTTATTACTCCTACCTTTAATGATACGAACTCAGTTCGGTGATGATTCGAGTCGTATTAGTTGCCCGATTGAGAAATTGAGTAAGATTGATTTGTTACAAGAAAAGGCTGAAAATGGATAGAATATAGGTTCAAACAAAGGTTCAAAGAATGTTTAGGAAAGGAATGGATAGGTGTAACAGCTAGATTTTGGGGCTAGTCAGAACAGTGCTTTCGGGATTGCTAATCCGAGGTTGAAGAAAATTATTTTGATATTATTTTATATGTTATAGCATGATTATAAGGTTATATGGAAATTTTGGTGCTTTAATTTTAACAATTGTATGCTTAATTGTGACAAATGACTAAATTGCATAAAGTGCGAAAGTTCCATTATACAAGGTAGTGGTGTCTAATAGCCATAGAATATTAAATTGGAGGTCCTTAAAATGCAATAAGGCCAATAATAGTGTGTTGGCAGGCCATAGAGACAAGGGGGACAAGGGCATTAATTTTGGTCAAAATTTTGGTGAAATTAGGTGATTAAAAATGAATAAAATAAGGCAAAGAAAGAAGATATCATCTTTTACTATTCATGCTTCTTCTACCACTGAAAATTGAAGGGAAATTAGAGTTCTTGGAGTTTAAACTTTCAGCAAAACAAATCTCTTGCAAATAAAGAAGAGCGCAGAAACAACCTTGACCGAGGAAAAGGCAAGGTTACGGACTAAAACATTGTTTAATACATTTTGCACCGAGGTAAGTTTATGTGTAAACAATACATCTTTAATACATATGTTGTTACTCATTGGTGCATTGTATGAATGAGATCAATTATGTTTGAGATTGATTGAAATTGATAGATAGTGAATAATTCTCGTACAAACCTCGAAATAGATATGTAAATGCGAAAAAATATCCGTAAATATTCTTATTGGTGGGCTATGTGCGATACCACCGTAATTATTCTTTTTGGTGGGCTGTGTGCGATACCACCTTATTATTTATTCACGATAGGTTGTGTCCGATACCATCGTTTGTATTACCATTTGGTGGGCTATGTGCGTAACCACCGTAAATATTCTTGTTAGTGGGCTATGTGTGATACCACCCTATTATTGATTAATGGTGGGCTATGTGTGAAACCACCAGGTACTTAGTATTATTCCGAATGGTTCATTGAGAAATTATCTATGTAAATGTTTCATGTGGCTTTGTGGTGATGAGTACAGGATATGTGAGCAATATAAATGTTATACGGTTGGAAGGTGGTAAGAGATGAGATGAGTAAGCATGGTTATGAAAATGTAAATTATTCTTGTTTAGTATGAAATGTTATTGCCTGATTACAACATGCTATGCTTATTGTTTACATGTAAACTTACTAAGCTTAAAGCTTATTCCATTTCTTTTCCCTTGTTTTATAGTGTCAAAAAGCTGGCTCGGGATACGAAGATAATCGAAAGATCACCCATACTATCAGCTCATCTCGGTATATTTAGACTTAGTATTTTGAGTATGGCATGTATATGGGCTAAACTTAGGGAAATGTCTTGTTGTTTTGGCCAAGTGTGTTGGCCCTTTTGAAGATGAACTCTTTTGTAAATAGCCATAGTTGATGGCTCATTATTACTCATTTATGAAAAGATGAGATTATTCATGAATGTGTATGATGCATGATTGGGTTACTTTGTAAATGGTTGAATGGGATTTATGTTGTGTGAGTTAGAGTGATAAAAAGATCTTAGCAAATAGCCTTGTTCTTGTCTACACGGATAGGCACACAGGTGTGTGTCTAGGCCGTGTGTGACACACGGTCAATCCCATAGGCATTTAGCTGGGTCGTGTGTCTCATGCATGTTAATGTTGCAAGTTAGTGTCAACCACGGGCTAGACACACGGGCGTGTGCCTAGACCGTGTGCCTCTTATGAGGTTGCTGACGTCACAAACAGAATAGCCAGGTTTTCACACACGGATGAGGACACGGGCGTGTCTAAGCCGTATGAAGGACACAGGCCAAGGACACGGGCGTGTGTCCGGCCGTGTGAAAACCCCTTTAGGTTTGAAAAGAAAATAAATTCAACACGGGCTAGGGACATGGGCGTGTGTGACCACACAGCCTGCCTACACGGGCGTGTCTCATTTCACACGAGCGTGTGACCCTGTTAAGGCAAAATTTTTCTAAGTTTACAAAAGTTCCCAATTTGATTCTGAGACCCACCGTTTGCATATTAAAGGTCTCGTATTCCCATAATGAGGATGTTTTGAATGTGAATGGAAAGTTTTAAGTTGGAATGAAATTTTATAGCCCAAAGTTGTATGTTCAAGTGCGTTAAGTCCGGTAATGCCTCGTACCCGGTTCTGGCGTTGAATACGGGTAAGGGGTGTTACATTTAGTAGTATAAGAGCTATGATTTAGCCGGTTCTAGGACTACCGTAACGTGTGTAAGAGTCTAACTATACATGCCATAAATGTATATTGATAGTGTGGTGAGTTCTGACAATTCTAAACATTGTTTTTAATTAGTAAATGGGCCTCGACCGAGTGGCTGCTGATGACGCTGCTAGTAACTCGTCGGCTCCCGCGCAAGGGTCCGCGCCTGTAGAGAGTAGACCTGAGACTATGGGTCAAGGAGAAGAGCCTTGGGAAGCCTTTCTCCAAATAATGAGTAATTGGTACACGGAGTATGTACGAGCGAACCCTAATGCTCAACCTCCTCCACCCCCTCCTATGCCTCAACCGGTTCCTGTGGCTCCTCAAGGTATAGATTTGGTGAGAACGACCAAACCCCCGGTAGATAAGATTCGAAAGCAAGAGGCCGAGGAATTTAGAGCTAATATAGATAATGACCCCGAGAGGGCGGAGTTCTGGCTTGAGAACTCAATGCGGGTATTTGATGAACTCTCTTGCACACCTGAAGAGAGCTTGAAATGTCCCGTGTCATTGCTAAAGGACTCGGCATATCATTGGTGGAAAACATTGACGTTGGTTGTTCCAAGGGAGAGAGTGACATGGGACTTCTTTTTTAGAAGAGTTCCGAAAGAAGTACATAAGTCAGAGATTTTTGGATCAAAAACAGAAATAATTCCTTGAAATAAAGCAATGCAAAATGACTGTGGCAGAATATGAGCGCGAGTTTGTTAGGCTCAGTAAGTATGCACAAGAGTGTGTGTCCACAGAAGCTATTTTGTGCAAGAAGTTCGAAGATGGGCTAGATGAGGATATCAGACTTCTAGTTGGGATTTTAAAATTGAAAGAATTTTTGGTGTTGGTTGATAGGGCATGCAAGGCCGAGGAGCTGAATAAGGAAAAGAGAAAAGCCATGAGTGAGGCCCGAGATGCAAGAAAGGGGCCAATGAGTAAATCATGCTCAATCAAAGAGGTCCAAGTAAATGAACACTCGGACGACTGCTTCAGTTGGATATTCACATCGAGATTGAGGTAATACTTACTCGGGCTCAAGAGTTCAAGCCACCTCGATGGTGAGCGTGGGCAATCCGAAGTCTAACAAACCGGAGTGTCCAAATTGTGGTAAGCAACACACTGGGGAGTGTTGAGGGAATAACCGTAATTGTTACAAGTGTGGTTCACCCGATCATTTTATCCGGAATTGTCCTGAGAAGGATGAGAATGAAAGAAAGCAAGAAGTAAGATCAAGTAATGTGTCTTCGAGGGGTAGATCACAAAAGAACCCCGGAGGTGGGACTAGTAGTAGAGGTGCGCCTAGAGACTCTGCTGTGAGATCGGAAGGTCGAGCACCTCCAAGGACTTATGCCATTCGCGCTCACGAATAGGCATCATCTCCAGATATGATAACGGGTACTTTTTCTCTTCATGATATCTCTGTTGTTGCTTTGATTGATCCGGGATCTACCCATTCTTATATTTGCATGAAATTGGCATCTAGCGTGAGTATGATTGTTGAGTCTAGGGAATTTGCAGTAAAAGTGTCGAACTCGTTAAGCAAACATGTGTTAGTTGACAAGGTATGTAGGAATTGTCCTTTGACAATTAGAGGTCATTATTTTCCGAAAAATCTCATGTTGTTTCTGTTTGATGAATTTAACCTGATTCTTAGTATGGATTGGTTGACTATTCATAACATTTTAATAAACTGTGGTAGTAAGTTTATTGAATTGAGATGTGTAGATAGAGATGTCATTCGGGTTGAATCAGGTAAATCGGGTAGTTTGCCTGTAATGATTTCATTTATGGTAGCTGAGAAATACTTGAGAAAAAGGTATGAGTCCTATCTCGCCTTTGTGCTAAATACTCAAGAGCCAGAGGTAAAGATTGAATCAGTGCCGATGGTATGTGAGTATCCAGATGTGTTCCCGAAAGAGTTAACCGGATTGCCTCTAGTTAGAGAGGTCGAGTTTGGGATTGAGTTAGTTCCGAGCACAGCACCTATTTCGGTTGCTCCGTATAGGACGGCACCATTGGAGTTGAAAGAATTGAAGGTTCAGTTGCAAGAGTTAATGGACAAGGGTTTTGCAAGACCAAGCTATTCACCGTGGGCTGCTCCGGTACTTTTTGTAAAGAAGAAAGATAGGTCGATAAGGTTATGCATAGATTATAGACAACTCAACAAGGTGATAGTGAATAATAAGTATCCTTTGCCAAGGATAGATGACATATTTGACCAACTGAAGGGAGCTACGGTGTTCTCTAAGATAGACCAAGTTCTGGCTATTATCAGTTGAGGTCTAAGATGTGCCGAAGACTGCATTTCGAACGAGGTATGGCCATTATGAGTTTCTTGTCATGCCATTTGGCTTAACGAATACTCCTCCGATTTTTATGGATTGAATGAACCGTATCTTCCAACTGTATTTGGATAAATTTGTGGTTTTTTTTATCAACGACATATTAATTTATTCCCGGGATGAGAGTGAGCATGTAGAGCACCTGAGAATTATTTTGCAGACTTTGAAAGACAAGCAGTTGTATGCTAAATTCAGCAAGAGTGAGTTTTGGCTCTGAGAGGTCAAATTTTTAGGACACATTTTGTCGGGTGATGGCATTAGAGTTGATCCGAGTAAGATCTCGGCCATTGTGGAGTGGAAACCGCTAAGGAATGTGTCAGAAATCAGAAGCTTTTCTGGTTTAGCGGGGTACTACAGACATTTCGTAAAGGGGTTCTCCATGATTGCTACTCCGATGACGAAACTATTGCATAAAGATGTTAAGTTTGAATAGACTGAGAAATGCCAACAGAGTTTCGAGAAATTGAAAGCATTGTTGACTGAGGCACTGGTTTTAGTACAACTTGAATCAGGGAAAGAATTTGTGGTCTACAGTGATGCGTCATTAAATGGTCTTGGCTGTGTGTTGATGCAAGAAGGTAAGGTAGTAGCTTACACCTTGAGACAACTAAAACCACATGAGAAAAATTATCCGACTCATGATTTGAAGTTGGCTGCGATTGTCTTTGCTTTGAAGATTTGGCGTCATTATTTATATGGTGAGAAGTGCTGAATCTTCACCGATCACAAGAGTTTGAAGTACTTGACGGACCAAAAGGATTTGAATCTGTGACAACGGTGGTGGCTCGAATTATTGAAGGATTATGAGTTAGTAATTGATTACCATCCGGGAAAAGCGAATGTGGTTGCGGATGCCTTGAGCAGAAAATCCCTGTATGCTTTCAGAGCTATGAGTATGAGCTTAGCGTTGTCTGACGATGGTGCTATATTGGCCGAGTTGAGGGCTAGACCGTTATTTATTCAGCAGATATGTGAAGCTCAAAAGAATGATAGTGAGATGCAAGCTAAGAGAGCTCAGTGCAAATCGGGAAATGACTCTGATTTTCGGGTGAGTTCAAATGGTTGTTTGATGTTTCATGATAGGGTTTGTGTACCTAAGGATGATGATTTGATCCAGAAAATTTTACGTGAAGCACACAGTGGTGGATTGTCAGTACATCCAGGCAGTACAAAAATGTACAATGATTTGAAGAAATTGTATTGGTGGTCCAGTATGAAAAGAGACATCTCTGAGTTTGTTACAAGATGTTTAATTTGTCAACAAGTGAAAGCCGAGCATCAAGTACCCTCGGGATTACTTCAGCTGGTGATGGTCCCAGAGTGGAAGTGGGATCGAATCACTATGGATTTCGTGACGGGGTTACCTACGACTCCGAAAAAGAAGGATGCTGTGTGGGTTATTATTGATAGATTAACGAAGTCGGCTCACTTTATACCGATGCGTGTGAATTATTCACTTGATAAGTTGGCCGAGTTGTATATTGCGGAGGTGGTGAGATTGCATGGGGTGCCTATATCTATTATCTCGGATAGAGATCCGAGATTTACTTCGAGGTTTTGAAAGAAGTTGCAAAAAGCCTTGGGTATAAAATTGAAATTTAGTACAGCATTCCATCCTCAAACCGATGGCCAATCTGAAAGAGTGATTCAAGTTCTTGAGGATATGCTCCAATGTTGTGTGTTAGAATTCAAAGTTAGTTGGGAAAAATATCTACCTTTGGTTGAGTTTGCCTAGAACAACAGTTATCAGTCGAGTATACGGATGGCATCGTACGAAGCTTTATATGGTTGCAAGTGTCGGACTCCCTTGTATTGGACCGAGCTTAGTGAGAAGCAAATTCACAGGGTCGATTTAGTTAAAGACACCGAAGAGAAAGTGAAAGTGATCCGTGATAGCCTGAAAGCTACTTCGGACCAACAAAAGTCATACACGGATTTAAAAAGGAAAGAAATTGAGTTTCAAGCAGGTGATAAAGTATTTCTGAAAGTATCCCTGTGGAAGAAAATATTGAGATTTGGCCGAAAGGGTAAATTGAGTTCGCGATTCATAGGACCGTATGAAGTTATTGAGAGGGTTGGACCAGTAGCTTACCAGTTGGCTTTGCCGGCAGAGTCAGAGAGAATACACAACATGTTTCATGTGTCGATGTTGCGGCGATATCGTTTCGATCCTTCGCATGTGATTCCTCCAACAGAAATTGAGATACGACCGAACATGACTTATGAAGAGGAACCAATCAAGATTTTGGCTCGAGTGATTGAACAGTTGAGGAATAAGAGCATAGCCTTAGTAAAAGTGTTATGGAAAAAACACGGTGTGGAAGAGGCTACGTGGGAACCGGAAGAAGCCATGAGGGATCAATACCCAAACCTTTTTACTGATAAGATTTTTGAGGATGAAAATCTCTAAAGGGGTGAGACTTGTAATAGCCCAATTTTGGGGCTAGTCAGAACAGTGGTTTCGAGACTGCTAATCCAAGGTTGAAGAAGATTATTTTGATATTATTTTATATGTTATATCATGATTATAAGGATGTATGGATATTTTGGTGCTTTAATTTTAACAATTGTATGCTTAATTGTGAAAAAAGACTAAATCGCATAAAGTGCGAAAGTTCCATTATACAAGGTAGTGGTGTCTAATAGCCATAGAATATTAAATTGGAGGTCCCTAAAGTGAAATAAGGCCAATAATAGTGTGTTGGCCGGCCGTAGAGACAAGGGGGCAAGGGTATTAATTTTGGTCAAATTTTTGGTGAAATTAGGTGATTAAAAATGAATAAAATAAGGAAAAGAAAGAAGATATCATCTTTTACTATTTATGCTTCTTATACCACCGAAAGTTTAAGGGAAATTAGAGTTCTTGGAGTTCAAACTTTTAGTAAAATAAATCTCTTGCAAATCAAGAAGAGCGCGGAAACAACCTTGACCGAGGAAAAGGCAAGGTTACGGACTAAAACGTCGATTAATACATTTTGCACCGAGGTAAGTTTATGTGTAAACGATACATCTTTAATACATATGTTGTTACTCATTGGTGCATTGTATGAATGAGATCAATTATGTTTGAGATTGATTGAAATTGATAGATAGTGAATAATTCTCATATGAACCTCATAATAGATATGTAAGTGCGGAAAAATATTCGTAAATATTCTTATTGGTGGGCTATGTACGATACCACCATAATTATTCTTTTTGGTGGGCTATGTGCGAAACCACCTTATTATTTATTCACGATGGGCTATGTGCGATACCATAGTTTGTATTATCATTTGGTGGGCTATGTGCGTAACCACCGTAAATATTCTTGTTGGTGGGCTATGTATGATACCACCCTATTATTGATTAATGGTGGGCTGTGTGCGAAACCACCAGGTACTTAATATTATTCCGAATGGTTCATCGAGAAATTGTCTATGTAAATGCTTCATGTGGCTTTGTGGTGATGAGTACAGGATATGTGAGCAATATAAATGTTATATAGTTAGAAGGTGGTAAGAGATGAGATGAGTAAGCATGGTTATGAAAATGTGAATTATTCTTATTTAGTTTGAAAGGTTATTGTTTGATTAGCACATGCTATGATGCTTATTGTTTACATGTAAACTTACTAAGCTTAAAGCTTACTCCCTTTCTTTTCCCTTGTTTTATAGTGTCAAAGAGTCAGCTCGAGATACGAAGATAATCGGAAGATCACCCGCACTATCAGCTCATCTCGGTATATTTAAACTTAGTATTTTGAGTGTGGCATGTATAGGGGCTAGACTTAGGGAAATATCTTGTTGTTTTGGCCAAGTGTGTTGGCCCTTTTGAAGATGAACTCTTTTGTAAATAGCCATAGTTGATGGCTCATTGTTACTCATTTATGAAAAGATGAGATTATTCATGAATGTGTATGATGCATGATTGGGTTACTTTGTAAATGGTTGAATAGGATTTATGTTGTGTGAGTTAGAGTGATAAAAAAAGCTTGGCAAATAGCCTTGTTCTTGTCCACACGGGTAGGCACACGGGCGTGTGTCTAGGCTGTGTGTGACACACGGTCAGTCCCATGGGCATGTGGTTGGGCCGTGTGTCCCCTGCATGTTAATGTTGCAAGTCAGTGTCGACCACGAGCTAGACACACGGGCGTGTGCCTCTTATGAGGTTGCTGACGTCACAAACAGAATACCTAGGTTTTCACACACGGATGAGGACACGGGTGTGTCTAGGCCGTGTGGAGGACACGGGCCAAGGACACGGGTGTATGTCCGGCCTGTGAAAACCCCTTTAGGTTTGAAAAGAAAATAAATTCCACACGGGCTAGAGATATGGGCATTAGTGACGGCACGGCCTGCCCACATGGGCGTGTCCCATTTCACACGGGTGTGTGGCCCTGTTAAGGAAAAATTTTTCTAAGTTTACAAAAGTTCCCGATTTGATTCTGAGACCCACCGTTTACATGTTAAAGGTCTCGTAGGCCTATAATGAGGATGTTTTGAATGTGAATGGAAAGTTTTAAGTTGGAATGAAATTTTATAGCCCAAAGTTGTATGTTCAAGTGCGTTAAGTCCAGTAATGCCTCGTACCCAGTTTCGGCGTTGAATACGGGTAAGGGGTGTTACAATAGGTTTAGCTAAGGCAAAGGCTAAACCAACAATATAGAGATTGTTGACCCAAGACTTACAAGCACTTAGATGGATAAGAAAAGTGAAATCAGCAAATAAACCTTGACCCACTATCTAACGAGATAGGAACCGAAGGTATAACGAATGCTACACTTGAAGTGATAAGTTCGGATAACAAAGAAAGGAAATGACGCCACAAGCCTAACTTGATAAATCAGATTAGTCCCAAAGAGAACAAGGAGATTTGAATTCTCACAAGTTTCAATTGATTCATAAAATTGGCAAAAAGTTGTCTAACCAAAACAATGTTTTCTTACAAACTGTTTATAGACATTATTATGACTATTCAAATGCCTATTTGTGACCTTTCACCTTCAGCAATAAACTAAGGTTTTTTTTACAAGCTTTAATTTCGTTTTTAAGTCGTGTAGGGAAGCCAATAGTCATGTCTCTTCACTTGATTCTGGTTTAGATGAAAAGGCATGTCTCTTCACTTTATTGTTGACTTAATGAACCCTTAATATGTTGTTTGGTGTCCCTTCATCTCCCTTAAACCGAATGTCAAAAGACTTGTGCATTCATCTCTTTAATTGGTTCCTTAACTAGCTTTGAATGCTTTAAAACTAAACAGATTTGAAGAGACACTCTTGGACCATTTGAACAGCCACCATGATGATCTTTGAAGGCTTGAGAAAATGTCCAAACTTGAAGAGCCAATTAGCCATATGAATAGTCACCCATAATGATCTTTGAAAGCTTGAAAAATGTCCAAACTTGAAAAGTCAATTAGCTATATGAATAGTCACCTACAAGGTAGATAATTAAGCATTAAAGACACTCATAAGAATCAGCACACTATAAACACTTATACACAAATTTATTAATGAACATGCAGCTCAAATCACCTTATTTAAAATGCAAAAAAAAACACACTTTAATTTATGTAGTAAAAAGTAACAGCCAAATTAAATAACATACTTATAAAAACAAACTCAAATTTATTTAACAACTAAGATGCTTAAATGCATGGTTTAAGATATAAACTAAATGAATAAATGAGTTACTTAATGCATGACTTAATTTAATGATGCAAACTTTAACTAACATGGGAGTTGCATAATGCATGTCATAATTTATGATGCAAACTTAACTAACATGAGAGTTACATAATGCATGACTTTATTAAATGTAGAACACATATTAATGATGTTCAAACTATGACATAATTAAAGACTCATACTAATGATGTTCAAACTATGACATAATTAAAGACACAAACTAAAATAACTAAAGTAACTAAAACAAATGAATCAAAGTCCTTATTTTCCAACAACCAAATTAACAAACTGAAATTAAAAACGTCATTTTGCACTCGGGTCTTTCGTGCTTGGGCCAATTTCAATGTCGTCGAGGTGTATCGAAACATGATGCGGCTAGGATCGTATCATATAATCAATAAGATAGCCCCTTTGAATTGAGCATGATTCAAGCAACATCGTGTAGAATCATATTCTTCCTTTCTACTACTCCATTGTGTTAGGGAGTTTTTGGTGAAAAACTCATAACTAACCTACTAGGTTGTAGAAATCAACAAACTGGCTATTTTCAAACTCCATAGCATGATCACTTCTTATTTTACAAACCTTTTCGAGCATTTTTCTCCATGTCATTCATCAATTTGATGCATAGCTTTTTGAACACATTAAAAACCTTTCATTTCTCCTTTAAAAATCAACCCAAGTGAAACTAGAGAAATCACCAATGCAAACAAACACGTACCCTTTTTATTTAAGGCTTTCATTCTGTATAAGCCCTATAGACACTCGATATACCTTCCCCATAAGGCAATCTCCATAAGGATTAGTCATTGCTCTAGAAAATTTGCACAAACCTCAAACTGTAACATACCTAACCATTCTGGCATCTATACTTCACATGCTCTAATTTTTCATGCTAAATCTCTATACCATCGTTTGTGACTTTATGGCATTTTACCATATTATTCACCTTATAAGTTTTGTCAAAATTTCTAGCTCCTTCCATAACTTTTTTACTTGAATGATCTAATACTTCACATCGTTCCTTTGTAAATTTGATAAGTAGGTTTTGATAACAAAGCTGACTAATGCTAATAAGACTAACTTTACGACCTTTCACCAAGAACATATTCTTTAGTTTTGTAAGCCTTTCAATATGTATAGTCTTTTTTTCAAGATTCTTTCCTTTCATGTTATCTCAAAGGTAACCCTTCCTTCATTGTAACTCTAAATTTCCTTAAGGAATTTTGTATCTCTGGTCGTGTGTAAGGAGTAACCAATGTCAAAATACCATCTATTGTTAGTAGTTGCATTTAGTGAAAAAATGTCTAACCAGTAAACAGTTATGATTTTTCCTGACGTATAATTTTTTTGTTAAGTCGTCATTATTCTCCCTGTTAAAATATTTTGTGCAATATGACATCCACATCTCAATTCATTTTAAAACTTGTAACATCATAGCCTAATATGTCTAGAAACTTCACAATAATGAAAAATTAGCCTTTTTCCTCTCCTTTTGAGAATTCTAAAGAGGTTCAACAACTTATTTAGCCTTGATGAGGAGGATTCTCCAATATATCAAGTACTATGTGGTATTTCTATGACCTTCATACTATAAGGATTTCATCATACTTATTTAAGATGACTTGTGTTGCATTTAGGTTTTTCTTTATGTATTTCAATTAACCTTCTCGATCAACAAAAAAAGTGTCTCTCTTTTTTATTGTATCTATTAGCATTCTCTTTCTTAAGATTTGGGATTTCCTCCCTTAGGACTTGTTAACTTTGCATGCCATATCCTACTTATCTAGCATGACTATGTATCTTTCCTCCAACTCTACACCAGAAGTGTCATCATCATTGTTACTTGTATCTTCTGATTCTATCTTAAATAATGTTGCAACATTTGAAGCGATAATTTTTTACTTGGTTGTAAAAGCAACACAATTGCTTATATGCTCTTCATTTTCTCCTTCTTCACTCTTTGTATCTCTGTCACAGGTGACATTGAAAATTTTCTTCTTTTTTCTTGAACATGTTAGCACACGTTGCTTGAATGTAACCAAATCCTTCACATTCATGAAATCAGACTCCCTTTTTTTTTCTCTTGATGCTTCTATTCAATTACCACAAATATCCATTTGTTCGTGTTGCCAAGCTATCGCATTTGATTTTCCCTTTTTTAAAGAAATTTTTGAAAGCATTGTTATAGTTTTTGGTGACAAGTACTAAACTTACTTCTAGATCTTCAAGTGAAGTAAAGGTTGGGCATCTGTTGCAATAGTGCTTTTAACATTAAAAGGCAACATTGTTTCTAACCTTCACCTTCTCTCTTCTACTTTCTTCTGAGTTCATTTCAAAAGTTTGTGATAAACCAAATAGTTCATCCAGTTTCATGGTGTTGATTCTTTGGCTCCTTTATAGCTACAACCTCGATAACAAATATTTCTAAACAAAATCTTAGCACTTTTCAAACCAACTTTTACCTCAGAATATTTTTCACCTATAGCAAAATTCATTAGAAATGTCACCAAGTTTTGTGTTAAATTCATATCTCCAAGTATTCAAAGACTTTCAACCAAGAAGTAAGCATTTACAACTTAGGCATTTTGAAAAATGAGATTCTTTTATGTTAGGTTTTCTAGAATGAGTTAGGCCTCTTTTGCTAACACAAACTTTGGAATAAGTTTGAATTGATAAGTATCCACGACATTAAAAATTTCATTAAAGGTATTAGAATTGTAGTTTGCAACTTTTTCTTCATAGGAGGTTCAAGTTTCTTCATTTTTTTAATGGTTTGGTGCCATCTATATTGATTGTTTTAGGTATTATCCAACCTTTTAAGACAACTCTCTAGGCCTTCTCATTAATGGTTTTAATAAAAGCTTTCGTATGACCCTTCTAGTGTGTATAATTGGATCTATTCAACAAAAGGAGACATGAGATTGAACTACCTTCTTTCAGGAACTCTATGTGTAATTTTCTTTGAAAGGTGGGACTCTATCTATACTCAACTAGACACGATCAATCCAAATACTTTTGGTGATAGGTTCTGATACCAAGTGAAATTATTTGGTTATGTGAGGTTTGACACTGAGTTGTTGTGACGGTTGAAACACTACATGTAACACTGAAAAACAACAGTTGAAAGCATAGTGCACAATTACACCAATTATTGTTTACATAGTTTGGTGAACATAGCTACATTTGTGTGATCCTGCCTAAAGATGGAGTCTACTAACAAGTCAACAGTACAACTATTAATTACAACCCGATTAATACTAGAATTTTTGTAGCTGTAGTGATGCACATTATTAGTGAACTCTCTTAAGCACTCTTATCTTTCCTAATAAAACTTACAAATACAATGACAAAAGTGTAAACAAATTTTTCAAATGCATTTAACAAATTGTTTCTCCAAAAACTTATTTTTGTTCACTCAAAATCATGTCTTCAATGGAGGATGTTTTCCCTTTAAATAACCTCTTTGACAAAACTCATTCCCTAATAATAAGAAATACATTACCAAATATATCCCTTAGGTCACATTCATAATTCTTCCAATTATCTCAATCAATACTAAGGAGAAAAGAAAAACTCATATTTTGACATTCTAAATCATCTAGCTTCTCACTACAAATAAATCTTATATTAGCAAGTATATAAGTAAATAATTTAATCAGAACAAATACAAGTCACAATCACTATTAATTGATTAGCTCGTGCAATGTCGCTCCTAGTGTTTTTCATAGTATTGCAACATCATGCAATACTTCAGTGTATGTTACACTGTAACATTTATCTTGTTGTAACATATAAGTAATACATGTATTATATTTAATAATAATCTCTTTGCCCCATTACATTTATTACATTTTAGTTTTAGTGCTTTAAAATTTTTTAACTTTGATCTCATATTTTTTAACTTAGTGGGGAGGAAAAGCACAAAGCATGATGGTATTAAAATCTTATCTCTAAAGCCAAGATCATTCATTGTTATTTTATTTTTCAAATGGGAAGATGGATGGGTCCTTTGAAAAATTGGGACATTATAACATTCACTAGAAAAGGTTGTTTGTTGGAAACATCAAAATCATAGCTAAAATTGGTTGAGTTGTGACATCCTTTGGGATTTTGGCTTAAGGACACCCTTGTTCTGAATTAATATTCTTTTTAACTCGAATTTTGTTTAATATTTCTTTCATGGAAGTTGATTTCTCACCTTTAATGATTGGGACTGCAATAATTAAATTTTGATTAAGATGGTATCCACATCATTTCATATTTTAGTTGAAAATTTGTATTTGTCAATCAGTGGGTGAGTCTTGTTAGGACTTAAGAATGCATGTATGGCAGTGGTTTCTTCAAGTGGAATTTTCTTAACATGTAAGAAGAATCAAACCGATAAACTTGCGTCTAATTAATTGAACAATTAAGAATTATTTGGAACAATGGTTATTTAAATAACACGAACAATTAATTAGTATTAATTTTTTTTAACATTCTTGGAACAAGAAAAAAGTTATTAAATTAAAATGAGGACATGTTCATCAATTATACTTCAGTGATGTAAGCTAAAGAAAAAAAGAAGAAGAAGAAGAAATACCCATGTTGTAAAATCTTGAAGCACATGGACAGATGGACTTGGTAGCGGAAGGCAAGGAACAACTGGAATTCATTTAAAAACACTCTGGAAGAAATAATTCAGTCCCTATTATAGAACAAATAGTATCCACCATTAACATTTTTTTTTTTACTATTTTATTAACATTAAAATATTTATAATTCGACCCAAAAAATAAAAGAACCTCTGCCTGTATCTAGTTCTTATAATACACAGGATCCATTTATTGATTAAGGGGGCTAACATATAAAAAATTATTTTTAAATATTCCCTATGGATTATTATTTGATAGAAGAGGATGAGTTTTTAAGTGTTTTAAATATCAATTAATGATATATGACGATTTCTTAGCTTCACCCATCAAACAATTGTCAACTTTTTAGCTCTGTTTACGGAGTCTAAAAACTCAACTTGTACCATACCAAATATTTTCTCAAATTAGTTGAAAGGTAAATATCTTCTACATAAAGAAACCTGAAATTTCCACTCGGAAAAGCTGTTAGTTGCAATGGCCATTCTCATAACAGAAGCAAAATATGTTGAATCAGTATTAGGTTGTTACAACTTACGACGGATATTTATTTATGTCAACTGAGCTGCAAATAAGAAAATTCTGATTAAAACTAGAAATAGTTGAGAAAAATATTTCAAGAAAATGATACATCATCAACCATACATGTTGCAATATCTTCAAAAGATATCAAGAAATTCACTCTATATTGACCCTCTTGTTTCCAAATATCCTATAGTTTATTTCAACATTCCACCACAAAGGCCTACTAACAGTATCTATGAAGAGATGAAAAAATATGGACCTTCTCCGGTAAAGACAGCCAAAATTTTTTATTTGGAGGATCACGGACAATCTACACAATTTTTAAGAAAAATAATATGCATTGTGAGATTTGTAAATTCCAAACCCAAGATATTGTTTGAGCCATGTGTTGAGGACTGGAGATTAGGTAAGACTAATGCAAGTAGCATATGATTGGAGTGCAGTTAACGCTTGCTCACTGATGGCTCTATTCCTCGCTTGCTTCACCCAATCATTGACAATCTCCTCTGCTTGGCTACCCTTGACACCTTGTTCAAGGGCAGTTGCCGCTTCGGCGAGCTTTCCTTCAGCCAAGTATTTGTCAACTCTACTGATTAAAGACTCAATCCCTTCACCAGATTGGTCAACTTCCTTCACCTAAAATAGTCAAAGGCAAGCATGAGATTGTTTCAGTGGCTTATATCAATAATTATTGAAAGATAAATCCTATTGTTTTATACCTTTAACCAGGATGCAATATGTGCTAAACAATGTGTCAAGATGCCACCACCACCTGGTGGAATTAGGCTGAAGTGCCTTAGGGTCCCTTTCAATGCATTGAACTGCAAAAAGAACATATGTCAGATAACAGCATGGTTGAGGCTACAAAAACTTGAAATGTTAGTCACATCAATAACTAAATTTTAGCAACTTTTACAGTATTCTAGTCAATCATCAAAATGAACTCATAAAACTAACTAGATGAAACCTCAAACTTTTGCCTCAGTACACATACTATAGCTAAGGTGCTAGTGAGAAATAACTTAGGAAGTTCCAGCAGACCAGTGATAGGCTGATGCCACTTAGATGCATCAGAGATCTAGGTAAGACGATTTATGTCCGAATGGCAGATCATGTGGTGCCTAAGAGGAGTAATACTTCCTTTTTTTCCTGTACAAAATGAGACCAACCATGAAAAAGCATTTCTTGACAAGCATTTTGCTCATCAGGTCTTAACCCATTGAATCAAACCACTCCTATCTCTTCATAGTTGGCTAGCTTTTCAAGATTAGTCTCAATTCTGAATCCATCATAAAATCCTTTATTTCCATTTGATGTTAGGTTGAGCATGTTCAGAATAAAAATGAACCGGCAACTCTGAAACAACAAGCAAACCTCCTTCCAGGTTGCTTTTAAATGAATACCATATTTTCCCCCCACCCCCTTTTTGTGGGGTGTAATTCTTTATCCAGCGCCAAGCCTCCCAACTGAAGTGGATTCTTGATGTTGTTATAGTGTACGGATCCCACTGAAGGAGTTCCAGCAAGAAGCCTCTCTTGTTGACCATCCAGAATAACATCTTAGTAATAGTGTGCTCTTTAAAGATTGAAGAAATTTAGGATTAAAAATTCAGACCTCGGCGAATCTGTCTGCCAACCAACCTACATAGTCTCTATTTCTCAATGCAATATGATTACAAACCAATCCTAATTAAATAGGAGCAATTTTCAGTAACAATAACAAGGAGGAAACTGAGAAATGGATGCGCAAGTAAAAGGGGACACAGAGCATGTTTGATAAATTTATTTAGCAATTTTCAACTTTTGGATAATTTTTTGCTAGTTAAAACAATGAAACAATCTTAAAGGAAATACTTGTTTTCTAGAGCAATGGGGGATTATTAGGATCCCATCAGGATAAAAAGAATCTACAACACCTAAAGGGGCATATGTGAACGATGTCGCGCATATTCTTCCTCCAAGCTTTTAATTTTTGGAGAAAAAAAAAACAATTATTTTACATACTTTTAGCCTGCCTCTATAAAATCATTTAAAATTAAATTTTTTCATTCTATGAAAATATCGCCAAAAGTAAAGCATACAGTTCCTACAAAAAATTCAGCAAGCAAACTATCAACCATATAGCCAAAAGTATAGATTTGATCATTCAAAAGGACTCAGAATTCATTAAACATATTTCTAAATTTACGGAAACACTTGCCTTTTGATTCAACTGTAGTACAGTGTCGGTACCATGGTACCGTGTTTCTTCTGGAAGAGACGAAAGCACCAAATCCAACACTGAATCCTTTTCAGTACCTTCAAGGTAGGTGCGCAGAGCATCTATTTCTTTTTGGATTGGTAATCCTTTAGAAAGTGCATCCTCTAGAGCTAGTGCTCCCTGTAGGACCCAAGAGCATTCAATTTATGTGCCAATAATTTATGAGTTCCGAAATTACAACTAGGAGTCAATCACTATATAACATGACGCAGACTCCAACTAAAACTAAAACTAAGATAAGAACAGTTAAGGTTGGGAAGGTACCAGAGCAAGCTTGTGAACAGAATGACTTTTGTGCGCCTCTTCAGATCGTGCATAAAATGCCATACATAAGGCATTTATCTACAAAAGAATAACCCATGCCATGATTAGCACCTCCAATCACATTCATAGTGCTGAATAGTAATAAACAATATGGATTAAGAAAATAACTAGTCGAGCATATATGAAACATAATAAAACATGTTTATGGCTCCAATATCAGATTCATCTTTGTCAGATTACAGTTGTCCAATAAGGGATATTCAGTATATTAAATGTTATCCTATGAATATTTTATTTATTGTTATCCCTAACTTTAAGGCTGGTTTTAAGGCACTACACCCCTAAAACCAGTAGTGCTGCTAGTCTAAAGTCTTCTAAAGTTAGGCTCTCTTATATATAAATATTTAGTGTAATCTCTTGTAAAATCAATAGATAGAAAAATCTATTCTATCATGGTATCAGATTAGACCGATTTCTGGGAATTTTTTTCTGGTAATCTTTTACTCCCACAAAATCCTCAAGCCTGCTTCTGTGTTCAAAAGAGATGTGTCTGAATTTGTCCACACCAATACCAATGGGGACAGTTCAAAAATCTCTATGAAAAACTCCAACCAAACAAGTGAGTTGCAGAATATTCAAGTGGCCTACAGGTTAAATGGGAAGAATTACCTGAAGTGGTCACAGCTGGTTCGCACGTTCTTGAAGGGCAGAGGCAAGCTGAATCACTTACTCGGCACAGGACCTCCAGAAGGAGATCCTCAGTTTGCTGCTTGGGATGAACAAGACTCTATGGTCATGTCTTGGTTATGGAATTCTATGGTGCCCGAAATCAGTGACACATGCCTATTTCTTAACTCATCCAAAGAAATATGGGAGGCTGTGAAGCAGACTTATTCTAAAGTTAGAGATGCTGCTCAAATCTACGAAATCAAGACTAAGATTTCATCCACTAAGCAAGGAAATTGTTCCATCACGGAATATTCTAATCTTTTGCAAAGCTTATGGCAGAAAATGGATCATTATCAGTGCATTAAAATGCAGTGCAGTACAGATGCAGCACTCTTGAAAAGGTTCGTTGAAAAAGACCGAATTTATGATTTCCTTGCTGGGCTAAATGTTGAATTTGATGCAGTAAGAGTCCAAATTCTTGGTAAGGAGGAGCTACCCTCACTAAATGAGACACTCGCGATAGTTCATGCTGAAGAAGGAAGAAGAGGAGTTATGTTTGACGATAATCGCGTAGATGGTTCTGCCTTAGTTACAAAGGCTGTCAGTGAGAGGAAAATTGCCATGGAACAGCCAACTGATATGAAGCAACCAGATTCTACAAGGCCTATTAAAAGGGATTCTGTATGGTGCACATAGTGTAAAAAATCTCGTCACACAAAAGAACACTGCTGGAAACTCCATGGGAAGCCACAGCCGAATAAAAGGAATTTTTCTGCAACCAGTGGACAACTAAAGGAACAAGGGCATGCAAATATAGCACGACAGATGGATGAAGAACAGCATTCTGGTATTTTTAATAAAGAAGACATTGCAAAGTTAAAGACGTTGCTGGGCTCATTGGAAAAGTCTTCTTCCACAGGTACTTGCAGTTTGGCGCTTTCAGGTATTTCCTCTTCTCATAATTCTAATGTCTCGGACACAGTCACCAACCGGTCTTGGGTCATTGACTCAGGAGCTACTGACCATATGACCCACTCCTCACACAAATTTGTTTCATATACACCTTGTCCTAGTAATAGAAAAATTACAGTAGCTGATGGTTCTGTAATAACAGTGGCTGGTCAAGGTGATATTGTTATAAATGAGACCCTTACTCTTAAAAATGTCCTTCATGTTCCTAAACTGTTTTCCAATCTTCTCTCCATCCAAAAACTTACCAGGGACTCTAATTGCGGTGTGGTTTTTTATCCCAATAAATGTTTTTTTTCCAAGAACAGAACACGAAGAGGATGATTGGACATGCTAAGGAAGCAAATGGCCTATATTACCTTGAAGAGAATAGTGGAGAAATTAGTGCTCTGAATTCCTCACCGTTATCTTTCCTATCCAAGTCTGTTCAAGCTCACAAAGACCAAATTTGGCTCCATCACCTCCGCCTTGGTCACCCTTCATTTTCAGCCCTTCAATTTCTGTTTCCTTCCTTGTTCAAAAGGATAAATGTTAAAAATTTCCGTTGTAATGTTTGCGAACTTGCCAAACACAAACGTACCTCCTTTCCCGTCAATAATAAAAGAACATCTGCTCCTTTTACTCTTATTCATAGTGATATTTGGGGACCATCAAACATTTCAAACGTTTCTGGGGCTCGGTGGTTTGTTTCCTTTATTGATGATTGTACCCGTGTGTCTTGGATATTTCTTTTAAAACAAAAATCTGATGTAGGGTCTGTTTTTAAAATTTTCTACAACCTACTCAAAACACAATTTGGGACTGCCATAAAACGGTTTAGGACAGACAATGCTAAAGACTACTTCAATCAGTTTCTCTCCTCTTTTTTTTCAAGAAAAAGGCATTCTCCATGAGTCCTCTTGTGTTAACACACCCCAACAAAATGGTGTTGCCGAAAGAAAGAATGGTCACATTTTAGCTCCTACTAGAGCTCTATTGTTTCAAAACAATGTCCCTAAACAATATTGGGGGGAAGCTGTTTTAACTGCCACTCACCTGATAAATAGGTTGCCTACAAAGGTCCTTGACTCTCAAAGTCCTATACAAGCTCTATCGAAATTTTTCCCTGATTTTAATGCCTCCAATCTTCCTCCCAAAATATTTGGGTGTGTTGCCTTTGTCCATGTCCATTCTCAAAATAGGGGAAAACTCGATCCACGAGTTGTCAAATGTGTTTTTCTAGGTTATTCCTCTACACAAAAAGGGTACAAATGCTACAATCCAGCCACCAAAAAATTTTTTGTTTCAGCTGATGTCACTTTTGCAGAAGAAGAAAAATTTTTTACTTGTCCTTATCTTCAGGGGGAGAACTTATTTAAAGAAGATAAGGGTAGAGAGTTTTTTCTTCTTGATTTTCCAGCTTCTGTTCAGCCTGCTCAACTTAATTTTCCAGCTCCTATTCAGCAGCCAAACACTCAGCCCTTACCTACCAACCAGCCTGCCCACCTTGACCCTATGCAACCTGAAATAGAGCCTACTACACCTAAGTCACCAAAAGGAATTCAGGACATTACTCGTCCTTTACTAGTTTACTCAAGGAAGAAGGCACCGGTGCAAGTTCAATCATCTTATTCGGATAAACACCCTACTGCTCTACAACCCGAGGTAACTACTGAACCTACTTTGAATACTAGTGAGAATTCAGATCAAAGAGAGTATGATTTTCCTATTGCTATTAGAAAAGGAACTAGGGCCTGTACAAAACATCCCTTGTACTCATTCATGTCCTACAAAAATTTGTCCCATAACCACAAAACCTTTCTTACTAGCCTAAATTCGATCTCCATTCCCAAAACTGAATCCGAGGCATTAAATAATGAGAATTGGAAAAATGCCATGAAAGTTGAAATGGAAGCACTTGAAAAAAATAAGACATGGCATTTGGTAAAATTACCGAAAGGAAAGAAAACAGTTGGATGTCGCTGGGTGTATACAGTAAAATACAATTCAGATGGCTCTTTGGAGAGGTACAAAGCAAGATTAGTTGCTAAAGGGTACACTCAAAAGTATGAAATAGACTACCTTGAGACATTTGCCCCGGTTGCAAAGATGAACACTGTGAGAGTGTTGTTGTCACTTGCTGCCAACAGAGGCTGGAAACTACAGCAGTTCGACATCAAGAATGCTTTCTTACATGGTGATCTTGAAGAGGAAGTCTATATGGATGTTCCACCGGGGTTCGGTTCTGATACAGGACAGGTAGTTTGCAAACTAAAAAGGGCTCTGTATGGACTAAAACAGTCCCCGAGAGCTTGGTTTGGAAGATTTACCAAAGTAATGCTCAAACTGGGGTACAAACAAAGTCAAGGAGATCACACTCTGTTTGTAAAGCATTTATCTTCAGGGGGAATGACTGCTTTATTAGTCTATGTAGATGACATTATAGTGACAGGTGATGATTTGGAAGGAATGGAAAATTTGAAGAAACGTCTAGTAAAAGAGTTTGAGGTCAAAGAGCTTGGTAAGTTAAAATATTTCCTTGGTATTGAAGTAGCACACTCTCGGGAAGGGATCTTCATATCTCAGCAAAAATACATAATTGATTTGTTGACAGAAACGGGAAAGTTGAGATGTAAACCAGCAAAGGCACCCATAGAAGTGAACCACAAACTTAGAGATGCACTAGAAGAGGCAGTAGTTGATAAGGCTTCATACCAAAGACTCGTAGGGAAGCTCATTTACTTGTCACATACTAGACCGGATATTGCCTATGCAGTTGGTGTTGTAAGTCAGTTCATGCACAATCCTAAAGAGTCACACCTTCGAGCTATATACCAGATTCTACAGTACTTAAAAGGGACTCCAGGCAAAGGAATCCTATTTAAGAAAGGGGGGAATTTAACCCTTGAAGCCTATACTGATGCGGATTATGCAGGATCTATGGTGGATAAAAGATCAACCTCGGGCTATTGTACATTTCTGGGAGGCAACCTTGTAACTTGGAGAAGTAAAAAACAGAATGTTGTGGCTAGATCTAGTGTAGAAGCAGAATTTAGAGCGATGGCTCTTGGAATTTGTAAATTATTATGGCTGAAAATTATTTTGGAGGATTTGAAGATCAAGTGGGAAGGAACAATGAAACTGTATTGTGATAATAAGTCTGCTATCAACATTGCACATAATCCAGTACAACATGATCGTACGAAGCACATTGAGGTTGAAAGACATTTCATCAAGGAGAAACTTGACAGTGGCCTAATTTGCACTCCATATGTGCCCACTGATGGTCAACTAGCAGATATCCTAACCAAAGGACTATCTGGGAAGACCTTTCAGAGACTAGTAAGCAAGCTGAGAATGGATGATATCCACTTCCCAGCTTGAGGGGGAGTGTCAGATTACAGTTGTCCAATAAGGGATATTCAGTATATTAAATGTTATCCTATGAATATTTTATTTATTGTTATCCCTAACTTTAAGGCTGGTTTTAAGGCACTACACCCCTAAAACCAGTAGTGCTGCTAGTCTAGAGTCTTCTAAAGTTAGGCTCTCTTGTATATAAATATTTAGTGTAATCTCTTGTAAAATCAATAGATAGAAAAATCTATTCTATCAATCTTCATAACCAACAACCAATAAACTGAGAAATGCATTTATGTGAACGGTTTTAACTGATAAAATAGAAGCAGCTTCCCGTTTAGAAGACTACTTTTTAACTTAACTCAAGCTCATTCATCCTCAAAGGAATTCAAAGAATATATTAGAAAGTATTCTAGCTTTTAAATCTTCCTCCAAAAATATGTATTACTACTCAAACTTTCATTTGATATCTATAATGTTGGAAATTTCATTTACCGTTTGGATCATCAATTAACAAATTCCATAAAAAGATCGTATTTAGGTAATTTTAATGGCCAAATCTTTGATTTTCAGCTAGAAACTGCATAAGAGGCTCGTTAATTAGCTTGTGGTTCATAACTACTTTTAATGAATTCAATTTTCAAAACAATGGATCTTCATTTTTCATGAATGATTTTGTCAGATTACAGCTTCCTAATAAGGAATCTTGAATGTATTAGATAGGATTCTGTAAATATTTTATTAATTGCTATCCCTAACTTTAAGGCTGTTTTTAAGGGACAGCATCCCTAGAATTGGTCTGTTTCCTAGTATAGAGTTTCCTAAGTTAGGCTCACTCTGTATATAAATATTAGTGTAATTCCTTATGAAAAAATATAATAGAAAAAGCCTATTTCTAACAAGGTATCAGATTAGCCCGATTTCTGGGAATTTTTTCTTTTTCCTGGCATTTTTTACTCCGCTCAACCCTCAAGCCTGTATATTTTGTTCAAAAGAAATATGGCTGAAATTGTCCAAACCAATACCAATGGGGATATTTCAGAAGTCTCTATGAACAACTCCAACCCAATAAGTGAATTGCAGAACATCCAAGTAGCCTATAGGTTAAATGGGAAGAATTACACCTGAAGTGGTCTCAGCTGGTTCGCACGTTCTTGAGGAAGAGGAAAGCTGAGTCATTTACTCGGAACGGGACCTAAAGAAGGAGATCCTAAGTTTGATGCTTGGGATGAACAAGACTCTATAGTAATGTCTTGCTTATGGAATTCTATGATGCCAGAAATTAGTGATACATGCATGTTTCTTAACACATCCAAAGATGGGAGGCTGTCAAGCAGACTTATTCTAAAGTTCGAGATGCTGCTCAAATCTATGAAATCAATACTAAGATTTCATCTACCAAGCAAGGAAGTCGGGGTCAATCACAGAGTATCCCAATCTGTTGCAAAGCTTATGGCAAGAGATGGATCATTACCAGTGCATTCAGATGAAGTGCAGTGCAGATGCAGCACTCCTGAAAAGGTTCGTTGAAAAGGATCGAATTTATGATTTTCTTGCTGGACTAAATGTTAAGTTTGATGCAATAAGAGTCCAAATACTTAGAAAAGAGGAGCTACCGTCACTAAATGAGACAATCGCGATTGTTCGTGCTGAAGAAGGAAGAAGAGGAGTTATGATTGAGAATAGTCAAGTGGATAGTTCCGCCTTAGGTACAAAAGCTGTACATGAGAGGAGATTTGGCCTGGAGCAGCCAACTAGCGAAAATAGTAGGCAGACAGAACTTACAAGGCCTATTAAAAGGGAGTCTGTATGGTGCACCTACTGTAAAAAATCCCGTCACACTAAAGAAAATTGCTGGAAGCTCCATGGGAAGCCACAGACAATTAAAAAAAAATTCAAAAACCGGTGGACAACCAAAGGAACAAGGGCGAGCACATATAGCAAGACAGCTGGATGGAGAAAAGAATTCTCAAGAATCACCTGTTGCATTTAATAAAGACGAAATTGAGAAGTTGAAAAATTTGCTGGGATCATTGGAAAAAATTTCTTCAGCAGGTACTTGTAGTTTGGCTTTTTCAAGTATATCCTCTTCTCACGATTCTAAAGTCTCGAATACAGTCACCAACAGGTCTTGGGTCATTGACTCAGGAGCTACAGACCACATGACCCGCTCCTCACAAAAATTTGTTTCATATACACCTTGTCCTAGTAATAGAAAGATAACAGTAGCCGATGGTTCTGTGATCACAGTGGCTGGTCAGGGTGATATTGTTATAAACAAGACTCTTACTCTTAAAAATGTCCTTCACGTTCCAAAACTGTTTACCAATCTTCTCTCCATCCAAAAAATTACCAAAGACTCTAACTGTAGTGTAGTTTTTTATCCCAATCGATGTTTTTTTCAGGAACAGAATACGAGGAGGATGATTGGACATGCTAAGGAAGTAAATGGCCTATACTATCTTGAAGAATTCAGTGAAGAATTTAGTGCTCTGAATTCCTCACCATTATCTTTCATATCCAAATCTGTTAAAACCAATAAAGACCAAATTTGGCTCCATCACCCCAGCCTTGGTCATCCATCATTTAGAGTCCTTAAAATTATGTTTCCTTCATTGTTCAAAGGGATAACTGTTGAAAAATTCCATTGTGATGTTTGTGAACTTGCCAAACATAAACGTACCTCTTTTCCAGTAAGCAATAAAGAACATCCGCTCCTTTTACTCTTGTTCATAGTGATATTTGGGGACCATCCACTATTTCAAACATCTCTGGGGCTCGGTGGTTTGTATCCTTTATTGATGATTGTACTCGTGTGTCTTGGATATTTCTTTTAAAACAGAAATCTGATGTACTTTTACAACATGATCAAAACACAATTTGGAGTTGAAATAAAAAGGTTTAGGTCAGACAATGCGAAGGACTATTTCAATCAATTTCTCTCCCCATATTTTCAAGAAAAAGGCATTATACATGAGTCATCTTGTGTTAGCACACCCCAACAAAATGGTGTTGCCGAAAGAAAGAATGGTCACATTTTTGCTATTACCAGAGCTCTCTTGTTTCAAAAAAATGTCCCTAAACAATACTGGGGGAGGCTGTTTTAACTGCTACTCATATGATAAATAGATTGCCTACAAAAGTCCTTGAATCTCAAAATCCTATGCAAGTTCTAGTAAAATTCTTTCCTGATTTCAATACCTCAAACCTTACTCCCAAGATATTTGGATGTGTTGCCTTTGTACATGTACATTCTCAAATTAGGGGAAAACTCGATCCTCAAGCTGTCAAATGTGTCTTTTCTCGGTTATTCTTCCACAGAAAAGGGGTACAAATCTATCATCCAACCGCGAAAAAATTTTATGTTTCAGCAGATGTTACTTTTGCAGAACAAGAGAATTTCTTTACTCGTCCTTATCTTCAAGGGGAGATCTTATTCACAAAAGATAAGGACAGAATTCTTTCTTCGTGATTTTCCAGCTCCTGTCCAGCAGCCAAACACTCAGTCGTTGCCTACCAACCAGCCTACCCAACTTGATTTTCCAACTCCTGTCCAGCAACCAAACATTCTTGATTTTCCAGCTTCTGTCCAGCAACCAAACATTCTTGATTTTCCAGCTCCTGTCCAGCAGCCAAACACTTAGTCCTTGCCTACCAACCAGCCTACCCAACTTGAACCCATGCAACCCGAAATAGAGCCTAATACACCCAAATCACAAAAAGGGATTCAGGACACTACTCGTCCTTTACTGGTTTACTCAAGGAAGAAGGCACCGGTGCAAGTTCAATCATCTTCTTCGGATATACAACCTGCTACTCTACAACCCGAGGTAACTACTGAACCTACTTTGAATACTACTGAAAATTCAGATCAGAGAGACTATGATTTTCCCATTGCTATTAGAAAGGGAACTAGAGCCTGTACAAAACATCCCTTGTACTTATTCACGTCTTACAAAAATTTGTCCCATATCCACAAAGCTTTTCTTACTAGCCTAAATTCTATCTCCATTCCCAAAACTGTATTCGAGGCATTAAATGATGAGAATTGGAAAAATGCCATGAAGGTTGAAAAGGAAGCCCTTGAAAAAAATAAGACATGGGATTTGGTAAAATTACCGAGAGGAAAGAAACCAGTTGGATGACGTTGGGTGTACATAGTGAAATATAAGTTAGATGGTTCTTTGGAGAGGTACAAAGCAAGATTGGTTACTAAAGGGTACACTCAAATGTATGGAATAGACTACCTTGAGACATTTGCCCCTGTTGCAAAGATGAACACTGTGAGAGTGTTGTTGTCACTCGCTGCCAACCTAGGCTGGAAATTACAACAATTTGACATCAAAAACGCCTTTTTTACATGGTGATCTTGAGGAGGAAGTGTATATGGATGTTCCACCAGGATTCGGTCCAAATACAGGACAAGTAGTTTGTAGACTAAAAAAGGCTTTGTACGGACTAAAACAATCCCCGAGAGCTTGGTTTGGAAGATTTACCAAAGTAATGCTCAAGTTGGGGTATAAACAGAGTCAAGGAGATCACACTCTGTTTGTAAAGCACTCATCTTCAGGGGGAATGACCGCTTTATTAGTCTATGTAGATGACATTATAGTGACTGGTGATGATCTAGAAGGAATGGAAAATTTAAAAAAATACCTAGTAAAAGAATTTGAAGTCAAAGAGCTTGGTAAGTTAAAATATTTCCTTGGTATTGAAGTAGCACACTCTAGGGAAGGAATCTTCATATCTCAGCAAAAATACATAATTGATTTGTTGACAGAGACGGGCAAGTTGGGATGTAAACCAGCAGAGACACCCATAGAGGTGAACCACAGACTTGGAGATGCACTAGAAGATGCAGCAGTTGATAAAGGTTCATATCAAAGACTTGTGGGGAAGCTCATTTACTTGTCACATACTAGACCGGATATTGCCTATGCAGTTTGTGTTGTAAGTCAGTTCATGCACAACCCCAAAGAATCACATCTTCTAGCTGTGTATCAGATTCTACAGTACTTAAAAGGCACTCCAGGCAAAGGAATCCTCTTTAAGAAAGGGGAGAATTTAACTTGAAGCCTATACTGATGCAGATTATGCAGGGTCTATGGTTGATAGAAGATCAACCTCGGGCTATTGCACTTTTCTAGGAGGCAACCTTGTGACTTGGAGGAGTAAAAAACAGAATGTTGTGGCTAGATCTAGTGCAGAAGCTGAATTTAGGGCGATGGCTCTTGGAATTTGTCAATTATTATGGCTGACAATTATTTTGGAAGATTTGAAGATCAAGTGGGAATGTCCAATGAAGTTGTATTGTGATAATAAGTCTGCTATCAATATTGCACATAATCCAGTTCAAAATGATCGTACGAAGCACGTTGAGGTTGACAGACATTTTATAAAGGAGAAACTTGACAGTGGCTTAATTTGCACTCCATTTGTGTCCACTGATGGTCAACTGACAGACATACTTACCAAAGGATTATCTGGGAAGATCTTTCAGAAACTAGCAAGCAAGCTGAGAATGGATGATATCCACTTCCTACCTTGAGGGGGAGTGTCAGATTACAGTTTCCTAATAAGGAATCTTGAGTGTATCAGATAGGATTCTATAAATATTTTATTAATTGCTATCCCTAACTTTAAGGCTGTTTTTAAGGGACAGCATCCCTAGAATTGGTTTGTTTCCTAGTATAGAGTTTCCTAAGTTAGGCTCACTATGTATATAAATATTAGTGTAATTCCTTGTGAAAAAATATAATAGAAAAAGCCTATTTCTAACAGATTTAAATATATTTATATGCACAAGAATGTCTATCAAACACAAGGAGCATCACCATACATAAGACAGAAAGTATGGAAGTTGATACAGCAGCAAACAAAGCTAAAAGCATCAATATATCATGTATTGACATTTGGATTGTCACCCATCCCCTGCATGCCATATGCTGCAAAGTACAAGTCAAGAGGTTTAAATTTCCAACCCATCAATTGAGACCTGGCATCGTAACTTAAAATTTCCTTGCTCTGTCAATATCTAATATCAGTAAAAAGCATTTATTTTGTAGTTCATTTTTCATTCTAAACAGTAGAAATGTTGGTTTCTGTGCAGTTTTTTTAATAAAATGATCCACCAGGAGATAGCTTACATTAAGATTTGCTTCTGCCAGTTTTTCAATCTGTGCTGCCTTCTCATTTGCAATCGCTGCAGCTAGTTCTGCTTTCCCAAGCTCCTGAGCTTTTTGCAACTTCAGTTCAGCTTCCCTTTCCTGCAATAACCAAGAACTAAGAACTTGATTTCATGACTATGAAATTATGCAACAGAACTTCTTTGTTAACACAAAACTACTTACCTTTTCTTCAAGTTCCATCCTCAGCTGCTCTTCCATTTTTTCTTGAAGTGATTTTAGAGCAGCTGCTGCCTTTGTTCTTTCTCTCTTTAATTCCTGGAAGTGATAAACTGAAATTCTTAGCAGCTTGAATCCACAAAATAATAGAATAACTTCTCTTCTCTTTTACTTCATTTTTTACCCCTTCAGAGGGCATAAAGACAAGTATACTCCATTTGAACTAAACTGTGACTTTTCAAGTTAATCACCACAAAAGAAGCATGCGCTTAAAGAATTAGCTTAAGTTGATTCATAAAGGTACTTGTGTACTTTCCCTAACCAGCATAATAATTCAGAGAAACTGATAAAGACAGATTGTCCCAGGTTAATTCATAGTTTTGGCTTTACTTAAGCCTTACAAACAGATTGACATTGTTCCAAACTGATACAAATAACACTTTCTTCTGGCCATATGACACTCAAGACAGGAAATCCGAATTCATAGACATCTATAACAAAAATTACATTGTCTCTGTTATATGGGATAAGTATCTTCTTTAAGATGGGAAATCTTAGAGCTTCACCTATAAATTACTACCTAGCATGCGCATTTCTACAATGTTGGTCAGCAAGTACTAAAACAAACTAAACTTTTAATCAAGTTGTTTGTGTTTAGACAGAGTGACAACCGACCCAGTCTGCCTCGTATTCAATCCAGACATACAGTCTCTACAGACACAAAGAACAAGTGGATTCACCATATGATTAAAGCATAAGCTGGGGATGGGAGAACTATGTAGCAACGTTAAAGAGAAAGGTACAGACTACAGACCAAATAGGACCCAAGGTATCAGTAAAAAGTTCAAAAAGAAATATTCCTGGAAGAGTTCATTTGAATTCACTTAATGGAGCAAAAAGAAAGAAAAAAAATTACAAAGAGCACCATAAAAAGAGACAATAATTATGTAATTATTTCCCCGTTCACTAAAAGACATGAAAGAAATTACTGTAATGACAAACCCAGGGAAGACCTTAACTTGCTATTTTTACATAGCAACAAAAAAAAGGAGAAAGGAAGGCACCTTGGCCAATCTCAGAACTGACCAAGTTTTAGTGGTGAGTAAAAATTTCATTTTGAAAGATATAATAAAAACAAGAGCCTAAATGAGTCACGTGTAATGACATAAGTGATTGATTTGCAAAGGAAGAGCAAGAGAAAAGGGGAAGCAGGATCATGAATTGATCAGGCAATGGCATAAAGCTGAGAAGCGGAGACAAAGAGCATGGCAATCAATCATGAGAAATTTAACATAGTAAAAAACTACGCTGCCTCAACTCTTCATTTTTTGAAGCACCCATATTGACACCAGTGCTCAACATATATTGGGACATGATCTTGGATATGACCCACTACAACCGTTAAATGCATGGAAAAATTGAGAAAAAATTGAACATACCCATCTTGTAACACATACCCAGCACACACCCAAGTTCGAGTAACATAAATAAAACCAATGAAAATATGAAAAACAGCTATAACCTTATCCAATATGGCTGCCTCTTCTGTACGCATTAGTTCCCTGGCTCTTGAATTCCTTAATTCCTTTTCATATTTCTCCTAAAGAGGGAAGGGAAACAAAAGTATGAATAAATAGTAAGGCATGGCCAAGATAGAGTTGCAGAAATTAAGATGTAGGAACCAAGATAGTTCAAACTTCAGACCTTCAATACTTCTTTTTCTTGAGCAAAAGCATGTGCATCCAGCTCAGCTTGCCGTTTTTCGGCAGCATGAATGGCTTGGAGGAAACCGAGAATTAATTTTCCATCCTTCGATAAATATCCCTCATTTAGTTCCTCAACTGCTGTACCAAAACCCTAACATGTTAAAAAGAAATGAAAACTTAGTGATAGTTTACACTCTCCTTTATCATATGCTTTAAACAATAAGTAGGTAAACGACCTCTGTTTCTTTAGAAAGCTGCTCATATTTTCTGTTTAGAGAAGATAAATAGCTTTCATCTGCCTTGTCCCTAAGGTGATAGGCATCAAGAAGAGAACTTGGAGCTCCTTTATCTTCAGTTGGTTTAGCCTGCAGCGAAGGAGCACATAATGAGGTCTTCTATCAAGTCTGGTAAAGATTAGGAAGAAAGTACATATACATACATAAATATATATATTAAGAGAATTACAAAGAATATGTCGTGCTTTTGCGACTCTCACATGCCCAGTCTTCCCCATTTAAAGAAAAACATGAAAAGATGTTGAAACCCTAAGCCAGCTTCTTAGGGAATCAAACCTCCCACAAAGCCTTTCCTTGCCTAGAAGATAGACAAGGAAATGCAGTGGCCATTTGCCATCCTGAAGATATATAACCCAATACAAAAGAAAAGAACAACTGTGCTTTTGACATCTCAATTAACAGTCTTCCCCAATTAAACACAAAGACATAAAAGAAGCTTTAATCCTCGGATGTCCAATTCTAAGCCGTTTCTTGGGGGATCAAACCTCCCGATACAGAGCCTCTCCCTGCCTAGAAACCAAACAAGGAAATGAAGTGGTTTTTTTGTCGTCTTGAAGCATTGGCTATATATCAATAAGCTTAACAGCGTCTAAAATACAGAATATGTATACATACATAAAGAAGCAAGAAGCTGTCAAATCGTACTTCTTTCTATCCTTTAAACCAACAATGTGCAGAAGAACATAATAAGAACGAGGTGGATTCCAATGTTAAGAAAAATCAGACAATGAAACATGAAAAACCAAAGAGATAAGGAAAATTTAATAAGTTTCACTAGCCAGCCTTCAAATAATAACAATGGTTCACATAGGAATTCCATGAAGGTCAGGTGTTAAAAAGAGAAACCAATGAGGGAAACAAAGATATCTGGGGTATGTCTGCTCTAGTGGGATGCAAAGATGGCAAATTTTTTATTCGACTTTCTTCGGGGGTTAAACTAGACGCTTCTGCACCTTTACTTTGTTCATCCAGCAACAGTAGAACACCAAAATTGGGTCTTACATTGAGCCAGTGCAGGACAAATATACCTTGATAAAGAGAGTATTCTTTCAGTATTGATTACAGGAATGTACAGAAAGCCTAGAAAAGGCTGGTACAGTATTCCCCCATATAAGCAGAGACATAAAAGAGATATTGCAACCCTAAGCCAATTCTTACGGTATAAAATCTCCCTATAAAGCCTTTTCCTTGACTAAGAGGTTCTTTGTCATCCTGAAGCAATAGTACTATGTGTATGTGTATATATATTAATACAAAGAATGGGATCTGCTTGCACTTTATCACCTCCGTTGAGAGTCATTCCCAAACACAAAGACATAAAATAAGCTTTAATTACTCAGATACGCAATCCTAAGCCAATTTCTTGGAAGATCAAACCTTCTATGAAACTCAGACAATAAAACATGAAAAGTCATAGAGACAAGGAGAGTCTTAATAAGTTTCATTTAACGGCCTTCAAAAAATAACAATGGTTCATACTGAAATTCCATGAGTTTACAAATCAGAAGCAACTGAAATGTAGAGTGCTAAGAAGAGAAACCGAAGAGAAAAAGAAAGATGCCTGAGATATGTCTGCTATACTGGGATGCAGAAAAGGCACAGCTTTTATTTGGCTTTCTTCAAGGGCAAAACTAGGTGCTTCTGCACCTTTACTTGTTTCATCCTGCAACAACAGGCCACCAAAACTGAGTGTGGTTGTCTAACATACTGAAGCATTTCTTTATGCACCCATGCAAAAACTTAATAAAGGTTCTCAAATTTGAAGATCCAAGTAAATTACATTGAAAGAAATAAGAATGTGCATAGATACACACGTGATGTGCCCGTGATGTTTGCAGGGAAAGCAAGTGACAATTGCCTAAGGAGTGTAGCTGTTATGATTGATTTAATGAGAGGTAGTAATCTAGCAGCAAAAACGTACTAGCAATAACAGGGCAATCTATATTTAGTTCATATTAAAGTGCATTTGATCCACCTTTAACACAAGACTAATCGCTTGCATTCAAATTATACAGAAAAAGATAGAATCCAAGCATGGATGCTGAGCCATTCTTCAAACTTCCATAACATCTATAAGCCCAAGCAATCAGTATGAACATAAATATAGAATGCACAGAAAAGAGCACCTGCTGTCTGTCTTCAGTAGCATGAGAATGAGGTTCTACAGCTTTTGTCTCCTTTTCCCCAAGGGATGCACTTGATTGGGTATCCAATTGAATATCGCGAATTTCCTTGTTTGGTATTGGTGCAGTTTCAGACCCAGCCTTTTCAACATTCCCCTCAGCTGATACAGCAGCATCTGCACTGTGATCAGCAGATGGCAAGCTGCTCTGAGAATATGCTGGCAACGGCTTTTCTGGTCCTGACGTTGAGCTATTTCCAAGTGTTTCATTCGAGTCATTCGACTTAACTTCCATATTAGGGTGGTTTACACTAGGGGTTTCACTCGAAGTTTCAAGCTGAGGAGGAAGACTGATACGCGTTGCATCTTCTTGCTCGTGCAAGTCTAAATTAGTTTGTCCTTTAATTTCTTCATCATGAGAAGTAATAACTTGCACATCATTTTCATCTTTACCATCAAAACCAATTTTCGCTGAATCAACAGAATCATTGGGCACTTGACCAAAATATTGATCTAAGTATCCAGCTTGGTAAGCAACCAACGCAGCACCAACAATAACAGCACTGCCAAGGACAACTCTTGAAAACCCACTATTTGATTCAGGCGGACCTCCATCTGAACCAGGTTTTGGAGTAGGATTTTTTCCAGGAGACGTCGAAAATTGCTTTCTCGAATAAAGAAACGGTGATGAACACTACATTTTAACCATACATTATAAAACCGAACAATTATAGATAAAGGAACTACAATGGAACTAGAAAATTCATACTGAAACCGAAAAACAGTTGAATTTACCTGGGATATAATCTGCCTTGGTATTCTCCGAGGAGACCCTCGGTGACGTGATAATTCCAAAATTGACCTTCGAAGCATGCTGCTGGTTTTTCCCTTTTTCTAATTGGGATTTTGAATCTAATATTAGGTAAGGTGTTTGTGAAAATTACTGAAAAAGAAAGTGAGGGCTAGAAAGGAGGAGTTAGGGAGCTGGCATTGAAACAATTTGTTGTTGGGTAGCGACGAATCCAATCGGGGAGCCAAGGCGGGTGCCAAATGGGAATCGCCGTTGGGGGCTTGGAACTTGGAGTCTGAAATTGAAATTATGGTAGCGTGCGACCTACAGGGTGGAACTATCTTATTTTACCAAGCAGAGTCTCCCTTCCATAATACACAGACATTTTCTTGCTCCCATTATGTGAAAAATGAATATGCATGATATGTGTAATTTGTAGATTGAAATAAGGAGTTAAAAATCTTAGTTGTCCCATTTATTACTTGGATTTTGGATCAAAATTAGATTTATTTTTTATTATTTTATAATTAAAATTTTGAATTTTATGATAAAAAAAAACTACATTCATTGAATTATTTGTTTTATTAAAGTCAAAGTGAATAAATATACAATAATAAAAGACTTATTTTGATCCATGCGAGAAATAATTGAAATAATTAAAATCTTCCAAGTTATGGGTCTATCAACTATAACTAAAGAATATTGAATGTGTAAACATACCAAATCAAATTATATTTCTATAGCCTCAAATTATTTAACACCGGTCAAATAATCGAACTCTTTTAAATTGACAATTAACTTATGTACAATATGTAAATCCATTAATTGCTAACAATCTCTGACTAAGACCATATATGATTCTAAAGAATTGTACGTAGCTAAAATTTTAGTGTGCAAAAACATTTGTTATTGTAATTGAAATATTCAAAAACAACCTAATCCATTAATTTTACTAATATATATAGGACCAAAATGGTTTTAATAATATATATTCATAATTAAATCCATCAGTGGTTCACAATATTAGCAAAATTAATTATGTGAATCAAATATGAATATATAATATGAAAAATTCATGAAAACTTATTTATATCTTACTTAATTTCAATTGGACATACTTTATGGTTGAATACTCGTACGCTTCAGAATACTTTATATAAAATCATGATAGAAATGAATTTTTTTTTTTTACTTTTCAAAATATTCAATAAAACCATAGTTTATAAAAAAAAAGTAAACATGTCAAAAGCATAAGTAAAACAATAAACTCGTTAAAATAACTCATCAAATGGTTTAACATCTATATGAGCCACATGCCCATAAAATGTTTTAGGTGGCAAATCTTCCGCAATCATTTTGTATTAATATGCTCTATTGACACTAAATGTCTCTTAAACTCTTTCTTTCACAACTAGAATTTAATGTGTATATGTCTCTTAAAGTCTTTCTTTTTATAATGGCCTTTTTATACCATCAACTATATGCAACCTTATGATAAATTTAATGTTATATTCCTTGATTTGATGTCTTACAGTAAATTTAGCTTCTATGTTGGAGAAGCCTTAACTGTTTGTTTGACATTTTTTTAAAAAATAGCTCTTCCAACCATCATAACAATATTACTTGACTTGTGTCTCATACTATATAAACATTTAACAAATCCGAATTAGAATATCTCAAGATCTCTAAATAATTTTTTTTATAAGTAAACATGTCGTCTAGTTATTTGAAGATATCTTATAAGCTATTTTATTACTTTCTAATGTTCTATTCCTGAGTTATTTAAATATTTGCCTAACATTCCCACTATGTACACTATATTTGGATGCGTACAAATTTGTGCATACATGAGACTTTACAGTGCTAATACATATGGGATTTTTTTCATCTCTTTCTTCTCTATGTCTCTCCTTGGACATTGGAGCAAAATAAAATTGTCACCCTTTTCCGACAAGTGTATCTCTTAGTGCACAATTTTGCATGTCAAATCTATTGAGCACCTTATTAATATAAGCCTCTTACAATAGTCTAAGTATACTTTTGGTACAATAAATATGAATCTATATACCTAAAACATAGAATGCCTTACCATGATCTTTCATTTGAAATTTGCTAGACAACAGTCTCTTTGTTTCATGCAATATCAATATTGTTTAAATTGGATCAGCTGATCGAACTAGTTAGACTCGGAACCGATCAATACACAGGTTTAATGATAGTTATTAAGCCGTTTAAACTGCAAAGCGCTTTGAATCGTTATTAAATCATCAACCACAATCTAATAAAAATTCGGTTGAATTGGTTTCTATGATTTTGAGCCATTTTCATGTAGCCCAAACCGAAAATAAAAAAACAACCATTACTTAATTCAACTAGCCCCTAAAAAATAACTCCCAACCTTTAGCTAGCCCAAAATTAATTTAAAAAATAATTTTAAAAAAGTCTAATCTAAGTAGTGTGATATCGATAAATCGAGAAGTCAAAAATCTTCTCCATTTTCTAAAGTGGTTTAAAAGAAAGAATGAATATGAAGTAAGAGACCACAACAATCTTTATATTTTTATGTTTTGAGAGATTTGAAAAAATAGGTAAATAATGAAACTCTTCTTGGCTTCATCATTGGTAAAGAAAATAGGTGAAAGAAAAAGGAAGATGATGATGAATTGACACAAAAGAAATAATAAGAATAATGTAAGAAAAGAAAAACAATCTGGAGAATGGAAAAAAAAGGAGAATAAATAAGAGTTGAAAAGTTAAAGAATTAAAATAATAAATAACTAAAACTGGAAATTTTTCTTAAGTATTAAAAATTGGGTTGGAAATTAGAAAATTAAAGTGAATTGGTTGATCTGAAATGCATGGGAATTGAGAAAGCTTGCACGGGAAACAAGGTAATTAAAAAACATTTCTAAGATAATAAATAAAAATGGTATTTTAATTTTATTTAAAAATATATATTATATTAGACTTTTTTTTAATTTTGAACCGGTGGTTCAACACATTAGTTCGGTTCTAAAAATATTGTGCAATACGCCTATATCAGTGCTTGGCAATAGAATGTCATCCACATATATCACCAGAATAACGAACTTGCTCCCAGTAGCTTGATATATATGCATTAATCAATGATTTTTTCTTTAAAACCAAAAAAGTTGTCACCTTATCAATTTTTTTGTACCAATACCGAGATGCCTATTTTAAACCATAAATGGACTTCTTAAGTTTACATACAAGGTGCTTTAAATCTTTAGACTCAAAGTTCTTTGGTCGCACCATGTATATTGTTTTCTCAATGTGTTCCTTTAGAAATGTTGTCTTTACATCCATTTGATATAACTCTAAACCATAATAAATTACAAGTTTCAAGATGATTCTAAATGAGCCATTCGTCAAAATCAGTTAAAAAAAGTCTCTTTAAATTTATACATTCCTTTTGAGTGAATCCCTTGGTTACTGGGCATGCTTTATTTTTTTCTCATGTTATCGTTTGAATTATGTTCGGTTTTGAAAATCCATTTACCATGTGGTGCCCCAAACTCGACCAAGACGAATCGACCCGAATCCGGAACGTCACATTAGTCACTTACGTGACCTCCTTACTGACCATTGATCACACCACAAAACCACTATTCACACCACACAATATCCATGCATAGCAATCAATCGTCATTTTACATATGACACACAAATCATTTGTGAAACATTAAATTAAACATGCATTTAGTTTATAGGGTATTATTAAAACAATATTTGAAAAAAAATCAACTAAAACCGGCAAGTAAAACCAAGTAATTTTTAAAACAAAGGTTTAAGCACTAAATCGTAAAATTTGGCAAAATATTCAAAAAATATTTTTGCAAAATTAAAAGTAAATTTATGAAATTAGACATATAAATCTCAATCATGCAAATTTTCTTAGCAATTCATGACATTTAAGGACTCCAATTTCATTGTATAAAATCTAAGACTAAAATGCAAGACTAGTAAACTTCCCCAAAGCCGACAGTTTGTCATGTTGTGACCACGCGAACACCTCATCATGACATGACCTAGACGTTGCCCCTCGTCACGATGACACGACAGAGGGCGTCCTGACGTCAATCCCTCATCGCGACATCATATAAATATAGTCGTGATGTCACCTACAGTTTCCACAGAAACAACTCAAAAACCTAAATTTAACATTTTGGCATCCAACTTATCGTACCATCTCATGCATGTGATAAAAAATCTCTATTTTAACATGTCATATGGCATACATAGATCATAAAAATTGTTCTCAATTACACTAGAACATCTATCAACACATTTTAAACATCCTAAGTAAAAGATTATGCTAGCATGCAAACCTAAGTTCTCATTTCATTTACTCAACATGCCAAATATGCAAATAATGCATTTCGAAGTGCAATATAGGTTCATTTCATACCATTTGGTTATTATAAACATATCAAGACATCCAACCTACAATCCAAGCATTTACATCAAGTACTTAACCAAGAGACATATATATCAAAACCATACAAACACCACCGAAATCAAACATGTTCGAACATTATTCTCAAGCATCAATCAAACATAAAATCAAGTTAAAAAATCCTTAAAACTGTAACACCCGTAACTCGTCTTCGACGTCAGATTAGGGTTACAGAGTATTATAGTACAAATCGGCACAGTTATCTTACTATAAAAACAATCATGCAATTTAATTAATAACATTCAGTAAAAAATTTAATTATAGTAAACATATACTTATAAGCCTTAAATCGAGCTTACGGGACCCTAAAAATAGTTCAAAACATTCTAGGGTCATTGTGAAACAAAATTGAAAATTTTGGAAAAAAAACTTGAAAACAAGGGTCACACAGCCGTGTGGCCAGGCCGTGTGACATAGCCCAGGCCATGTAGACATTGAAATTTGGACACACAGCCATGTCCCAACCCATGTGACCGCCTGTGTGGGTATTTGAAATAGGGCTACACAGCCGTGTCACAGATTGTGTGCCAGATCGTGTGGCACACTGACTTGAAACACACGGTCGTGTGGGGTGACCGTGTGTGGCACACGGCTGTGTGATAGCCCCGTGTCCCAGGCCGTGTGCAGCATAAATTTCCTTTAAAACTAGCCAAAACATTAACCTTTTTTTGCATAACAAACTGTTTTCATTCATTTTTATGTGGCCAAAACACTTTAAAACATACGTAGAACATACCAAATCAACCAACTTAAGTGCCTAACTAATATAATTTCAATTGACACCACAATTTAACACCTCAACTTGACTCAATAAGCATAAATCAAATATACCAAATAACCATTTCAAAGCATACCATTCAACTATATTTTACCTACTTTCATAAGAGCATACATAAATGTAATACCATATATGTTCACTTTCATTTGCAATTCATCAACTAAGGACATTAAGACACATATAAGCTTGGCTCAAAGTCAAAACAAACCAAGTTATCAAATCAACATTCAAGCCCTATTACATGCCAAAACACACATATATCAATTAATCTAAATGTCTATCCAATGTACCCTCATTGGTACCATAAGTTAACATCCAAATTAACTCAAACTCAATACCATAATTTCATACTTTAAACTTACATCACATATCCACCATTTAATTCTAAACACACTCCAAACATAACTAGATATCATATTTATAAACATATGAAACATATAATTACACCAAGACATTAATATTCATTATCAAACTATACTAATCAAAACATTTATCTCATATTCAAACTTATGATACATATCTCACCTAAAACATGTTACCTGAATAGCGAATGGTTGGAGGATGAGATACGGACCTTTCAATACTATCCTTTTCGACCTTTTCATTGATATCTTTTTCGACCTTTTCATTAATATCCTTTTCGGATAAATCTTTTTCAACCTTTTCATTTGATATCCCTTTCGGATACATCCTTTTCAACCTTCTCATGGATTCAAAAATACCGAATGTAATGCCATGGTGTCTTTCAACCATGGTCTTTTCCTTTTCGATTATAATACCATGATGCATTTCAATAACAGTCCTTTCCTTTTCTCAAATCAAAACAATCATAATCATCAATACATTAATACATATACAAAGCTATCAATTAATCTTATAAATTCAAATGTAATATTTTAAAATGACATACGAACTTACCTAATATATACCAACGGTTGTGAGCAAAATTCGATTCGACTCGGAAAAATCGAAAAAAAAATTCGAATTTTGAATTATTCTAATCGAGTTAATAGAGTAAACTTAATTTTTTTTTTCGAATTTCAAGTTCAAGTTGAGTTTTTGAATTTTTGAATTTGAATAAACAGAATACTAAACTACCCCACCCTACCCCCAACCCCCTCCTCCCAACTCTTCTCATCAATTTTTTTTACTTTCCCTTTTTCTTCAATTTTTTTTACTTCCCCTCCCATTTTACCCCAAAAATCAAATCCCCACAATTTTTTTTATCCCCCTCACCTCCAAAAATTTTTACTTTCCCTCCCCCTTTTACTCCCAAAAATCAAAATCCCCCATAAATATTTTATTTCTCCCCCTTTACCCCCAAAAATCAAAATCTCCTTATTCTTTTTTAATCAGTTGCTTTTATTTGTTTACTTCATTTTTTCTTTGTATGATCATTTTTAAAAACTTTAAAGAAAAAGATTTTAAAAAAAGATTACATAAAAATAAAAATAAAAAACACCAAAATCATTTTTTAATTTAACTCGAACAAATATATTTTATTTGATTTGATTCGAATTCCATCTTACTCGACTCGATTCGAGAAAATTTCAAATCGAGTTAGGATGATAAAATAGAATTCGTCAACTCGATTAACTCGAAAATTTTTCACTCAATACGATTGATCAAACGCTCACCCCTACCAACTGTTGACTCGTAGGGACTAATACGCAATTTTTCCTTTTCCTCAATTATCCTCCTTACGAATCAAATCTTGATCTATAATAATTAAATTCAATCTTACCAAATTTAAATACATATTCCAACTCACTTTTATGCATATGACCCTTAAGTTTTCAATATTTACACATTTTTCTTGAACTTTTACATTTATCTCAATTTAGTCCCTAAACCCAAATTTCCAAATTTAACAAAATTTCACAAACAATTATGCTAACGAATTTATTCCTATTTTAGTACAGTCCAAAATTACTTAAAATTCACAAGAATTTCATGTAAATTTTAATATTTTAACAAATTAATCATTTAACTAAAAACTAACTAAATTCACTTTTCAAAATAGTTCTAAACATCAACCAAGACTACAATTTCATCACTTAGCTTCAAAAATACCTAGAATTCATCAATGGTAAATTTAAAAATCTTAAACTATTTTGAAAACGGGGGTACGGGTTAGCTGGACCTAATTGTAACGATATCAAAAACATAAAAAGTACAAGAAACCGATAAAAAATGACATACCAATTGAAGCTTGAAGCTAGACATGAGCTACGTCTCATTCTCCCCGTTTTTTGAAGCAGTTAAGATGAAGAAGATGAATGAATTATAATTTTCATTTCTATTCTTATTTTATTTACTATTTTAACATATAATATAATGTTTTATATTATAATAACATCACTTTTTAACTAAATAATCCCCATTAACCGTCCAACACTATTAAAAATGGTATATTTACCATTTAAAACCTTTAACAATCTTTAATTATGCTTTTTAGTTAATATAAATCAATAGAAATTAAGTTTTGCAACTTTAACGATTTAATCCTTTTTCTTTAATTATTTATCCAAACGTTAAAATTTCTGAACCAAATTTCAATACCCCTATATAACCAATATTTACGGGCTCGATTTATAAAAGCGATGTCTCGATACCTTAATTTCTAAAACCATTTAACTTTAGGGACATACCACTTGACCATTGTTAACTATCCAATTAACAAAATTTACCAAGTCAAAATTTATTTAAACACTATAGTCAACTCACAAATATTAATAAATACTATTTACAATCTCACTCGTCGAGATTGTGATTTTGAAACTACTATTTTCAACATCACTGAAAAAGGACTGTTACAAAAACAGTCATTAAAAGTCCATTTACAAACCAATGAAATGAAAAAGTCTATTTCCCTCAAGTATGGCCCCACATTGCATTTATTTTCATAGCCAAAAAGTCATAACGCATTCTCAAGAGGAATGCCTTGCTTGGATCACTTAGCTTGCTCACTTCTTCTCCCTAAATATAGCTTTCTCTCTGCAAAACAGTCATACAAAGTGTGAGCTTATTCAAGCTCAGTGAGTGCTCAAAGATTGCCACAATTAAACACATACTCCAACTAAAAGAAAGTATACTATATCAATCAATCGTGGCATTGCATTAAACATACTCATAGCATTTCATATTGATATATTGGCATTTTGTGACCAAACATGTATAGAAACATAAATAATTGGATATACAGATCTCCAAATACTCCAAATGACTCAAAGAATCTAACTCTATCCCATATAAGTGTAGCACGAATGCTAACACTCTCCTAACACTCAATGCTATCTCGGTGAATGGAGTGTAACACCCCTAACCCGTATCTGTCGCTAGATTAGGCTTACGGAGCATTACCGTACAATCGGGAACATTTAAACTTAATATCATTCAATAACATATTCAAATCATAAACATACATGTCATCCTTAAATCGAGCCCTCGAGGCCCAAGAAACAACATAGAAGCAATTTGGGACCAATTTGAAACCATTTGAAAAGTTTAAGAAAAAGTCATAAAAAATTAGAAATAGGGGTCACAAGGCTGTGTGCCTCACACAGATGAGACACATGCCCGTGTCTCAAGCTATGTAACCTTCAAACTAGGGACACACAGTTGTGCCCCAGCCCGTGTCCTCACCCGTGTAATTCTCCGAGTAGGGTCACACGCATGTGTGTCAGGTCGTGTGTTAGGCCATGTAACTCACTAACTTGCAACCTAAGGAATTCACCAGATAACACATGGCCATGTCGCCAGGCCGTATGTCTCACACGGTTAAGTCACATGCCCGTGTCTCAGGCCATGTGGACCTAAATTTACCTAAAATCAAGCTATTTCCAACACCATTTCATGCATAAACATTTGGATCATTTGTGCATACTTTTAAGGAACCAAAACCCTATCAAAACATACATACATTTGTCATTTCAAGAGTATTAAATCAACTAACCAATATGCCCCTCAAAGGCACCATAAATGCACACAACAACACTTACCTAATCATGAAAATTTTACTACATTTCAATTATCAAATAATAGTTCAAAACCTTCCAAAACATGCCACAAGCATGACCATTATCATATCATTCCAAACTTACCATAAGAGTCATTCAAAACATGCATCATAAGTAACCAAAATGACACAATCTAACATGGCATCAAATGGTACCAACCAAGTTAACTTCCACAACTTATACAAGCCAAACACCAACTAAACATCAACAAAATACCTTTACAATTCAACCTATACATGCCATTATAACCTTAGCCAAAACATTAAAAAAATTGCCGATATTTATGCTGGATAGTGTGATAGATCTCTAACGTGCTTCCAACCAAATAAAACATAGGAAAGAAACTATGTAAGCAATTAATGCTTAGTAAGCTCGTATAAACTTAAACACAACTTACCATTTCATTTACATAATGTATATAGCATAATGGTAATACTAACTAAAACCATAAGCTTGGCATAATGCCTATAAGACATCATCAAATTCACAAGTTAGTACTTTTGTACATGGTTCAAATGAATTCATCCATATCAAGTAATTTACACATGTATTCACATAATTTAAATCACAATTCCTTTCCATAAGTTCATGATACATTCCATTTGAACACTTACCATTTTGTTTCCTTTTCATACCAGTTGAATCATCTAGAATTTCATCGGATACTCGGGAAAGCTCACACGAAGTGTGCCTATACATAACCGTAACCTTTCATTTACATCATTGCTCACACGAGCTATGAAATGGCCTGCTTACACGAGCTGTGAAATAGGCCTACTTACACGAGCTGTGGGTCAGAATGTAAGCTACACGATGCTGCTCACACGAGCTGTGGAGTATCTGCAACAAATGCAGGACCTCAGCCATCAGTAGGACATTCAAGACCAGCACCCGAAACATGAAATCCCTAATGACATGTCATTTGTATCCTACAAATTCCTAAGGTTCAACTGAGACTCAATATCCGTCAATTCATCATAGTATTGATATGTTTATACATTGATCATTTGCATTATAAATAACAAAATAACATTCAATTTAAATACATAAACATGATAATCATTCATACGAACTTACCTCGACGACTAGGGGCGTAAAAGTTAAATCGAGTTAATCCGAAGCTTTTGCATTACATCGATCTAGGTCCGTACGTGGTTTATCTTGATCTAAATAGATAATTATATTCAATTAAGTACTTCAAGTATTCAATTTAACCCACATTTTATTATGAAAAATTATTATTTTGCCCCTAATATTTTAACTTTTTCAAAATTTAGTCCTTAGACTTATAACTTAAAATCTAACCATTTTAATCTAAATCCATGTTAACTAAACATGCAAGGGACCTTGAAACAACTCATATTTATCAGTATTTTACAATGAAACCCTAGAATTTATACCTTTAACAAATTAGTCCCTAATTCCAAATTTTATCAAAAATCACTTTGTAAAACTTGTTTATCACTAAACATCAAAAACCATTCAAGAACATTCATGGTATAACCCTCAACCTTTAACAGTTTTACAAATTAACCCTTGAGCTAGCTAGATTAAGCTAAAATGATCCCGAAAACATAAAAATCATTAAAAACGGGGCTTGAAAACTCACCATGCACTCAACCAAAGCTTGACTGTATGCTCCCTCTTCTCTAATGGCTAAAATAAGTTTAGGGTATTGTCCGGGAAGATAAATTTTTTTTATTTAGTTTAAGCTTAATTTACCCAATTACCATTTTAACATTTAAAAACTTTAATAATTTCATCAAAACCTTGTCTATAAACATCCACTGCCACCTAAATTGGTCTATTTACCATTCAAGTCTTTTAGTTTAAGGTTTCATAACTATTTGACCCTTTTAACTAACAGAACTCTACTTTTACATTTTTTACGATTTAGTCCTTTTTACTTAATTAATCATGCAAACATCAAAATTTCTTAATGAAATTTTAATACGACCTTAATATAATCCCACAAACATTAAAATAATAAAATAATAATTTACTAGTCCAATTTGTGGTTCTAAAACACCATTCTGATTTCACTGAAAATGGGTTATTACAACTTTCCCTCCTAAAGAAATTTTGGTCCCTGAAAATCTTACCAGAGAATAAGTTTGGGTATTGCACTTTCATAGCTTCTTGCGGTTCCCAAGTAGCCTCTTCGATTCCATGTCGTTTCTAGAGAACTTTAACTAAAGCTATACTTTTATTCCTCAATTCTTTAACTTCCCGAGCTAGAATTCTAATCGGTTCTTCATTGTATGTCATATCTGGTTGAATCTCAACATCGGCGAGTGAAATCACATGTGAATGATTTGATCGATACCGTTGTAACATTGATACATGAAATAGATTATGAATCTTTTCTAATTCTGACGACAAAGCCAACCAATAAGCTACTGGTCCAACTCTCTCAATAATCTCATACGACCCGATAAGCTACTGGTCCAACCGATAACCGAAACTTTGCATACATATTAAACACATTACAAACTTATCATTTATAGTCTTAATCACATTCAGTCTGTAGCAAAATTGTAGATGTATGATTTTCCCTCCTAATACCGAAATTTAACTTGTTAACCAAAATAAGAGATTTCCCCACTCAATTTTTGTTTCTGATCCTTAAATTGTTTTTTAAGATCCTAAATATCATATTTTTATAGATCTAAGCTGTCAAAATCACCTAATTTATTAGATCTAATTTTTTCAAAAATTTAAGCATACAAGATCAATTAAAGAGGGAGAAGTCTAAATTCGTAAAAATCTTTTAACGATCTATAAAATTGAGTTTACAAACCTTCTAATTAGTTGAAAATCAATTTAAAACAGCAATTTAACTTAATATTTCGAGTTTCACCATTTTAAGCCAATTTTTGGTTTGGAAGCTTTAGATCTATTAAAATCTCGTAATAGTTAATCAAATTTTGAATTATAAAAAAAAAGACAGCTTAGATTTAAAATAAGAATCAGAATATTACCTCAATTTAAGAAGAATGACGAAGTGTAGATCTAATTCGATGAAAAACGTCTGAAGAACAACGAAAAAATTGATGAAGAAAACATGAATTCTCTTTAAAATTGAAAGAGGAATTGGTGTTTGGAAGGCTAGAAAATCAATATGGATGAGTTAATTTTGAGAGAAAAACTTAGATTTAGATTTGAGAGAAATTTCAAATGGATGATGAGAAGAGAGGGAAAAATAGGATTGCGGGTTTAAATAGGTAAGTGGGAAAACTGATTTTTTAAATTTTGGAAAAATTGCCTTTTAAAAACTTTCAGTTTTCACCCTTCTTCAAATCAATCCTTCTTTCAAATTAAAACCCATTTCTTTAATTATTTTCAAATCTAATTTCATTTTTAAAATCCGTTTTAAGAAAATTAATAGTCAAACACTTAATTTTAATTTTCCAACCTAAATTTTAATCTCGATTAGTTTTATAATAATTTTATTTAATTACTACGATCTTAATCTCATAATCTAGTCCACTAACCTGAATTTTAGGATATGACATACCACCAATCGATTTTGATCCATATGGTAACTCCACAAGATCCAAAATGTCATTATCTTCCATAGACTTCAATCTATTTGTTAAAGTTTTGACATGACTAGACTTGACTAAAAGTGATAAGGTTATCTTTTAGTCCCTTATCAGATTCATGATTATGGAGATAAATGACATATTCATTCGAAATTACCTTTCCCTTTTCTTTGACTAATCTTTTCCTGGACACATAAACTTGAGGCTATTGAAAAATGTTAGGTAAAGCTACTTGTTCACTTTTAGCTATAATCGTAGCAAGAATGTTAATAATTCATCTTTAAACACAATTTTCCTATTTTGATCTCTGTTATTATAATCGAAATCCTCAATAAACTTAATATTCATTGTCTCCAAAATAGGATACATTTGAAGGATCTTAAAACATGAAATCATGCAACCCTTCAAAGTAACCAACTAATCTGTCGTAATTTGATATGTCAAATTAGGCTCTCTCGATTACTTAATGAGCTTGTTTTCAAGTAATTTATGAGTTTTTTTTAATGATTTTTATCGATTCTTAGATTTTAGTGTTAATGATAGTTTTTCTTATATTTTATCTCTTTTGAAACCCAAATTGGAAAAATTATGTCGTTGGGAATCTAATAATTGATTTGAGCTTGTGCAGGAATATGACTATGGCCAAACCTTGAAGAAAATATCAACTACTTTAGGTATCATGACACTGATACGTGTGAGTTGCGACATTGATCCTCCATCACCTCAGGGGATAAAAACTTCAAGGAGAAACCAACCTAGATCACTCTTCCAAAGGTGTCACAACACCAGGTGTGTTGTGTCGTAACATTGAGCCTTATGTTTCGACTCCAAGCCTTTGAGGTCACGACTCCATTATCGATGGTTGTAGTGAAGGGTTGAAGAACTAATATGTATGAGAAAATAAAAAACTAATAGTTCTTCAACGAAATTTTCAAGATTTTATTTTTTTCTAGATTTTTATACAAAATTTTCCATTTTTAAAATAATTTTGAGTTTTTTTTATAATTTTTATATAGAATCAAGTTCAAATTGATAGAAAATATAAACGTTGAAGACTAAAATTGTTATTATACTAACTAAAAAGTGCCACTTAACACTCCCGTGACAAAGAAAAAAAACAATTTAAAAAACTTTAGTGACCAAATTGTAAATTTTTTTAGTTAAGTAACCAAAACTAAAACTTATCCATAGTTTAGTGACTAATGTTGTAGTTGTTGGGACTGCCGGTACGCCTCGTGGGCAGCGGGGAAAAAAAATTCTGGCGATCCACAGCCATGGATCCATGTACGAGGAATGATATAGTTTGAGATAAGGTTGAAGATATACCTTCTTAACCAAAAACAATGAGAGGATGTTCCTGATTCGATGTCGATTTCAAGCCACAATGAATACGCTACGACCTCACGTAGCCCACCCGATATTAAAACGAATGGAAAAACTCTCTTTGAATTATTCCAGAGAAAAATCTCCCAAAACGGCTACTAGACCCTTTTTGTCAATTTTTCTTTTAAAAAAAAAACACTTACCGTAATTTGGGATTTTAGTATGCATATATTGAAAACAAAATCAAATCTTATACAAAACATACGGAAAACATTAAACATGTTATATTCTTTCCAAAAAGAATTATAACATATTGAAAGTATTTAAAAAAAACATTATATTCTTTCCAAAAAGAATCATAACTACCATGTTTCAATGTTTGACCGAAATCATAATAATAATTTATTATAATAATTTCGGTAAACTATATTCTTTTAAAATTTTATATGAATCAAAGTCATATATTAATTTTAACTATGTTCTCTATTTGGGTACAACTAGCTTGTACATTTAATTCATTTAATATTTAACTATCAAATTAAATTAATTCAATAATTACTTTAATTCATGTGACAATTAAACACAATACCAAAAGTGTTTCGATTTTGTTCGTCTTAACCATAGGGTGTGACCCTGTAGGTTCTTGTAATGTTAGTAGTAATACTAGAACATTTATAATAATACAAGCAATGAGTGGCATCTCGCAATGCATCATTGCTACGTAAGTTACAAGATGTCATAGTTCGACATGACGTTTCTGTGATAATTTTTTCATGTATTATATTCTTTTATATTTAATATCTAGATTGGACACAAGTCATGGAATAGTCACACTTATATAGTCCAATTTCATATTTCTTAATTTTCTAAGTAGACTACAATAAACAAATAAGTGTGATATCTCATATCAACTTATTCGAGCATGGCCATGCATTTCTAGTCTCACTCCATCAAGAGGCTTAAGATATTGCTCCCATTATGTAGGAGGGATAAATTCTATCTTGATCAACTATATCCCACTACATAGATTGTGGTATATCCAACATCAATCTTTATAGTATAACCTATTATGGTAGGCATTTGACTATATCAAAATATACGACTCACAATGTTGGACAATGATGATCTCAAGTCTGAGGATCATATACATAGTTATCACTATGAGTAATATTGTGACTATTACATAATAATCCAAGAAACATACTCATAGTGGGTCAGTCCAATATGTTGTTCTCTAACACATACTCATGTATTGACTTTGGCATCCCTATGTCAATGACAACTTTTTGTCATCAACCAACTACACATTAGTCTCAATGCATTGTTGTTGTCCACGCCCACAATAATACTTGACTAAGGACTTTTTAAGAATAATCATATTTTCTTAGGACTTTATTACAATTCAGTTTATTTATATACACAGAAAAAGAAACTGAAATACTAATAACAATGCCTTATATTAATAAATAAGGTAAAACAAGTATGTAATTACAACCATCTCATGATTGGTCTTTGGACATACTATAACAGTAGTTTACCCATAAAAAAACTAGTTTATTTTAATTAGAGATAACCTAATTTTTGGTTCCTGAACTTGACAACTAGGTCCATTTTGGTACTTATTCCTTCTTTGGTTCACTTTGGTAGTTGAACTTGACAACTAGATCCATTTTGATCCTTGAGCTTGGACTCCGTCAAGATTGAATTATGTGACAAATGTTATTGGAACTAGACTAGATTGGATTGAGAATCAATCGATATACTGGTTTAAACAAAGGAATTGAACCGATTAAATCAAAAATTGCTCAAAATTGATAAAAAACGAAGACAAAAAATAATAGTTGAACAAGTTGAACCAATTTAATACATTGTTTATTTTTAATTTTTTATGAATTTTTAATTATTTATTTAATTATTGTTGGTCTAGTAATTGAACTGATCAAATCGGTTGAATTGGAAACCAATGGTCTGATCGGTTCAACCACTGGTTTGATTAGTAAAATACTGTATGTGACACTCTAAGATTATATAACGTCATCACCTGCAAATTTATATAGTTTTTTAATTTTCAAGTGATAATATGACACAATCTCAGAATGTCATTGTAACCTCCCTAACCTAGCCTAAACGTCATGGCTAGATTGAGAAGGCTACATTAGCCACCGAAATGGCTAAGCTAACTTACATTACTTTTGAAGACATTAAATAAACTCATTTTAGAGAAAAATCGTATTTACACTTTGAGTTAGTTTAAAAGAGTTCATTTATTATATAATCTATACTTAAGACTCATTTTATTATTGATAGTGTTGTTTAAGAAAAAAATAGTTTGCTTGTCACTCTTCTTTGTAAAAACTCGATGTTAAACTCATACAGTAGAAAAACCATTTTTCAATTCATTTTGCAAACTTAGTTACCTTATCGATTTTGTTTTAAAGAACGGTTCATTTGCAATGCAATGGAAATTAGGGAACAATGTCAAATTTTACTTAAGCTCGATATCACGCATTTTTCGTTATTATGCTTAAACCGTGCATGCAAAAATCCCCAAAAGAAAAGTTACCAAGTCACATACCAGAAATAATTAAAAATTACAAGCCAAAACCAATAAAGACTTAATAATACTTATTAAGAATAGTCTGAGGTCCAAGGTGATTCTCTGAGAATGTCGAGTCCTATCTTAATTTCGAGGTTTACCTGAAAAGTTAAACACTATTGGGGGTGAGCTTATGAAAGCTCAATGTGAGTGGAATAATTATTTAAACAGATGTAAATATTGAATATAGTGAAACATATTAGCTTTAATAGAAGAACATAGAACCATCAGTGGAATTTCATATCATTACATAGCCATTATCAAATTTATGTCAAACGGTGTATGAGAATGGGTCATCATTCATTCGAGTAACAATCATTAATTTTGATACCATTCAATACAACACAATACAATACGTAGAATAAATCATTAACATTCAAATATGTCGTGAGCATGATGCAATGCAAAAAGGTTCCTACCCACACCATCCGCTAAACACCACGAGTTCCCTAGAATTCGTCTACCAAACTCCAACAAATGTGAGCATAGCTCGATGTGGTAAAACCACTGAATAATCAATAATGAAGAAAATCTGTCGGATATCAAATAGTGCGATACAATCGACAATCCCCTCGGTACTCCAGGTGCAGTGCACTGACTACATATAAATGTGAACTTAATATGTCGTCGATACTCCACGGAACTCTTCCGTCAACCACAAGATATCCCATCCCAATGCAAATGCAATATGTCACACAAACTCGTACATAATCATATCTCAATACTTTTCACATTTATTTGAAAAATTCAACATGTCCTCGATAATCACATACTTTCAGTAAATGGAAACAATGTTCCAACTTTCAAATTACCATTAAGATGATATCATTCAACATTACACAATTTCACATACTTTTATGATTTTCCAATATGCATGTATAGCAACCTTTCCAATATAACATAGCAAACTATCCATGCAATTACATCATGCATAAAATCATATCTCAGCATATCATGCTATATATACAATCAATCTCATACCAAATAACACAAGCATGCACCATAATACCATTCACACAATCACACTGTCAAACTAGCAACTTTGCTAACATATCAATCTTTTAGGGCTTGAAATGTACCTGGTTCGACCACTTACAAAATTAATTATTTGGCTATTAAGCCAATCCAACCAGAAAGCTAAATTATCAAATATATCAAAAAAAATTATCATTTTTAATTAAGTTTTTGAGTTTAGGGCCCACACTTTATTTTTTTGCTTTCTCATAGCACACTAGCGAATCTTCCAATTTTCCTTAATAAACCTTAAAACGAACCTAAGTAAAAAATTAGTATAAATTCCATCAATTAATTTCTTAACCAGCCCTTAAACACCCACATATGGGTTCTAACCAATCGTCAAAATTACTACTATTTTACGAATCCAAACTGATTAGATTTCTTACATTATTTTGTTGTGAATTGTGCGCACGAACGTCTTTCGACTTTATGGTTGATTTTGGGTGTTCCGCTTAACACCTAACACAATTACATACTGGAAAATAAGTAACTAATATTGATTAAAATCCCTCATTTAATCAATCCATAACCTTTTCCCAACAACTTTGTCGAAACAACAAACTAGTTTACAATTAATCACACTTACACTTCCCGAATTGTGAGATCCGAATGACTAATTGATCAAGAACGTCTTTCCCTAATTAACATGTGATTAAAGGATGATTAGAAGGATTCAAGAACTCAAATTAATTCTAGGAAAAGATGGGCAAGAACCAAGAAACAAAACAACCCTCTTTCTTGCACATGGCGCATGCACCACCACTCGCGGTGACCAAATTTGGGACTAATTTAAAAATGATTTAAAGATCCATTAAAAATCTGGAAAAATACCTTTAAAATATTTAAAATTCCCCTAAATTACATATTTGGAAATTTTGGTTTTTAATTGACAAAATTAATCAACAAATTGAAGAAAGAAAAGATCTTACACAAGCTAGTTGAGAGAAACAACAATGGCACTTTCTTGGCAATGTTCAGGATCGAACTTGGAGTTCAAGATTTCATATTTGTGGTTAATTTTAATGAGAAAAAATACTAGCAAGATGGTGGAGAAAATGTTAACAAATCTTGAGACAAAAAGAAAAAAAAAATAGAAGGTAAAACTAGGTGTAGGTGACGGCAACAATGGAGGAAGAAAGAAAAAAAAATGAAGATCAAGGAGGAGAGGAGAGGGGAGGAACGGCTAGGGTGAGTAAAAATAGAATAAATGATGATTATTTTGTGTAAAATTAACATTTATACCTAGGGTTACAAAGGTATGGATGGCACACACATTAAAAATAAAGGATTTTGTAAAAAAAAAAGTTATTTTGCATGGGAAAGGATTCAAACTTGGGACCTCAATATAATTTTCATGGTTTTGCATTTATCAATTAACATACTAGGGTTTGAGGCAAAATTAGTAAAATAATAAAAATGGTGAGAGAAAAAAGATTTGAACTTGGGTTTTAAGGAACATTTCACTAACACTTATCAAACAAAGCAATACCTCATTTATTCCTAAAACGCATAGATAATCTAAAAAATTAAGGCATGACCACTCTCTCTTGATTCCCAAACCCGATTCTATTAATCCTCGATTTTTGAAATGTTATAGTCACGCCATCAAACTTTTATATTTTCTGTAACACCCCCTACTCGTATTCGACTCCGGAACTGGGTACGAGGCATTACCGAACTTAACTTGCTTGATCATACAACTTTGGACTATAAAATTTCATTCCCACTTAAATCTTCCCATTCACATTCATAACATCTTTATTATGGGCCTACGAGGCCTCAAACATGCAAACGGAGGGTCTCGAAATCAAACCGGGAACTTTTGTGTACTTAGAAAATTTTTGCCTAAACAGGGTCACACGCCCGTGTGAAATGGGACACGCCCGTGTGGGCAGGTCGTGTGGTCACACATGCCCATGTCCCTAGCCCGTGTGGAATTTATTTTTCTTTTCGAACCTACAGGGGTTTTTACATGGCCGGACACACGCCTGTATCTTTGGCCCGTGTCCTTCACATGGCCTAGACACTCCCGTGTCCTCACCCGTGTGTGAAAACCTGGGTATTCTGTTTATGACGTCAGCAACCTCATAAGGGACACACGGCCTGTCGCACACCTGTGTGCTCCACTGTGGTCGACACACTAACATGCAAAAAGTTATTTCATGCATTTATTATTCAATTACAAGTCAGACACTTACGTGGTCGACACACGTCAGCAACCTCATAATTAATGCAAGTCAGACACTAACTTGCAACACTAACATGTAGGGGACACACGACCCAGTCACACACCCATGGGACTGACCGTGTGTCACACACGGTCTAGACACACGCCCGTGTGCCTACCCGTGTGGACAAGAACAAGGCTATTTGCCAAGCTCTTTTTATCACCCTAACTCATACAACATAAATCACATTCAACCATTAACCAAGCAACTCAATCATGTATCTTACACATTCATAAATAACCTCATCTTTTCATATATTAATAATATTAAGCCATTAAATATGACCATTTACAACAGAGTTCATCTTTAACAGAGAGCCAACACACTTGGCCAAAACAACAAGACATTTCACTAAGTCTAGCCCCTATGCATGCCATACTTAAAATGCTAAGTCTAAATATACCACGATGTGCTGATAATGTGGGTGATCTTCTGATTATCTTCGTATCCCGAGCTGTCTCTTTGACACTATAAAACAAGGGAAAAGAAAGGGAATACGCTTTAAGCTTAGTAAGTCTACATGTAAACAATAAGCATCATACCATATGCTAATCAACCAATAACATTACACACTATGTAAGAATAATTCATATTATCATAAACATGCTTACTCATCTCAACTCTTGCCACATTCCAACCATATAACATATATATTGCTCACATTTACTTGCACATATACCCTGCACTCATCACCACAAGCCACATGAAATATTCATTTAGACAAGTTTCTCGATGAACCATTTGAATAGTACTAGGTACCCCGTGGTTTCGCATACAGCCCATCATTAATCAGTAATAGGGTGGTATCGCACATAGCCCACCAACAAAAATAATTACAGTGGTTTCGCACATAGCCCACCAAATGATAATATAAACGATGGTATCGCACACAACCCATCGTGAATAAATAATAAGGTAGTATCGCACATAGCCCACCAACAATGATAATTACGGTCGTATCGCGCACAGCCCACCAAATGATATTTACGGATATTTGTCTGTACTTACATTTCTATTTAGAGGTTCATACGAGAATTACTCATTATCTAACATTTTCAATCAATCTCACCAATAAGTATTTGCATCTAAACAATGCATCGATAGGTAACATCATGAATATTAAGGATGTATCATTTACAAGTAAACTTACCTCGATGCAAAATGTATTAATCGACGACTTAGTCCGTAACCTTGTCTTTTTCTCGGCCAAGGTTGTTTCCGCGTTCTTCTTGATCTATAATATTAAAACTTATTCGTTCAATCACTTTATAACTCATGATACATCAAAATTTCTACTTAGGCAAAAATGACCATTTTGCCCTTATACTTTGGCAAAATTATGATTTTGCCCCTAGGCTCGTAAATCATTTTTCATCATATTTTCTCATTAAATAAGCCTAGCTGAACATTTATTTCTCTTACAATAACTCATAAAACTAATTATTTCATGCATTTATTATTCAATTAGAAGCTTTACAAATAAGTCTCATTTAGGTGTTTTCATGTTAACACCTTTCACAAAAGTTATTCCCTAACTCACTAACATTAATTACCTTCCATAAAAACTCAGCAAACAACTTAGACACTCTCATGGCAAGTCTCTAAACTTTCAACCATTTTGCAAAATAGTCCACTCATTAGCTAGCTTAAGCTTTAGGGGTTCCAAAAGTACAAAAATTATCAAGAAAAACCTCTAAAATCACTTATTTGCAAAGGAATAGCTTGGCTGAAAGTTTGAACTCCAAAAACCCCTATTCTCTCTTCAATTTTCGGTGGAGAAGTAGTATGAATAGTAAAAGATTACAACTCATTTATTTATCGTATTTTATTCATTTTTGGTCACCTAATTTCACCAAATTTTTGACCAAATTAATGTCCTTGTCCCCCTTGGCCGGCCATCACTCTTTGAGTGGTCTATTTGCACTTTAAAGACCTCCAACTTAATATTCCATAGCTATTAGACACTCTTAGCTTGTAAAATGGAACTTTTGGACATTATACGATTTAATCCCTTTTCTCAATTAAGCATACAATCGCTAAAATTAAGGTACCAAAATTTTCATGCATCCTTATAATATTGCTATAACATATAAAATAATATTAAAATAATTTTCTTCAACCTCGGATTAGTGGTCTCGAAACCACTGTTCCGACTAACCCCAAAATTGGGCTATTACATTTTCCAAGCTTAAGTGATAAAATAATCTAATTGCCAAATTTAAGTACCAAAATAAATAAAAAATACAAGTACCAAAATAAACCTAATTGAGAAATTCAATGAAAAAAAGTTATATTATCCCATTTAATTATTAGGTCTCTAAAAGCTTCTAAATCTAGTTTTATCTAAGAATAAGTGGGCCGTGTGATTTTGGATTGAATAAAGTTCTTCTCTTGTTTCTTTAGCCCAAAATAGGAAAGCCATTTTAAACCCTAGTTAGGGAACTAACTATATAATTTTAGATTTCTCAGAAGAAACCCTCAGCAGCCGAACTCCGAATTCAGAAACACCAACTGAAACATAACAACAAAAATGGCGGCCGGCAAGAAGACGGTGAATACCCATTTGTTTCTCCTCTTTTATTTCTTGATCTTTTTTCAAAATGTAAAGAAAGAAAAAAAGAATTTTAAATAATTTTTTTTTCGTTTTCTTTTGGATTGAGCAGAAGAAGACCCATGAAAGCATCAACAACAGGTTGGCTCTCGTCATGAAGAGTGGAAAATACACTCTTGGTTATAAAACAGTGCTTAAGTCTCTAAGGTCCTCCAAAGGTTCTTCACTTTTCTCATTTTTGTGTTTTGGTCTACTTTGGTTTATTCAATTTTTTTTTATCGTTTGGGTTCGCTGTTTGATAAAAGGATGTAAATTTATTTGTTTAATGACGAAAATTTGGTGTTTGTTGATATTTGATAGGGAAACTGATTATTATTTCCAACAATTGTCCACCTCTGAGGAAATCTGAGATTGAGTACTATGCCATGCTTTGTAAAGTTGGGGTGCATCATTATAATGGAAGTAAGTGTTTTCTTATTTTCCTGTTGCTTTGCAAAGGCCTTCCTGTCATTGCTCTAATGCTTGTAATTATGGATTTATGAAATGGTAGAAATTGATTTAGTTTAGCGTCATGCATTTCTGCTAAATTGCTTACCTTAATGATGAACGAGTTATAGGTTAAGAGGCAAAGGACTTGCGTTCAAGTCTTCAGCTAACTCCCATCTCAGTTTCAATCCCTGGACTACTTTAAACCCGATGCCCTTCCCTTATAAAAAAGGGGTTACTTTAGTGGTTTTGAGTGATTGTTTCTTTTGTCCAACTTTGAGTGATTGATATCTTAGCTTACTAGTCACTGAATAAACTCTAAAATTAAAAAGAAAAAATGGGTTTGTATGATACGCGGTGCTCATTATAGAGATAAGCAACAGGTTAGGGTGGGCCTGATTTTTGCCCGCCATAATCCCACCCTGAACCTTTTCCAGTCTGATTTGACCCTACCTGATTTACTCTATAAGAAAAAAACCCTCCCCGAACCTGATAGGAGAGCCAATCCCGACCCAACCCTAATTTGATCTCATTTTAATATTTTCCATGTCTTTCTTGAACTATTTGCTTTGATAACCAAACAAAACCCTGATTTGAACTAACCTCAAATGCTCTTGCAAGCTGCAACAAAGACCCTGGCAACCTTAGAACCGTGTAATAGAAGAGTTGTGCACTAAATTCTGGTCTTTCTGCAGTCGTTAACAGGTTTAAGTGGATGATTAGATAGCTATGATAACAAATAAGCAAAATAAGAAAGGACAGTCTAACACCCAATTTCAAAAAAAAAATAAAAAAATCTGACTCTAATGGTTTGGGTCGTGTTAGAACCTGTCAGATTTGGGTTATTTTTTGCGATCCCTAGTTCATTGTATGTATTTGGTCATCTTATGGCCTGAATATGATATCAATGTATTTGATCTTACAATTTTTTATTAAGGTTGTGTTTGGTAGTCTCAGTTGGATTGGCTAGCTTTCTCTTGAATGACATAACTCTTGCAACATTTCTCATTTGCTATCTGGAATTCTTCTAGGTTGTGTTTGGAAACTTAAATTTCAAAAGATGGATTTAGATGTCAAAAATAGTTCTATCACGTAAGAAAACAAATTTAATGACTTGTTTATGTCCATTTTGGGTGAAACTATTGAGTTAGAATGGGTAATTTTTGACATTTTTTTGACAAACATGGCTGATTGATCTTACGATTACTTTAGCTAGTTTTTGCCTGGTTAATAGTTGAACGTCTTGAAGCTAATCCCTCTTTAATTCTCCAGACAATAATGATCTGGGAACTGCTTGCGGGAAGTACTTCCGTGTATCCTGCTTGAGTATAGTTGATCCAGGTAAAACTGAATTTTAATTCCTTCGAATGCCGGTCTTTACAATTTGATAATTGCAGATTTCAAACTGCTCCTATTCTCTGCTCCACAGGTGATTCCGACATCATCAAGTCTCTACCTGGTGACAACTGAGTCGTTTGACAGCAGAACAATGTTTGTTTCTTAGTATATTGTTCCTCGTAGCGTTCTTATCCTTAGTTAAAGAACAATTACTCTGGATGCTCTTAGCAAAATTTGTAGCTTTGAAGTACAAAATTTTGTCTGGTTAATGAGGACAATGCTGGTGGGCTTTCGTTACAATGTTGAATCTTTCTCTATAAGAAATGGTGCTTTGTGATTCAGCATTTTATTACAGCAATTTGATTTTGCATTGTGTAGTGCCAAATGTCTGGAAGAAATACAAAATTAAATAAGATCTCTATCTGTATTCCTGTCCTGTTCATACTTCCTAGTAATTAGGGTTAAATCATTTTGAGACCTGAACTTGACAATTTTTCTTACTTTAAAGTTTGAACTTTTTTTTTTTGTCTTAGGTAGGTATTGAATTTAGCAATTGTTTCTACATTAAACTTGGCAATTGTTGTTTTTTCAAGTTAGGTCTTGAACTTAACAATTGTTCTTAAATTAAGGCCTGAATTTTTTTTGAAGTTGATCTTTGAAAACTCTAAAATTTAGGTCTTATGTGGGTACAATTGTTAAGTTTAGGGATTAATTGGAATAAAAAAAATTAAGCCTAATGTGAGAAGTGTCTAGTTTAGGCTCTAATATGGAACAATTATTAAATTATCAAGTTCAGGATTGAGTTCAAGTCATAATGTAAAAAAGATGTCAAGTTTGGCTCAAATAGTGATTTAAATTTTACTTCTATACAAAATTTACTACTTGTCGAAACAGTTCAAAATTAAGCTTTTATTTTTAGAGGCAAAAGTGGAAGCCTTTTCACTCCTGCATTTGCAGTTGTACACGTTTTTCTGGTTTAGATTAATATGAATTGGTTTGGGTTCAGATTAGAGTTTTATATTTTGGAAGGGTGTAACTTTAATTATTGTTTTCTCCTTGATTTATTAGACAAATTTTAAGATAAAATAATATTTGGATTTGGATTTAATTATGAAAATCAATTGTTAAAATGTTTTAAGTGTTGTAAAATCCATTGTCCATCACTTCAAATTTATCCTATTGAAATTTTTAAAAAATAATTGTCCATATAACTTCTAAATTCATTATCTTGTAATCCTTTAATGATTTATAGGGTATCGTAAGTTATGGTATTTGAAGCCCTATATATAGAGGGCATGTACAAACTTATTGTATCAAGTGAAAGTTGAAACATCCTTTTATTTTTCTACTCTTATCTCTTATTCATTCGATAATTCTCTTAGTTCATAATACGATATTAGCATGATCTTGCTTAAAATGAGAGTTATTTTTATTGACGATCAAAATTATCCTCCATGATTTTCCAGATATTAGACAACAAGATGTTAAGTTTTTACAGGAAGTTTCTTTTATTTAATGTTTCATATCTAATTAATGTTTTTTTTAGCTAATTCATTAACAATTATAATTGTTTTGATTAATTTATTTTATTTTTATGTTCTTAAGAATGGTGAAAGATTTGATATCACTATCTATATGAAATTAGGAAATAAGATCTACTTGTACATCAACTTAATTAGATCTCTAACTTTAAACTTTTTTTTCAATGATAGCATCTTTAAGTATTAAATCTGCTTGATATATGGTTTAAATATTTGAGATGGTCTTATTTATAAGTTTTATTTCCATGGGTTACTTATAATTTTTAAGCATCTTATTTGTTCATGAAAATGAATATTGATTAACTTATTAATGTTGTTGTAGTATGTTCTATAATTAGATAATATATTTGACAAAAACATATTTATGCATATTTGTATTGATAAATCAATGAATTTTATGATTATTCGGATTTGATTTAGTTCAAGTATAGATCATGTTCCTCTTATGTCTCTTCTTAATATTATTATACAATTTAAAAATTTTCAATACTTATACAGCGTAGTTCTAAAGATAATTTGAGGAATGTCTAAATTAATTTTTTGGTTGATTCTAATAAAGAATTTAAAGTTTAACTGCTTTCATTTTTATTTCTTGAATTATTTTGGTTGAAAACATTTTTATAGACTTAAAAATGAGAATTATTATATTAATTTGACCGTTGACATTTCTATGGATCTTGTTTGTATTAACCGATTGTTGTTTGATAAGAAGTATAAAAAAACTCATGTGGTTTAATTTTGTAAATGCCTTATATTTTTCCTATTATACAACCTTAAGAAACTTGTTACTTTTGTAGAGCTGTTAAAGGTAGTTAATAAGCTTTTATATTATTCTATTTATTAATTATTTAGAGAAATGATATGAGCAATTATAAATAGAAATGTTGTAGTGAATATGAAATGTATTATTTTGAAGTAAATTTCATGCATGTCTACAAAGGTTTATGAAATTTTTGCTAGCACTAGCATTATATCAGTTTTAATATTTTAAATGTAAGTTTTATCTATACATTTGATTTACAATAAATTTCATGCATGACTTGACTATTTCTAGTTAATTGATGATGCAGAACTCTTGTGAAAAGAGTTTTAAAAGTATTTTGAATTGATCTCAAGCCTTCTTACGGCTAAACAAAATAACAAGTTGTTCATTCCATTGGTTTTGCTACATTCTCCGAAGTAAATGTAGCAATACATAACAATTATGAAAACGGAGCAAATTGTCATTATTGACAAATAGATAAGAACAAGATGGATGATTTGAAATGTTACTAAATGTTTTATTCTTAGAACATAATGATCAATGATTTATACTAATTAATCATTCCTTAAAGCGGATGATATTTATTATAATCTTATTAGTAAGGAATATGATATATACTTACATTATTGTCTAAATTATTTTTTGCACATTCCTTGAAGTGAATGTCTGTAATAAATATAATAAATTTTATAATCACTTTTGATCATTAAAGTCAATTTGGACATTTGAAGATTTTGACATATTCCCTGAAGTGAATATTGCATATATTTGTTAGCAAATTATATTTCTTTTATTGACTTAATAACATTATGGACTTCACATTTATTTAGAAATTTCCAGAAGTAAATGTCATAATACTGCTTATATAAGGATATAAAATAAAATGAATGACAGTAAAATTATCAGTTGTCACAATTTATATTGACATTATTAGTAAAATTGAAAATCATGTTGAAGTAAACCAAAAGTTTATTGATACAAATGCATTTACTACTTGTACTGATCAGTTAGACCATCCTAGATCATATATGATGTGAAAATTAATTGAGAATTCATATGGACATTAATTAAAGAATCATAACATTCTTTAATTTAAAAGATTTTCACTTGTTACTTTTCCTCAATGAAAATTGATTATTAGAAACTTACTAGCTAAAGTTGAGATTTAATGTCTTACATTTCTGAAATAAATGTGGGTCCATTCATACACAATGTGGATGATTTTGATATTATATGATTTTGGTATATGCATCTACAAAATAATCACATATGTGATATAAACTCAAAACCTATCATTTGCGAGATTGCTTGGTTAAATAATTAATTTCAGATTATTCAATTAAGACAATTCATATTGCTACTGCTGATGAGTTCATATCTTAAGCTTTTATTAATTGTTGTATATGAGTTGGAATTTTTTTTTTGTAAAACCTGTTATTTATACGCGTAATGGTTTAGAGAAATTATTGATTAAACGTTTTTAATTAATAACTAAACCATTACTTATAAGAACAAAATTCATATTTAAATATGATATTATGTTGATTTACGTGCTACACCACTTGTACGCATCAAGTCAATAAAATATAAATACTCCACATTACAATTGGCTATTGGACAGGAATTAAAAATTTCCCATCTTTGAATTTTTTATGTGTGTATATGTTCCAATTGCTTCACCATATATTGAATTTCGATGAATATATGTGCTTTCCCGAAATGAATGAGGTCCTACAGTTATTGCAGACAGGATTTAGCTCGAACAAGTAATCCTATTGACCTCATTATAGAAAGGATTTAGCTCGGACGGGTAATTCTGATACGATATGTCTCGAGTATATGTTACAATTAGGATTTAGCCTGGATTGGTAATCCTAATTGAGCTCTCCTGAGTATACGTTATATAAAGGATTTAGCCTGGACTGGTAGTCCTGTTATATGATATGTGGCTTGAGAGTGTGTTCTTGATTAAGTGCCCTAATGGGTACTTTTGAATAAGAATTAACGAGTTATTGAATGGTACACTTCGAGTGTACCACTTGATCATCCATCAGAATTTCAATGATTCAACGGACAAAACTGTTGGCATGATAAGAGAATTATGGAAAGAAATGAATGATGTCTTGAAGGAAAATAGTATGATGAGTTCATCTATGTTTACTTGATGTATATGAAAATTTTGTGACTAACATGTTTGATTGAATGTTTGTAATTAGGCAATTTTGCCAAGTTGATGGAAAACATGTTATTGTATGCTTACATTTAATCAACAGGATCAGTAAGTTTAGTTTTCTGTTTTACGAACTTACTAAGCATGTAATGCTTACTCTGTTTTATTTTTCCTTGTTTTATAGTGCTCGGAAGCTCGTGAAGGTTGGAGATCATTGGAGCATCATCACACTATCCACTAGCTTATTTTGGGTATAAATAGTAAAATCATTTTGGTATAATGGCATATATAGGACAACTTGGCCATTAATGGCTTGATAGTGATATTTGTAATCTAGCCATTGAAATGGCTAGTAATGGCTGTTTTGGTATACTTATAATGTTACATTATGGTATCTACATATATGTTAAGTAGTTAATCAAATTATGTCTAATATATAGATTGAACCAAGGTAAGATGGTAAACATGTATACTTGTAATGGTATGCTATGTTGAATGATGGAATTTGCTTAATTTGAATGTTTGAAATGGTTGGTGTTTGGATGTAAGTTTTAAGTGCAAGTCAATGGTGTGATTTTGGGTGAGAAATGAAGCTAGAAATGGCTTTATTTTGTCCACATGGGTAGACACACGGGCGTGTATCTAGACCATGTGTGACACATGGCCTGTTACATGGGGTGTGTGGTTAGGCCGTGTGTCCCTGCACCTAAATTTTGAGAAACAAAATGCTCAGAATTGAGCACAAGGGTAGAGACATGAGCGTGTGTCTCAACTGCATGTGTAACAGTCCGAATTTGACCCTAATCGGAACGGTGGTTTCGGGACCACGAATCCGAGTCCAAAAAATATTTAAATAATATTTTCTGTGTTTATTATATGTGAATTAGCATGTGTGAAAATTTCGTATAAAAATTTGATTGTTTGTGTGCTTAATTAGACAAAAGGACTTAATCGCGTAAAATGTAAAAGTTGCAAACTATAGTAAAAAGTGCTTAATTGATAGTGGCTTTTTAATATGAAGTCTTTAAGGGTCAAAAAGCCCATTTTAAAGTTAGTGGATGGTAGAAAGACAAATAAACCAATGTTTATGTTTTATATTATTAATTAGAAAAGGTTAAAATTGTAAATTAGTAATAACATAATATAAGCCAATAATTAAACAAAACAAAAAGGCCATTGTCATCTTTTTCTAATGACCAAATGTTTAAAGGAAGAAGAACTTAGAATTTCTTCAATATTTCGGCAACTTGAAGCTTGATTAAGGTATGGTTAGTTTTTGGTTTTTGATAATTTCTACGTTTTTGAGATCGTTGCTTAGATATCTACAAGACCCATGCTTTAATTTTTGAGTTTAATGAATATTTTGTGATGAGCCATTGATGGCAGTTTGTTGTTTTTGTTATTTAAGGATGAATTATGAAATATATATGTTAGATTAATATGTTTTGTCTTTGGATTTTGATGATTTTGAGTAATTTGGACTAAATTGTAAAAATAAATTTTAGAGGGGATAAAATGTGAAATAAATGAAATGGATGGACTTGTATGAGTCCTATGGATATTCGGCCCTTAAGGCATTCATTCAAATTTTGTGTATTTTGTGTTTTGTGCAAATAGGACTAAATTGTAAAAGTGTGAAATGTTAGGGGCAAAATGGTAATTTTCCCATTTAGGTGTTTTTGGATTAAATTGAAATGAAATGTGTTTGAATGAGCTTAAATTGAATATGTTTAGATCAAGAACAAAGAAAAACAGACTTGGATCGGGGAAAAACAAAAGTTAACGAATAGCGGGTCTTCGTCGTCCGTCGATAGTCGAGGTAAGTCTTTAAGCAATTTAATACCGTTAATATCGGTTATAACCTTGATTGCATGCTGAATTATGAAATTATAAATGTGAATTTGGCCAAGGCCGAATGTGGTAAGTGATTTAATAATGAAATGTAGTTATATTTAATTGAGTTTGATATGTTACAGTGATATGAATTATGTGATATATGTGATATTGACTTTGATAATAAGTAATGTGTATGAGATGGTTTAATTATATTGATATTCGGGCTTCGATCCTAGCGGGCCTTGTGCCGGTGAAATGTATCGGGCTTATTGCCTAGCAGGCTAAATGCCGGTGATTAAATTTCAGACCTCGGGTCTAGCAGGCTTAGTGCCGGTGTGGGTTTCAGGCCTTGTTGCCTAGCAGGCTTAATGCCGGTGATTTTTTTTATAAATAAGAGGGTTCATGGATTATTATCAATGTGGAATTTAATTACAGCAAATAAGCTAAATGTTCAGGTACGTATAAGCCTCATAGTTGCAAGGAATAAGCTAAGTTGATATATTACTATTCGATGCTAGTAATATCTGATATAGTTGAGGTATATTTGTAAGATTTTAATGTGTGCATTCAGCTTTACAAATGATGAGTTTGAGTATACTATATTGGAATTTGATTTTGGTTGTGTCTTTGAAATTCGGCCATATGTGTAAATGAAAAATTGTAAGAATAAATGGACATATGTTATGTAATTATGGAGGTGAAATTCGTATGTACATGGCCTTTACTTGTTCAAATATTTATGTGAACTTATTGAGTTATATGTAAGTGTATTATGAATAGATTATAAAGAGATGATGTTTCATACTTTGAATTTGATGCGGAGTTGGTAAATTGTATGCTAATGGTAAGGAAGTGATAAATGTTATGTTAAGTGAGGTAAAGGTATTCGGTTTTGAAGGGCTTTCGAGTTAAGCTATTTTATTTGATGTTATTACTTGATTGTTTTAAAATGCTTGAATGTTCAATTGGTATATTATATTTGCTTAAGACTTACTAAGCTAAATTAGCTTACTCTGTGTGTTCATCGTTCTGTTTTATAGATTTTGATCAAGCTACGAGCTCAGGGGATCGTCAACGAAGTCATCCACACTATCAATCTATTTTGGTACCTTTTTGAGTTTGGTTTTGGACTAAAGGCATGTATAGGCTAAACTATGTCATGAGCCATGAATTTTGTTCTTGTATATATATTAAAAGCCATGCGAATATGGCTTATCTCCTTTGTTGGTTTGGTATTGAGACATAAGGTTTTAATGGTCAAATGGTGTATATGTTTATGTCATTTTTGTGCATGGGTTGTGGGGGTTTTTAGTAGCTTATATTTGGCCATGGTACATATATATAATAGGTATAGTTTGGTTTTGTGATTTATGGCATTTTGGGCTAAGATAATGTTTTGATAATGTATAATCGGTCATGGCATACAAACGAGATGTGTTTGTCATGTTTTATTATGTTCCGTGTTTAATTATGTTTGATGGTGATTGAAACTCATTTTGGTAAAATGTTAAATGACATATGCGATTGGTAAATGTGAAATGTTTGACTATATGAGAGTTTTGGCATGAAGTAATTGTTTGTGGCTTAAGGTTATTATATTAAGTAAGTTGATATAGGTGGTTGTGGTATTCATAATCAGTTATGAGATGAAATATGAATGATGGTTGTGTACTATTTTTTTTTAATTTAATACTTATACCATGAACATGATTGATTGGTTTGAGATGATGAGTATAAGCCGAACAGGTATTTAGATAGTTTGATAATGTGATTCGGTAGAAATGATAAAAATGCATGAGTTGAAATGATTTTATTAAGTTATAATAAACGTCTGTATATGAAATAAGTTAGTTAATTTGATTGTATGAAATTGTATATATATATATATGTGTGTGGTTTTAGGATAGATGATGAAATCTTATGCTATGTTTTTAGATTGACATATTCGCATATGATTCATATATGTGCTTATAGAATTAGTTTAAGTTAGATGTTTCGGACAAGAAAGGACATATATTTTGTTTTAGTTGGATGTGAGTATGTTATTAGAGATGTTTTGATTTTTGAATTGTTGGAAAATGCAAATGTACGAATTTGGCTTAGATGGATTAGGAAGTCGTTAATGTTTAAGTTTGATATGGAAGTACAAAACTCGTAATGCATTTGTTTATGTTCTTTTTTTTAATAGCAGTAAATAAATGATGTGACATGTGCTGAGTGGTGATAAGTAACGTAATGCCTCGTAACCCTAATCCGGTGACAAATACGGGTTAGAGGTGTTACAGCATGTGCCACACGGCCTAGAACACGGGCGTGTGTCTTGGCCGGGTGAAACCTCCATCTAATTTCGAAAGAATTTAATTAACCACACGGCTTAGCATACGGGCATGTGGCTTGGCCGTGTGCACAAGTCAGAGAGTTACACAGGGTCAAACACGACTTGTAGTACGAGCGTGTAACACCCCCTACCCGTATTCGTTGTCAGAATAGGGTACGAGGCATTACCAGAGTTTACGAATTATTTTTTTTACTCAATATAGCCCCTTTATAGATATCTAGCCTTCCCTGCAAATTTTAAACCGAGATCAATCCACATCAACCAATCCAATTCAACATATTTTCAAAATAGATTCATGCATATTTATAAGATAACCTCAACACATACCAAACCAAGATTTGTTAGCCATACCAATGGCTGACCTTACATTCATTTCATATTAACATTTACTTTATTAGCTTATACATGCCATTGATTTCCAAAATAAAGTTTCTTTATATACCGAAATCTTGAGGTTGATAGTGTGATGTGTCTCCGACTGAATCCGACCTCCGAGCTCTTAACACTACAAAATAGGGGAAAAAGAAACAGGGTAAGCACTTTGTGCTTAGTAAGCCCATGTAACAAGAATTATACTTACCTAATATTTTCAATACAATGCAATAAATATTCATATATCCATTCAATGCATTATTACCCTAACATGCACAAACTCAACATTCAAGTTAGTCCAATAATTTCCATATATCAATAATATATACCATGATTGATGAGCTCATCAATACCATGATTTCGATTTCCTTGTTATTTTTCCATATTTATCCCGTTGAATTTCTCGGAATTTCGATGGATTTTCAGAGGTTCACTTTAGTGTACAAATCCAGGTCCGTCAATTCATGTTCATGTGCGCACATTTCCATTTCAGAGAGCACACTCTCGCGAACCTCATCCTTACAGCGGGATTACCAGTCCAGGCTAAATCCCCTGCAATGACAATTACTCTAATGAGCTTGGATTTGAATCACCAGTCCAGGCTAAATTCAGACCCTAATTCAGATTACCCGTCCGGGCTAAATCCATTGTAACACCCCTAACCTGTATCTGTCGCCAGACTAGGGTTACGGGCATTACTTTACCAACCACAAGTTAAAGCACCTTATAAAAACTACTTCATTAATAGATGCGTACCAATCCATACTAACACGATTAAACATGTATAACCCTTCTAATATCAAGACATTAGCGAACATATCACAGGTCATATCATTAACATCTACCAAAACTAATTACATTCAATTAGCAAACATTATTCATTTGGTCATTTTACATCTTATGGCCGAATAAGTATATTACCCCCATTCAACTTATACAAATCAAATAACTATAATAAATCAATCATATGCATACCATATCTAGTTGTTCAGAACATTAGCTTATCCTTTTTAAACCTCTTAACCGAATGTAAGTAACATCCAAAGAATAATATGAATTCCAAATTAAGTCAATATCATGGCTGAATGTTTGCAAGTGAGCATACTTTAACTTGTTCACAAATATAACGCACATAACAAAATTTGAAATAACTTCTAAATTAAGATTATAATATATCCGAACATACCCAAATATTAAACCAAAATCAAACATGATTAAGCCATGTTCAATTAAATAAAATAATATCAATTTGCATTTACATCAGTCATGAGGCATTCATTCGAAATGTAAAGATAAAATACCCTTTTAGAAATTCACAAAGCATACATACCAAAACATGCTTTTATCAAGATTGAAAAATGCACAAACATATATATATCACCTCAAGCATAAACAAGTCAACCCAAGCATAGTAGTGAAGCCATATTCGCATGGCCTTTATATACATTATGTACAAAATAAACTCCAAAGAGAAAATAGCCTATACATGCCATAGTTTCCAAATGTTCAACTTAACAAAAAGGTACCAAAGACAGATGATAGTGTGATTGACTTTGACGATGATCCCCGAGCTCAAGCTTCGACTTCAAGATCTATAAAATAGTTAAATAAACACATACAGTAAGCTAACATAGCTTAGTAAGTTTTAAGCATTGGTTAAAATATAAAACTTGTAACACCCCAAACCCGGCCCATTCATTCCGACCGAATTTGGAATGCCACTGCGGAACACGTTCGAAAAATATCTTTACTTAAGAGTAAAGCCGATAAAAATTTATTGAGTTTAATAAAACATTTTCGTAACTTGAAATGTTCTAAGTAAAAACTACATTATTATGAAAACACCGGATTCAAAACTTCATTATACATATTCAAGGAAATAAAATCATTTGCAATAAGCATTTTAAATTGTCCATCCATAATAGAGCATAATAATAAAGATACTTAATAAAAGAACTGAAATACTTTAGTGGGCCTTCTTACAATACACACTTAATCAAAATACGGAAAATATAGGTATTTAATTCATTAAACAAGAGATTCCTTCGCATGAAAATCCGCTTTTGCATGGCCACCTTTGTACCCGCTCCAAACCCGGTCCAAGCATTATGCGCCACCTGAAAGGTTGATAAAGATTGGGTGAGTCACCAAGACTCAGTGCATAGTTAATAACACATGTCCTCACATATGGGCTTGGCCCATATCCACACAGTCCATACACATGAAATTGCAATTATGAAACTCAACCCATGCTTATATATATATACTATGGCAACATATTACTCGAAACAAAACATACATCACATGCCATCACATTTTTATACATGCATCAATAATCATTTATTATCGCAATCACTGAAAGGTTAATACCATGACCACTAACCTGATTATTCAATCACCCACCTCGGCTATCCACACTCTTAGCCCTTATATCGGCTAACATGCACAACATATATATATATTTACATAAATTAACACATATAACAAACAAGAGTACAGTGCGATAACTACGCACCTGATTATAGCAAGATTCTGATCTATCGAATCTAATATCAACTAAAATCCCGAACTTGTCCTACTGCTGTCGATTAGTCTCTAATCCATCATGAACAGAAACGGTTAGCCATTTAATCACCAAAAATGGCTTAAGGTCGAATGCTATTATCCACTTACCTCACTGAAACCCGAGTACTCATACTAGATCTTTGAGTAGTCGAAAACCCTACATAAACCATGTGTTAAAATCGGCTATCACATTATTCCAATAATATGGCCTTAGGCCGAATACCATGAGTCATTTACCTAGCTTATTACGATCCCGGAACACCACTTGTTCCTGTCGATTAGCTCCAAAGGTATCGAAAGTCCTACTAAATATTGTCAGAATCGGCTAATACATGAACAAGGCCCTTGGCCGAAATATACATAATGCTTACCTAGTTTTTCTAATTCCCAAAAGATTTGCTTGCTATACACTTCTGCCGATTTTCCTAAATCACCATAGACAAAATCGGTCAACCATTTAATACCAAAGTGTGGCCTAAGGCCGAATGTCAACAACCAATTACCTTGCTAAAAGATCCGAAACTAACACTGGCTTTTGGTGTTGACGAAAACCCTACTAACAACTTTGTTAGAAATGGCTCAAACAATAATCTGAATAAAGTGGCCCTTGGCCGAATCTACCTTTTCGCTTACCTTGATGCTCAAAAACCCGAGAGCTCCCCTAAAGTCTCCTTCCTTCAATCAAAAGCAAAGGCTCGATGGTCCTAATCTTGTAGAATCGGCCTCAACGAAAATAGGTAGAGATTTAGGGTTGAAAAATAAAGAACCAAGGAAAAGGTCGAAAGATTTGGCAATAGTGACCAAAACATTCGGCTAACAACAAAGAAGGAAAACAAGGCAAGCAATATTTGCTAGCCGAAAATACTTTCTAGCCTCCTCAATACCGAAACTCAACCTTGCTCTCACCCTCCTCTTCGGTCAAGAACAATTTGGAAGGGAAACAAAACAAGCTAAAGACTTTTGGCCAACACAAGATGAAGAAAGAAAAGCAAAACAAGGCAAATGCCACCTCCCTAGCTAATTCAAAACCGAGAATGAAGGCTCCTAGGAAGGCCACATTCGGCCATGCTCAAGTGGGAGGGAAAACAAGACAAAACCATGCATTTTGGCCATGCTTTCCTACTTTCCAAGCCGCACATGCTCTCCCTTTTTGCTAATTTTCTAACATCAATTTCCAAAATCACAATGTTTAATCTATTTCCCATCATTAACATAAAATAAACTAATAAAATATAACTCATACCTCACCATTTCCTATACATAATATAATAATAACCCATCATTCTTCAATAAAAATAATAAAATAAATAATAAAAACAAGCAGCAACTCTTATGCTGCATGCGTGCATGGGCCATGCAGGCCACTAAGCTCCCACGCGGGCCAAAAAGAAAGGTCCATGCAGGTGCTGCCCCCAGGTCTCGAACCCAAGACCTGGAGAAAAGTTCTCCATGCCCCAGCCACTCGGCCCTTTGCGCATTTCATGCAATTAGACACGCCGAAATTCTTTTAAACCCTTCTTCACTGGCTTCTTATGCTTTAGCGCTAAAAGCAAAAATAGAACGTCTCATGTGCGACCCCTAGGACTCGAACACGAGTCCTCGAGAAGGTCCCCTGGCTGCAAGCGTCCCAACCACTCGGCCAGTGTTCATTACATGCTAATGTCGCATCAATAATATGTTTTAAGCCCTCACTAGCAGGCGTCCCTTGCCTGTCGCAAAAGAACAAAACAAAACGAAATCAAGCGTTGCCTTCAGGACTCGAACTCGAGACCTCTCGGCCGAAGTTACCAACACAACCTGCGCCACTTTACCAACTGTACTTTCATGTCCCTTTTCGCTCACTAAATTCTTTTAAAGCCTCCTTAGCTCATCACACCATACAACACAAAAATAAAAACCTATGCGCCCAGCGTTACTCGAACCCCTGACCATGCTTGGCGCTAATCCCAAGCCTTAAGTGGCACACGAAAACCACTTTACCAGGGCATTTTATATGCCATAACTTGCCAAAATTTATTCTTAAGGCCTCCTTGCCTATTTTCCTCTTTTAACCCTCAAATTTCCAAAATTTTCTAAAGTACCCCATTTCAATCCTAGAGTTTTAGGAACTCCAAAAACACATCAAACCACTCTTGAGGCCCACTAACACTTGAGTTATTCTCTAAACTCGCAACCCCTATTTCAGGATATTACACAACTAATCAATATACAATTTAATCAACCCAACATGATCATTAACTAATCCATAAACACAAATAAGCATAACTTGTCACCATTCAACAATCACCATTTCTAATAGATCTCAAAACCGAACATTCACATTCCATTTATCCATTTCGAATCAAGCTCAAAAATAAATGATTATATCACATTTCTATAATTTCATATACAAGAATAACTTACCTCAATAGTACTAAGTTATTCAATTATCACATGTCACTTCTCGATTATCTCCATACTTTAATTTATGTCCTTGAAATGTCCGAAAATCCGCACACACAGTGCAACCCATGTAACGTATCGCACATTTAGTGTCGTTGCTTGAAAAAGAGCACACATAGTGCCATATACTAGTAATGTATCGCACACTTAGTGCCATTACTTATTTTTCCGCACACAAAGTGCCATTCGACCGATTTCGCACACACAGTGCTCAGTTTTTCAAACTCGCACACATAGTGCCCCTTGACCGATCCTTCCTTTATTCAAAAGAACACTTATAATTCCATTTTCATTCATACATACACATACTTAAATGGTCACCACCACTCAATTTTCCTATCACATACCATCACATTCGGCACACCCATTATACATGTAAACTTATATCCACCAATTTAAAACAATCATCTCTCTCGCTTCATTCTCACATTTAACTATCTCTTAATCCATACATATATATTCAAACAACTCAATTAATCAAGGTTTATTTATACATGTACTAAATCTTACATTATGCCAACTCATACTAATTCATTAACACATTCGGCACTATGATATTTAACATACCTACCATCATTTAACATATGCATATAACATAGAATAAAATTCAATTTAGTCCAATTGCTTAAAAACTTACCTAGGAAATTGACGTATTTGATTTTCCCGGCTATTCATTAAACTTTGCTTTTCCCCGATCCAATCCCGATTCTTTTTGTTCTTGATCTATATAATTTCAAATTAAGCTCATTCAAATATATTTTCATTCAATTTAATTCAAAAACACATAATTATACAAATTACCATTTTACCCTTAGCATTTACAATTTTTACAATTTAGTCCCTATTACACAATTCACAAAATACTCAAAATTTGGCCACCATTCTTTAGAGCCGAATTTCCGTCCTCCCATTACAAGTCTATTGTAACATCCCGAAATTGGGCCTAGTAGGATTGGGCCGATTGGGCCATGGGCTTTAGGAAAAATTTGTGTGTCATCTAGTTACTTGTGTTAGCTCGGGTAGTATTGTTTGTGTGCTTAGCATAGTCTTGTGAAGGTTTGATTTTATTTAGGAAGTTAGAATAAATTCTAGTATAGTTTATTTAATGAAGTGGATTAAGTGAGCTTGACACTTAAGTTAATTTAAGTGTTAAATTAAAGCATAAGAGGAGTAAGTGGCAAGTTAGTTAAGGAGCTTGAAAGGTGGCTTGAGGTTAGAGGTTCGAGTAACATGATTAGCATTTTGAAGACTTTGTCATGGCTTAGTGCATGTATGTGGATGGTATGGGTGTCTAGGGGGGTGGCCGAATGTTGTTAGGTGTTTTGGGGGGGATAGTTGGTCAACCTTTGCTTTTTGTGCATCTTTTGTATTGTTTTCTTTCTCTCAAAAAAAAAAAACTCCCCTCCTTGGCCGAATGTGTGCTATGCTTTTAGTGCAAAATTCCTTTTGGTTTTAGCCTTATTTTGTTGGAACCAAATCCTACTTTTTCTTTCTTTTCATTCATCCATTTGAAACCGAAACAACATTTGATTTTTGGGCATTTTGTGCACATTTCTTTTAGGCAAAATAGGTGTTGGCCGAACCTCATTTCTCCCATCTCTCTCTTTTCTTCATTTGACTTTTGTTCAACCACATTTTCTTTCTCTTCCTTTTTGGCCGAACCATTCTCTTCTTCAAACTCTCTCTCTTTCTTTTGTTGATTAAACCGAATTCTCTTTCATTTCATTCTCTTTTCTACTCACAATTTTTCATCTTCCATAACCATATAGCCGAAACTCTCATATTCTTTTGATTTATTTTTGACCGAATATTCAAGGGTAAGGATTTTAGTTGATTCATCATTCTTTTGAAAAGACTAAAGTTTTTTCTAGGATTAAAGTATTGTGATATGGCCGATTGTAGGACAAGGATCTAGTGCGATAGATCGGATCTCCGGAAGTTAGTTTGCTTTTGGTGAAAGGTGTGTATCTTACACACTTTATAACTTGGTTTTATATATATGTATATGTGTTTATTACTAATCATATTATGAAGTGGGAAAAAACGATGAGATTTGGATTTGATACCATGATGGTATGAATGAGGATTCGGGTAAGTCCGTTTCGATATGTTGTTAATACATGTGGATTGAAATCATGATCTACGATTTATGATATATTTATTATATGATTCATATCATAGTATATTGACATGATTTGTTTATCTATTGCATTGGTATGGGGCAATATGAGAGGAGGGGAAGATTGTGACTTCGGCCACCAGTGATTTGGTATCACATTTGTGTCTTCGGACACCAGAGGTTTGGCACCTCATAGCGTCTCATCCCTGTGGTTAATACCACCGTGGGTTGGCCCCACTTTTGAGATATGGGATCGACGCCAGTGATTTGGTATCACACGTTTGGCCCCACAATTTGATGATTTGTGACTTCGGTCACCAGTGGTTTGGCACCACCAGTGATTTGGTATCACATTCGTGTCTTCGGACACCAGAGGTTTGGCACCTCATAGCGACTCGTCCCTATGGTTAATACCACCGTGGGTTGGCCCCACTTTTGAGATGTGGGATTGTCGCCAGTGATTTGGTATCACACGTGGTTGGCCCCACAGATGGATTTATTCGTGACTACGGTCACCAGTGATTTGGTATCACAATTGTGTCTTTGGACACCAGTGGTTTGGCACCACCAGTGATTTGGTACCACACGGGGTAGAAAAGGAGTTATGGATGGTTAGGTTGGGTGCATTATACATATATGTTGCTTTGTTATAATTTGTGTAAGTATGTGGTATTTACCCGGGAGAGGGAATATGCACTGAGTCTTGGTGACTCACCTTCTCCCTTATCATTTCAGGTGATTCGTGAGATCGCGGAAATGGAGCCGGATGAACTCGAGGAGGCCATGCAATAAAAGTTGGTTTTTATATGAACTTCCATTTGGGTATTTTATTTTAATTTGGTTTTCATATTTATGGATTTTGTAATATGGCCAGTTTAATTATGTTTTGGATTATTTATATGTTTTGGAATTGTTTTAAATTGGGCTTACAAATTACATGTTTGATAATAATTTGAGCATAAAATTTTCTAAACTACAAAATGCGATGGTTTTTAAAACGTTACCATCGGGTAACATAAATCATTTGATAATTTTAACAACTTAAGTGCTTTCGATATTTTAAATGATTTTCAAAAATTAAGTTTCTACAATCAAATGCAAATGGTTTTCAAAGTAATAATTCGAGTTTTTCTTAAAATGATATAGCCTTTTCTAACTTATGATTAATTTACTTATTTTAAAGTTTTATGTAATTTCAAAGTAAATTTCAGTTTTAACTTATTTTCTACAAATAAAGAATTTCAATGAGTTTTTCACAAAATTTAATTGTTAATTCGATTCTCTCAAAAATATTTTCCTTAGTGACATACCAAATTCGGTCGTGGCGTGTTGACTGGGTTTGGGGTGTTACATCTATACAACTCATTTATTTCACATTCCAACCTCTAAAAATTTTATTTTTACAATTAAATCCAAATTACCTAATTTCATCAAAAATTCAAGAACAATATTTGTTAATCTAACACATACAACTAATATTTCACCATTAATCAACAAAAAGATCAAACTCCCTTCAATGGCATCATACGAAAAACACAACCATTTCAAAAATTTACACATGGGCTAACTAAAACTCAAAGCAATGATCTCAAAAACGTAAAAATTATCAAAAACTAAAACTAAATCATACCTTAATCAAGCTTAAGAAATGCCAAAACCCTTTGAAGCTTTTTCTCTTCTTTTCTCTTTTTAGTTTCAGTTAAATGTGTGGAAAGATGAACATGCAATTCTTTTCTCTTTTTGTTTTATTATAATATGTTTATAATATACATTTTATCATTATTATAAATTTAACATATAAAAAAACATATAATATATAATATAAAGACATATTGCCGTCCACTATACTTGTAAAAGGTCAATTTGCAACTTAAATATTCATACAAAAGAAGACAAATCAATTTTAGCCACTTAATTTAATAAATGACTACTTTTATCACTTGCGCAATTTAGTCCTTTTCTTTAAATTAAACACACAAACGATCAAATTAATTCACGAAAATTTTTACACATGCACACTCATAAATCATAGACACCATATATAATATATAATTATTCTATCGACTCGGATTTGTGGTCCTGAAACCACTGTTTTCGATTAGGGTCAAAATCGGACTGTTACATCCATTTTCCACATATTCTTCAGGAGGGCTATATCAGGATAGGATCACCCGTCCGGGCTAGATCTTTTTTACCGTCAATTCTTTTTTAGAGATCCATCGAATTTTCCTTTCATTCAACCGGGATTTCTTCCCCTTTTTACCAAATATATCAACGTTTCATCAATTTTCATACAATGAACATTCAAATTATATTCACATCAATAACATACATTTCAAGCATTTAAGAATATAATTCAAGTTACATGAACTTACCTCGATACTAGTTCGTATACAAAATCTACTAATCCGGGACTTTTTCTTTTCCTCGATCTAGCTTCGTATTTGAGTTTTCCTGATCTAAATAAATAAATTCAACCATAAATTCAATACATTTCATGTTCACATGTAGCATTCTCTATAATTCTATTATTATTTTTAGTTCATTCAAAGCTGTCTACTTGAGTCATAGTCACTAAATTATTTTTATCTTAAGCTACAGAACTCCAAATTAGGATCCACTAATTTTCCCTGAAACTAAACTCACATATCTTCTTCTCATAAAATTTTCAGAATTTTTAGTTCAGCCAATAAGTACAGTTTATTTTTTAAAGTTACCCCTATTCTGTTGTTTGACAGTTCTGACCCTTCTTCACTAAAAATTAGTTATCTCTTCATACAGGATTCGGATCATGTTCCCGTTTATTTCTATTGAAAATAGACTCATTCAGGATTATAAAAATATAAGTTTAATCCCCTAATTATGTTTCTCCAATTTTTGATGATTTTCTAAAGTCAGAATAGGGGAACCCGAATTCATTCTGACATTGTCTCACAAAATTCATTATATCTCATGATTTACATATCTATTGCTTACACCGTTTCTTCTATAAGAAACTAGACTCAATAAGCTTTATTTTTATATTTTTTTCATTTTCTAATTCGATTTTTACAATTTATGGTGATTTTCAAAGTTAGTCTACTGCTGCTGTCCAAAACTGTTTTAGTGCAAACTGTTTATTACCATTTTCCCCTAAGCTTTCAATAAATGATAATTTCGTCCCTGCTCAATTAACTTCTCAATTGAGCTGATTTCTCTCAAATAAAACTTTATTCTATCACTTTGAACTACTTTATAACCTTTGGGAATCAGAAGTTTAGTAATAGACTTTAATTCCAAACATTTTCACAATTAGGTCCTGAAAATCAATTTCTATTGAAATTACCTAATAAAATCATCTTATAAACAAACTAAAGCTTCAATTTCATTCTATTTCATCATAAACTTACAGCACTCAACCATGGTGACTTTCAATTTCATCCATGAAATTAAAGACTAATGAATTTAATAGTAGGACCTAGTTGTAAAAGTCTTAAAAACACAAAAATTACAAGAAATAGGCAAGGATTAACTTACTTGGTGCAAAAATTATGATATACCAGCTTAGAAAACCCTCCTATGGCATTTTTGGCTGATAAGAGTGAAGAAAAATGAAGAGATTTCTCGATATTCCATATTAGTCCTACTTTTATTTAGTAAATTTTGTTATTTTCCCATTTTGCCCTTATTTAAGTAATTCTCCTGATTTTTCTCAGCTTATGTCGCCCAAAATATCTCCTTTGGGGTTATTTACTCTTTAGATCCCTCCTCATTTGACAATTGAGCTATTTAATTCTTCTAATAACTTTTACACCCTTTTCAATTTAGTCATTTTCATTTAATTACCTACCCAAACGTTAAAATTTTCTAACGAAATTTTAATACCACATTACTAACATTTTATAAATATTTATAAAAATATTTCCTACTCAATTTTATGAGATCAAGGTCTCGATACCTTGTTTTTTACCTAATTCCTTCAATAATTCTTTTTTTTCTAACTAACCACTAAATCGGTAAAATTTTTCTATCGATATTTTAATACGATTTTCCTATCATATAAATATTCATGCAAATATATTGAAATAAATTTTTCTTTAAATCAAATTTATGGTTACGAAACCATTGTTCCGATAACCTTGAATTTAGGCCATTACGGGGCGTGTCCTAGGGTCACACGAGCGTGTCTCTCGGACCACACGGGCGTGTGAGCCCTGCAACTTGGAAAAATTTTGTAATTTCGTGAAAATTTCTTAGTGTTTTTGATTAAGTCCTGACTCGATTCTATTGTTTGTATTGGGCGTCGAGGGTCCATTTAAGGGACAATATCAATAACTCTCGGTTAATGAATAGTAATTTACATGAATTATTTGTAAATGTTCTGAAAGTTCTGGTAATGCTCCGTAACCTTGTTCCGAAAATGGATACGGGTTAGAGGTGTTACATTTCATGCCATCTATTATGCTAGCAAAACTCTTACAGAGGCTCAACTCAACTATACCACTACAGAGAAAGAATTGTTGGCTATAGTCTTTGCTTTCAAGAAGTTTTGTTATTATCTTGTCAGTGCAAAGGTTACTGTACTTACTGATCACTTGGTGTTGAGATATTTTTTGCGAAGAAGGATGCAAAACCAAGACTGATACGTTGGATCTTACTATTGCAAGAATTCAGCATCGAGATAAAAGACTATAAGGGTTTATAGAATCAAGTTGCAGACCATCTGTCTCGATTGGAAGTCAGCAGCGAAGATAGAAACGTACTTCAAATTGTCGACGCATTCCGAGATGAGAAGTTATTTACTGTAGATGCAACCCCTTGGTATGCAGATTTGGTTAATTATCTAGTGTGTGGAAAACTCCCATTAGGTGTCACAAGCCATAAAAAAAAAAGATTTCTTCGTGAAGTAGTGAAGTATCATTGGAACGAGCCGTATTTATTCAAGATATGCAATGACAACATTATTCGATGTTGTGTTCTGGAAGAGGAGATGCTTTCAATCCTGAAGCATTGTCATGTTGCTCCTTATAGAGGTCATTTTGGTGGCATACGAATTGCTTCTCAGATTCTCCAATCCGGATTCTACTGGTCTTCATTATTCAAGGACGCCCACAATTTTGTGAACCAATGCGATAGGTGTCAACACACCGATTCTATATCCCGACGTAATGAAATGTTGCAGCAACCAATTATGGAGGTTGAATTGTTTGATGTTTAGGGTATGGATTTTATAGGACTATTTCCAAGTTCATTTGGAAATCTTTATATATTAGTAGCTATTGACTACGTCTTGAAGTGGGTTGAAGCTGTTGCAGTCCCAAAGGATGATGCAAAGACAGTGCTTAAATTTTTTCACAAACATATACTCACCCGCTTTGGCACACCAAAGGCGTTGATTAGTGATCAGGGTACACACTTTCATTACAACCAAGTGGCAACCACATTGAAGAGATATGGAGTTAACCATAGAATGGCTACTACTTATTATCCACAAACTAATGGACAAGCCAAAGTATCGAATTGACAAATTAAAAATATTCTTGAGAAGGTTGTGAACCCTTCGAGAAAAGATTGGTGTTCCAGACTGGATGATGCTTTATGGGCATTGCAAACAGCATACAAAGCTCCATTAGGGATGTCGTCATATCAATTGTTTTTTGGGAAAGCATGTCACTTGCCAGTTGAACTGAAACACAAAGCAATATAGATAATTAAGCAAGTGAACATGGACTATGAAGCTGCTGGAAAGAAAACGTTACTGGATATCATTGAACTAGAGGAGATCAGGCTAAACGCCTATGAAAACGCTGCAATTTACAAAAAAAAGACCAAGCGATGGCATGACAATTATTTTGCAGCGACAATTTACTGCGGGTTAACAAGTTTTATTATTTAATTCTAGACTGAAACTGCACCCGGGTAAATTGCGCTCTCGTTGGTCTGGACCTTTCAAAGTTGTCGAAGTATTTCCTCATAGTGCAGTCACAATCAGAGATTTAAATTATGGACACCAGTTCAAAGTGAATGGCCATCAATTGAAACATTTTCTTGGGAATATTGATCACAAGCAGGTAGAGACCATTAAATTGGTCGAAAAAATTTAATTCTTATGAAATTTATTATGTAATTTTATTTTTATTTCTGTTCAAGTTTGTTTTATTTTTTTATTTCTATTTTTGCAGAATAATTAAGTACCATTGTTGACGCACTTGGGCTTTATTGTCAACACAGTTCGTACTATTGTGCTGTCATTTCTAACTTATCAAGAATGAGGGCATATGAGAACTTTCAAGATCTCACCTTTTAGTCAAAAGTCACCTAGTCGTCTGATCTATCTGAGCGGGTGCAATTTTCATTGGACATAATTATTCCAGCCAGCTTTATATCCCTTCAAAAAAATCACGCCTTTCCATCTTCTTCTTTCACTCGCTATAAACCCCATTTCACTATACCGACTATTACACATACAAAACAACCATTTTTATTTACTTTCTTTTCTCCAAGCTCGTACCTCTACAACTTTAAACCATCTTCGCTCCACAAAACAAAAAAAAAATATGGCAAGAACGAGAAGATCAGTCAACAAAGCCACCAAGCCTGTTAAAGAATACTCATCCTCTGCAACTGCAGTTCGTAAGTTAAAATCCTCCATGCCAACGAAGAAAAAGAAACCAATGATCTTTTTAACGAAGGCGGCAAAAGACTGATTTCAAAACAACATTTTAAAGCAAAACTTCCACCCAGAACAAGGCATTCTCCTTTTGCAACAACAAGACTTGGACAAACAAGTCTCCATAACCATCTTTAAGTTGAAGTGGGAGACTTTTTGCATGCATTCTGTAAGCTATTCTCCTTCATTGGTATGTGAGTTTTAAGCTAACCTTTATGACCATGAGTTGGAGTTTATCTTTGTTCAAGAAGGCTTAATCCCATGGGATGCTACAAAAATCAATGAGCTGAACACTAAAGTGGATGTTGATGAGCATTCCAAGTTTATTGAGGATATCACAGACGACAAAAGGGACCTGTTGGTGAAGGATTTATATGTCGAATGAGCATTGTAAACGGGTTCACATCAAAGGAATTATACGATGCATCACTGCTTTCTGCCACTGCAAAGCAAAATTAGTTTTATTTTGTCAACTGCAAGTTACTACCCTCTACTAACAGCACCATAGTCAACCTTGATAGAATGTGTTTGATATATTCAATTGTCAAGGGCAAAAATATTGATGTCGGCACAGTACTCCACCAAGAAATTACTAACTGCGCCGCAAGTTAAACTGAAATTTTGGTTTTCCCATCACTGGTGATGCTATTGTGATAGCAGAAAGGAATCGTGCCCCGTGATGATGAAGAGGTCTTGAAAAATAATGGCCCGATCAATGCAGCGTCTATTGAAAGAATGACTAGTGGAAAAGATATGCAACAATGAAAGAGGCAGAGACCAACAAGACAAGGAAGGGCAAAACCAAAATAGAAAACAAGGGAACAAACTTGACTGCAAAGACATCATTGTTGCGTAAAATGAAGGATATCGAGAAGTTGGCCAATTCCATCAACAATAAGCAGATCAGGCTTGTCGCTACAGTGGAGAATATGGACAGATCACAAAATTTCTTCTCTGCTTATACCAATGCCTATAACAACTCTATTGTAGCCACATTACATCAGTTAAGCCTGACCTTACTCCTAGAATTTCCAGTGTTCCCACCATCATTCGAGAGTATGAACCCTCATTTGAGAAAGATGACTTAGGGGACTGAGACAGATCGGTGGAATCCTCTCCCATTGTGCATGTTTCTGATGTTGAGAAAGAAGATGACTCAAGGGATGTTGAGGAGTGCATGAGAAGGATTGATAGCCTAATTGAGGGTAACATCATTGCTGGACAAGAGGTGTCTGCTGTTGAGGAGGAAGTTGCTGTGGAAGAGGAAGACGTTCGTGTTGAAGTTGTGAATGAGAAGGTCGAGGAAGAAAATACTGAGACAGAAGCTGGTGAAAAGAATCTGCTGGGGACATTTTCAATGCATCCGAGTTTGTGGATGCAACTAATGATAACCTAGAGCGAGATGGAGCTAAATCGACAGAAGCTACAAAGGTAACAAATGAGGAGCATCATAATTCATTATCTATAGTGGTCTATACCGAACCACTCGAGGTGACTCCTCCTACACAAGAAGCAGCCGATGATGCCAGTGCAACACCGAATACTGAAGAGTGATACGAGGACTGTGCGAAGCCCAAAGAAAAGAAGAGAAAGTGCTCCAAGGAGAAAAAGAGGAGGAAGAGGAAACATCGTGCAGCCACATTAATGGCCGACGAAAACTGAGTTAGTTTATTTTAAGTTTTAGCTGAAGTATCCATGTATTGCATGTAGTTGTAATTTTCATTTTGTTAGTGAACATTGTCGTTGGATTTTTATTGTCATCGTATTTTAATGTTAGTGCATTGGGGATAATGCAAACTTTAAGTTTTAAGGGAATGCATTTGGGGTTTGAAAATACACCCACATTTCAATTTTTTTAATAAAGCATGCAAAGTTTATTTGTGGTTAATGCAAATGTGTTAAAATTTTTTGTTACATTTGATGTTTAATTCTTGAATCATGTGAACTATCAATGAATGAGTCGGATAAATTTGACTGAATATTGTATTTTCGATTCTTTGATGAATGATTTAGGTTACATTAGTAATAGATGACTAGTAGCATTCCTTGAATCTTGAATGAATCTGCCTTTTACAGCTACTCATATATATATATAGTTATGAATAAGAAACACTCCAAAGTGGGTGTATTGTGAAATGTTAAAGAGGGAACCCTCCAATGCAAGCGTTAGAAAAATAAATTTGGCCAAAGGCTGTCGCTGCACGAGTGTGTGTCAATGCAATTACATACTCCTTGGGGGTTTGATGCACTTCATCGTTACTTCTCAAGAATAAGGGTACAGTAATTCAACGATATCCCTTGTTCATAAAAAAAAACATATATTGTACAATAAATGTTGTATTGATAGAATTTAAGATTTGAAGCATGATGCTGGTTTTGATGAAGATGCAATCTTATTCATTCATACTTATGTATTGTCTATGTAATATTCTGTCATTTGAATGTGAATCATTTATTGGGATTTTAGGTGATTCAAGTTGCTAGAATGATCATTTGCCTTAGTGAATTCTTGTGTAGCCTTGCTAGTTTCTGTTTTATTTGAGGACAAGTAAAAACTCAAGTTTAGGGGTGTGATAGTACTAGAAAGAACACATGTTTTCTCCCTACTTATTGGTTAATTTGTCCCCATTTAGTTATCTTTAGTACATATACATTTTATGACTCAGTGGATTTTAGTTTAATTACCCTTAATTTTTTCATATTTTGGTACTGATGTCGCTGCATGAGTAATTTCAGATTGCGCCCAAAATTGTCGCCGCACCTGACAACTATCCAGATAGGAACAAAAATGCGTGAGCTGTCCAGTCTGGAACAACTAACTTGTACGTACAGAGGTAGCATGATTCTAATGAAAGGACGCCTGGCCTATTTGGATAATTATTGACCAAAAAAATAGAAAAAAAAAAGGAGAGAGCTTTTTGGATCATCTTCTTTAACCTATCCCTTGAAGCTTTCGGCTATGGTGGCTTAAGCTCCGACTGGTGAACCAACGTGAAAAGGATGCAGCTTAGCTCTTGACGAGGAGCCCTAAGTGTGACACAAAAGGAAATAGATAGATTCAAGTCGAGTTATTGAAGAATAGTCTCCACTTGTTTCTTTTATTTTTCTTTTCTAAACGCTGGTGATTACTTTCTATTTCATGTTAGTATGGAAGTACACATGATTTTTAGGTTAAATGTTATTTTATTCAATATTGCTTCTGCTGTTTAATCTTTGGGTTTGAATGTTTTTAGCATGAAAGTGTTATTGCGGTCACTGACACTGGAAGGTACAACAACAGTTCAAGCTAACAAGTATGACAACGAAAGTTGTTTGAGGATTAGAGGAATTTAATCCACCTATTCTTAATAGTGTTCCATAGCCATCATCGGAAGGTGTGGCTAATGTGCATTTTTAAGTCTTTGATTAAATATAGAAGTTAAGCTTGGTAAGATATTCATTACAACTTATTGCATCGACAATCACCTAACTTTTTATACCTTGTGAGCACTTAGCACTTTTGTTGAATATTCATATTGGGGATCCCAATTTATCATTATTATCTTTTATCTTGTTGTTTTCAAGTTATTGCCTCGACACCTACTATTATTATATTTTATCTTGTTATTTTCAAGTTATTGCCTCGACACCTACTCTCACAATTTATCTCGTTTCTATCCATTTATTGCACTAACATTGATAGGCAAAAGACAACCATCCTCGTGGGATCGATATTCGACAGACTCATATCTATCTATTATACTTGCATTGACAATGTATGCTTGCACATTATTGCTGTGATGTTAAACAGCCGATCAGCTAGCTATAGCACAGGATGGCGATGGGAGAATCCTTCCAATTATGTTTGCAATAACATAAGGAGGAGTCAGGTGACGACTGGGATTTCTTTCTTTCAAGGTTGAGGAGGCATGTTTGCCCCCAACCTGATATCTACGTTATATCGGATCGGGGCACTGGAATACTAGCCGCAATTGAGCAACATGGAAGCCTATGGGATCGCACATACCATCGGTATTGTCTAAGGTACATTGCGACCAACTACTACGGGCAATATCAGTCTACCACTGAACGACGAAAAGTGACCAACATGGGTATTTAATCTCCACGAATATAATTTCATTTGTAATATTCAATTTATTTTGAATGGAAGAGTGGTATGTAATTTTCACTATCAACTTATGTTGACAGGGTACGAGATCAATAAGGATCGTTTTCATGATATGATGGCAATTTTGCGATCAGTTAACAATCAAGGCGTAGATTACCTCTATAACATACCTTTTGGTCAGTGGACATAAACATACGACGGTGGCCTACGATATGGTCATATGACCTCAAACCTGGCTGAATGCATAAATTCTGTTCTAAAAGGAACATGTCATTTACCTATAACCTCGGTTGTGTGGAAGACATATTTTTGTTTGGTGGCACTATTTCTAAAGCGAGTAGTGAGTTATAAAGGCCAAATGCAATGAGGCCATGTATGGTGCCGGAAAGTATTGCAAGAAATTAACAATGCGAAGGTGCGAGCCAACAACATGCACACAGTGTGTCACAATCGCAACAACCTATGGTTTTGTGTGATGGAGTTCGACAGGCCGAACCAAGGTATTACCGGTGGGCAGTCGTGTACACCTGAGAAATATGACTTGCTATTGTGGGACGTTTGACGCACTTCATTATCTATGAACTCATGCAATTGCAACTTGCCAGAATCTCTGTTTGGATCCCATGAGCTATGTCGATAAAGTGTAGAAAACAGAATACATGTACAACCTGTGGAGACACATATTTCCACCGGTCCCAGATGAATGTAAGTGGCCGTTTGTATCGCTTACTCCGTTTAAGTTGTTACCGGATAGAGAATTGTGTCGCAAACCAAAAGGTTGACCTTGCTCGAGTAGAATACGTGATAATATGGATATCAGGGAAAGAACGAACCAACAGAAGTTGTGCAGATGGTGTAGGAACCCAGGTCATACAATTCGAACATGTCCAAACCGAAATAGTTGATAATTACTTAAATGAAACTGTTTTGCATTATTCTTATTGCCTTATTCAAAAGAACTTCTATTTTATTAAATAGGACAAAATATAAAAATAATTTACTATTAAAATATTCAAAACAACTTTTATTTTATTAAATGAAACAATATAAAAACAATTTATACAAATATATTAAAAAAATCAATGCATGTACTGGTCAAAATCAGTGCCACATGGGGTGGTCGACGGTTACGCTCTAGATTCCTTCTTGGTTCAGCTTTCGGTAGGGGTTGTGGTTGTTCTGGTTGTGGGTGTTGGAAGGATGACCCACATTGATAGAACAAAGAATGCGGAGGTGTTTGCATTACCCAAGGAGGAGGTGTTTGAATCCTATAAGGCGATGAGGATTGGAAATGAGATGAGCTCCCCAACAGTGCCTCGTGCGATCCCTCCTGTGACGATGGCTTATATATTGTCGGTTGAGTCGGAGTTATTGAGAAAGGAGATGCACTGGGCCATGCATTTCAACCTAGCATAGGACTGGGAAAAGGAAACATATAAGGGCCAAGATACGCACCTGGCATAATATGAATGGGGTGTGTGTGGGCGTCGTCGCTTGAGGCATTGGGCCCGGTGATTGTGTGGGCGTTGTTGCTGGGCCCGTCTCGTCATCTCTTCTCCTTTGATTTAAAGGGCTCCGTCGTTCCCTTTTGACATGGATTTGTTGATGCCTCTGCTATTCCGAGATCAAATATGGCTTGCCATGGATCCTAAACCATGACATGTAATCCGGCGCGTACGCTAACTCTGGAACGGTGATCAGTTCGCGAGTAGGTATATGACCATACCAATTTTCCCACATTTCGATATATTCCGAGAAGAATAGCGACCAATGGGTATTTGATTGCCGTAAGTCAATTTTGTGCTCATCATCGAGCACCTCATATGTCACAGGAATTGATTATCGGAATCCAAATTGCCGCAACACTCTATCTCGACAATAGCATAGTTGATCAATGGGACCTTAACATGCCAAATGTTCAGATTTTGAAAGAATTCATCCGAAATTACTGCCCGAATTGTCGGATCCTCATATGGTGTCCATTGAAACTATATGAACGTGATAAAAATATTAGTTATATACATAATACTAAATACTAAATACGAAACGACTATGTTATGTATATATTTCATTTAATACTTACATGCGCTTCCGACCGTTGGCCTAATAGAAGCCGTATATCTTCAAAAGCGATAGGTATTCCAACATAACTCACCGAATTGTTCCATCTAATTAAATAAATTTTTAGCATAAAATTATATTTTAAATCTATGTAATAATTGTAAAATCTAATATAAATTTTACCTCGTTATGAATGGGAATGTATACTGGTAGTTTATTCAAAATTTGAAATTAACCCTTACCATTTTCATTTGTTTGACGGAGATATGTTTATGATCAAGACGAATTAATTCCCCGGCCATAGCTAACACGATCAAATATCTTAGAAATTATAAAAAATAATACTAGTTTAGAAAAAAAAAATTAAAGGAAATAGTTAATTAAAGAGAGCTTTGAGAAATTTAGGGAGAAATTTGTGAGTTTTTTTGAGAATTTTGGAAGAAATGTTTGTGTGAAAAAAATAGGAGGGGTTTTATAGTTTTTTTTTACAGTTGGACCCCCCAACGGTCAAAATTTTAAATGATTGTTGGGGGTAAAAAACACAGGCTAAAATGCGTCCCTGAGGGAGTGCTTTTGACATGGCAAAAGCGCTCCCTCAGGGACGTGTTTTGCTGGAATTTCCCCTTAAAACGCTCCTACGTGGACGCATTTTAATGTTTTTAGCCCATTCCGGTAAATAATAAATAAAGTGACCCATTTCCGTAAATAAAGTAGGAAATGAGCCTTTCTTAGTAAAATGATCACGTTTAAATATTGCTAATTCAATTATTTTTAATCTATTCTTTTACTTAATTTTGATAGAAAATATGGCTATTATGGTTTCAACTTATGTTCCAATTAGAAAACACTCAACATCGTGGAGTTAAGATGTAAGTTTGAATAATTGTTAAAGTACCAAATGAAATTAGATAATGCTAATATTATGCAACACATTCCGAGTGTTAATAAGCAAAATACAAGACTTGATTTGGAATAGATGCTCGTATGTTTGCAAGAAAAAGAATTTTTATATAATATTAGCATAATTCTTGATAAAAAAAATACTTAAAGAAATGTGGAGCACTGATAGGATAAAGATTAAATATTCAAATTTAATGATTAATTTGGCATTATCATATATAATATAAAAGAAGGAACACAAATAACTATAAAAGTAAAGAGTTCTACGTTAGTTTTTCGAGTTTCGAAATACTTCATTTTTTTTAGTTATATGTAAAGTAATTCTCATTTTTAGAATTAAATTTTAATAATAAGTTATATTAATTAAATAAATATAATAAAGTAAATATTATTTTAATTTACATTTGGTTTTTTAAGAAAAAAAATATTATTTTAGCTTATTTTAACTAAGAAAAAATAATAATTTAATCTTTGATAAAAACATTAATTTATTGTACCACTATTTTGTTTTTTAATAATTTATAATATTAAAATTAAACAAAGTTAAAAATAATATAATTAAATAACATATAACTTCAATGATTGATAGAATATCATTATATTAATTTTCTAACTTTGATATTGATTTTTATAAATATTTAACCTTGAATGAAAAAAAGTAAGGGTAAATTATACGTTCAATCTCTCTAAAATAGTTTTGTTCCTATTTTGGTCACTCTAATTTTTTTGTCAATTTAGTCATTTTAATTAAGATAATTGTCGAAACCATTTTTTGACAAAACGGGAATCGACCTTTAAAAATAAGGGTTTTGAAAATGAATAAAAACGGGAGTCGCCACCGACCTTTATTAGGTGTGATCGGATCACCTTTGTTTTAATAAAACATTTCGGTTTACTAAAACGGAGTTTTTGGTCTACGAACGTTCGAGAGAATAGGTTCGGGAGTCGGTTACGTGCGAGGAAGGATTAGCACCCTCGCAACGCCCAAAATCGGTACCAAATCGATTAATCAATGTCCTAATGTCGCAAAGCTTGAAAAGATTTTGAAATTTTATTATATATTTTTTTTGTGATTTTAAACAACTTGATCGAATATTGAGTTTCCCTTGTTTCGAAGGAATAGAGTCTCACATCCAGCACGATTGGACACGATAATCTGAATCCTTGAACTCAAGATCATCTCCAAAATTCTCCAAACACGCATTTTTGAAAATTTTGGAAATGATATTTGCTCATTCGGTCATAAAAAAAACACACCCAGCACGATTGGGCACGATCTTTTCGAACTTCCAAATACGCAAATATCACCTTATTTAAAAATAGAAACAAAATTTGAAAGGATATCCACTTGTTCGGTCAAACAAAAAGTCACACCTAGCACGATTGGACACGAATTTTTGAATTCCCAAATTCATGAATATTACCTTTGTGAAACCCCTTTTTTATGAATTTAAAAAATGAGAAAATGTCGAAATGCGTTTCAAAGTCACCAATCTACATGAAATGATGCAAACAAAACATAATAAAGTGTGCAGTAACAAAGACAAAATTAAGGAAATAAGGTACAATAATGATAACAAAGAAATTCAAAACAAAAACGATGTTAATAATAATGGATGTAATGATAATAGTAAAAAAAAAAAAAAAATAATAATAATAATAATACGAAGTATGTACAATGTACTAATATAAATATAGTAACAATAATAGTGATAAAGTTAGTATGTACAAGTACTAATACAATAATGATAATAGTAATAATAATAGTAGTAATGGAAAATATATAATATAATAATAATATAATAATAATATAACATTAATGGTATAGTAATAAAAATAAAATAATAATAATGCAAAACGTAGATGATGTGATAGTATAATAATAATAATAATAAAATTATTTAAGTACTAATAAATATATACGAAAATATAATAATGATAATAATAATAATAGTAATAAATATACTAATGAAATATTAATAATAGTGGCATGAAATATGTACAATATGATAATGTAAATATGGTAATAATAATAATAATAAATAATAATAATAATAATAATAATAAACAATGATATAGAAAATATTAATACATACTGATAAAAAATGATAATAATAATACTAAAATAATAATAATAATTAAAAAAGGAAAAATAGGACTGAATCGGATTTAAAACAAAACTTCAGGGCGAGATTTGAAATAAATAAAAGACGGAAGGGCTTATTGTGATGCGTCTAAGAAGTAGAGGGACTAACGTAGGTAATAACCCCTATTTGCAAACGTGGGACATGAGCGAGGGCCAAATTACAAACCAAATAACTTTCGGGGACGATTTAAAGAAAATAAAAACTTAATTGCGAGAATATAAACGAGCGGAGGGGCTAAAAGTGCAATTAGCCCCTCTAATGAAAAACACGCGGATCCTAGACCGGAGCGGGTCGGGTCGAATCGGGTCGCGCCAAACGGCGTCGTTTTGGGGCCACTGAGACAGGCCCTAAACGGCATCGTTTTAATACCTTTATAAAAGCCTATTTTTTTTCTTTCTTTTCATTTCTGTTACTTTGTCTTAAAAAAAAACTCTTTTTGGTTTCTTTTTCTCTCTGCAGGTCTGGGGGTCTGGGGGGTCGCCCGTCGCGCCCGTCGCCGACGACCGTCGCCGGCTCGCAAAGAGGTAAAATTTCCTTTTTTTTTATTTGTTTTATATATATGTATATATATGCGTATAAAATAATAAAACTGAATAAAAAAATAAAAATAAGAAAGGAAATTAAAACAACCTACTGTTTCAATCGAAGACTCGGGTTTCTTTCAGTTTGGTATTTCTCTGATTTGATTTTGAGTGTTTTTTTTTTGTTTTCTATTGATCGATTGATTACCAAAAGGAGCCCCCTGTTACAGTTTCTTTTCAGGCTTTATAGCCGATTGAAATAATAAAAAAGTGGAAAATGGGAATAAAGTACAATATCTTCTTATTTCTCTGCCATTGTCTTGTTTTGCAGGTGTGCTTGGTGGCTGAAAACAGGGAGAGATGGAGCGGCGGCAGTGGATGCTAACGTGCGGCGCTGCTAGGCTAGGGTTTCCAGAAACCCTAGCAATCTGAAATCCTCTCTTTTTTTAGTTTTGGGCCTTAGTTTGGTTTTGGGCCCTGGGTTAATGAACCCGGGTCAAAATTGGTTGCTACAATAATTGTTGACATGACATTTTTTACTTTTGACTAAAGTTAGAGACCTCTCTATAATTAATCCAAAACACTTTTTGTTTATTTTCCTCATGAATATTTCAATGGAATTTTATCAACATTTGAATCATATTTAAAAAGAGAAAATCTAACAATGACGACGATGAATCATGATTATGACCCCACCCTTTCTTATGAGCTTATTTGCAGCATAACACCACCAACCAACCTTTTTAATGTTGAAACATCTAAAATTTATCCCTAATCTATTTTTAGTATTGAGATTTTTTATTCTTTGTAGGGTTGTTGGAAAACTAGGGGAAAGATGAAACTCAGATTAAGTTCTAAACTTGTTTTAGTCTTATCCAAACAAGTGAATTAGTTAAAGCTAAGTTCAGTGGAGTTTATTATTTTACATTTTTTTTACTTTTCAAGCTTCTTAAGAAAAAAACGGAAAAATGAAAATCCCAACATGAGAGTTCAATTAAAAAAAGGAAAAAGAAAAAAATGGCTTTACGTCTATACTTTAAGGAGTAGATTTGAGTTTAGAAAGTTCATTTTTTTTAAAGTAAAAAAGTAATATTTCCGGTAATTTGTTTGGTAAATTTTCTACATTTCCTGCAATTTTGATGGTTGGTGGCTACTTTATTATTCACTATAGTACCCTTTTACCGAACAACTTTTTGATATAAGGTTATGGTGGAAATTTTATAAGCTTGGTTAAAAAAATATAAAAAAATGGAGCTTAACTAGTTATTTGATATGAATTATTTTGGTTTTTTTTTAAATAAATGATGCGTTAATAACATAAACTTTATAAAAAACTTTAGCCTGATTGTGATAATCAGTGGCGATAGGACAATCAGTGGTGGTAGGTTGGCAGGTGGGCTCATCGGAAAGGGTGGGGTCATGATCATGGTTTGCGATCGTCGTTGTTGGATCCTCTCTTTTTAAAGATGATTCAAATATTGATGATGTTACCATTGAAATCTCCATGTTGTAAATAACCCCCCAAAAAATGTTTTGAACTAATTATAGAGAGGTCCTTAGGTTTAGTCAAAAGTAAAAAAAAAATGTCAAGTCAGTAATCCGTTAGTGAGTTAATGAATTTTTTAACGATAGTGACCAATTCGAACAATTATCTTAATTAGAGTGACTAAATTGACAAAAAATTAGAGTGATCAAAATAGAAACAACACTATTTTAGAGTGACCTATGATGTAGTTTACCCAAAAATTAATATTATCAATTTAAATATTATTTTTCTTGAGTTATTTTATAGAAAACACATATATACCACCTTTAAAAAGTATTGTTTTTAATATTATCAAGTCAAATGTAAATATAATGATCTAAAAAATTGTTCGAAGTAATTATATTCAAAAGAATAAAATGCATTACACTTATAATCATTTTTATTTATAAAGATAATTTTTATTTGTCATCTAAAATATACACAAAATATTATTATAATGTTACAAAAATTGGTAGAAATATACTCGCCAATGTAAATACTTTAATATTTTCAATTAAGTAATTTTTTAATTGAACAATAAATTACAACTTCTTTTACCTTGAATTTTAAATAATTGTCATAAATTAGATCTTGAGTGTTCAATTTTTATATAAACATGTAATTATAACTAATATATATTCAAACGAGTCTTTAGCTCGATTAAAATGACATTGTTGCAAAAAAGACGTTGGTTTGAGTATACTGAAGTGCATTATCTTTCTATTTATGGGTTGAAAGAGGGTATGAGTAGTTCTAAATATTCTATCAAAAAGAATAAATATTTTCCAATTTTTATCTAATAAATTTTCTATATATGATCTATATTTATTTTATTATTTTCAATCCAATATTTAAATTTATTAAATGATAAACCATTTTTTTTATAAATGATAAACCAATTATGTGCAAATTAAATATTCAACCATTTGATGGTAATAATAATTACTTTATATTTTATTTTATTTGGATAAGTATTTGTAATTATATTCAATTGGATCTATTTTGAAAAGAAAATATAAATTGTATTTAATGAGTTATTAATGGTTTAAATTATTTTCTTTACTTTCAATTATAAATAATAATTTTCATAGATTAAGTTTTAACTAAAAGATAATTGAAATATCTCAAAGCAAAAATAATAATAATTTTTAAATATTAAAAATTTAGATAAATATTTTAAAAACCATTTCCGTAATGAATCAATAATATTTCTTGAAACTTACGAACAAATATTTGGATTGAAATAAGAATATGGATAGCATCACAAATTTACCTTAGATATCAATAATTTTTAAAAATTAAATTTATATATTATTATTTTTTGATTTTGAATTATATTATTAGTGAATGATACATTTTTCTTTAAATAAAATAATAATTAAATGTATTTTAACTAATACATAAAAGAAAACTAGCTTACATATATGAGAGTGGATAGTAACACATTGAAATGTAAATAATAAGTGAAGCTAAGCATGATTTAAATAAATAATCATATTTATTATTCATATTTTTATAATATAAATTATTTATTATTAAATAATCATAAATTGAAATATATATTTGCTATTAAAATAGTAATGTAAACTTTTTTCAATGAAATATTAAGAATATCATTTAAAATTTGAAATAATTATTAAAATAAAATTATGAAGTAAATAGTTTTATTAACATAATAAATAATTTTATACTATTAAAAATGAACATGTATATTTAATAATGTTGAGAATTATAATATTAAAAATAATAGAAATTATAATATCTGACATCCATATTATTATTTTTAAAATTTATTACTAATACAATAATGTGCTTGACTAAAATTATTTTTTATATAAAAATTAATTCATAAAGGAAATTTTTTCAAAAAATGACTTGAACTTTTAATTCAATTTACAAGAAAAGAGGTTGATTTTCTATTGATTTGTAAGACATTTCTTATTCATTAAGTTAATTTCCCTAAAACAAATATAATAAGTATTTTCCACATTATTACTTTAATTAATTTTTTATTCAAACGAATTTCAATTTACGACATGAATAAAAACTTAAAAGGATTAGATTTGTTTTTATACTTGAGTTTTATCATTCAACTTGGTTGAAAAGGGTTACCCACCAAAGATATGGGGTTCAAATCCCACAAATAACAAATAATCACATTTTCTTGATTGGTGAAGTACTATCACTTCAAAGCTTTTGAAGGAGATGAACAAAATTCTAGTATAGAGATAATATTGATGATTATTAAGCATGAATAGTATTATTTTAATGGAAGTAATAATTTCCCTCCACACAACTCTTTAACAAATATTATTTTAATTGTTTTAGTTGCCAAACAAATGTAGATAAGTTTATCTTAATTATTTTGGCCCAAAATTTTATCTTATTTAATCAATATTAAAAGTTAGGATAACATTTGCCTTTGCCTTTGGTCCTAACAGCGAATATTAAGTTGGATCTTGCAAGCCTCACAAGCTAAAGCTACAAACTTTAAAAATTAAAGAACCCTAAAACCTCCGTTTCTTCTCTCTTTTCAAACGCCTCTCGTTCCCTTTTTGAAACGTCTCTCTTCCTTCCTTTGAGAACGAAAAAAAAAAAAAAACCGTTTTTAGGGTTTCTTTCTCTATTTTGTGTATTTCTTGTAGCTTTAATGCGCTTCTGATTTAATTCGTCGTCTCGTCGTTCTAAATTATCCAATTCGTCGTCTCGCCGTTCTAAATTACCCTTCTGTTTTAGGGTTTATGTGACATGCAGGCCATTGATTCTTCACGCAGTTCGAATCCTTTCATTCTCTGCATCTCCTCAAACTTGGAAATACCCTTCTTTGCTTTCTCAGTTGGATCCACTTTTTATTCCTTTTCCACTTCGGGGTTTAAAGATCCAAGTCCACTTCAATTTGGGTAATTATTAGGGTTTTAATTATTTCTTCTTTATATTCCATTTCAGAGGGCCGCCCCCCCAAAAAAAAATATTTTAAAAACATTGGGGCCTTTGGGCATTGTTTAGGGTTTTTGGTGGGTGTGGGATGAATAGTATATTCAGTGAACAGATACTTGCAGATAAGCTTTCCAAGCTCAACAGCACTCAACAGTGTATTGAAAGTATCCTTTTTCGCTCTTTCTTTCCTTCTTTTTCCCTCCTCCAAACTTGGTAGTAGTTAAGTAACTTCTTTAAGTTGTTTGTGTTAGTATAGGAGATGAGAAGTGAAATGTTATGAGTTCTATGTTTGCTTGTATTGCTTTTCAATGCATATTCGTATTTGATGTATTCTCTGTCAAAGAAAGGATATTTAATGGGAATGTGAGTATGTAAATTTTTGTTTAATGATGCTGGTCCTATGTCTACTTGAGTTTGCTTTTGTGTTATTTATGCAGCTAACTCAATTTTAGCTATTTAAAAATTTTAATTTCTCTCTTAAGCTAATTGATTGGGAATTGAAGCTAACTGTTAAAACTTAAGCACGGTTGTATACTTATTGTATCCATTATCTCAGTTTATGCATATTTTCCCGAGATTCTCTATTATGGTTCATTATGCGCTATTTGATAGCAGAAACTATTAATATGTTCACAATCGAGGTTGTTTTGAAGAAAAATGTAGCAATTGGATGATCCAGACATATAAGACGCTCAATCTTTTAGATCTTCAATAGGTCTACTGCTCATTTTGTTAAGGTATTCGTAATCAAAAACCTTAAAACAAAATAAGATGGTATTAACTAGTAGACTCACAAATCAGGGGAGAAAGCAATGGTACCAATTTGCTATAAGATATGTGGCATTTGAAATTTATAAAAAGAGATCATTCTTGTTCAACTTGGGTTTATTTGATTTTGAACTGTGTGATGATGTACATTGTACACACAATAATTTTCTTGTTCTGACACAGTAATTTCCATCAGCATGGACTGGAAGTTTGATGTTGCTTCGACTGTTTAACAGAAAAGTTTAATTTTTTTCATCTAATCTTCTTTTGAGTAGCACCATTGTGCTATTGTATGGATCTAGTATTTCGTGTGGTACATTACCTTAACCTGTTCTGTATATAGCATTGTCACATTGGTGTATATTTCACCAAAGCAACGCAGAATTGGTTGTTTCAACATGGGATAAACAGTTTCACAACTCAGAGATGGCTCAGAAAGTTCCCTTGTTGTACCTTGCCAATGATATTCTGCAGAACAGCAAGCGTAAAGGAAATGAGTTTGTTAATGAGTTCTGGAAAGTCCTTCCCGCAGCCTTGAAGGACCTTCTTGAGAATGGTGATGATCGTGGGAAGAATGTGGTTTCCAGATTGGTAATTTCCAGCTTTAGAAAAATATGAATGACATGGCTCTTTATCTTGTGTTAGCTGGAAAACTTAAGTTTGTTTTTTTAATGACTACGATGCTTTTTTAGTGGTCGAGGTATATAGTGTTTGCTTCATTGTGCTATTTCACAATGTTTATAGTTTACCAATTTGCATTTAATATGTTCAAATAACTGAATGCTTTCATCTGGCTTTGGTTTATTTATGTTGACTTGGATTATGCAGATATACCTCCAAACACCCAAAATTATGGCTTGTTCTACTTGTTTGTTAGGCATGCATGTATCCATATGTTAATAAGTGCTTCAGCCAATTTTTCTACAGTATTATATTAATTTCTTATTAACTGTGTTGTAAACTGTTATGGTTATACATTTTCATTACAATTTGTTAGGTAGGTATATGGGAAGAACGAAGAGTATTTGGGTCCCGAGCACGAAGCCTAAAAGATGTGATGCTTGGTGAAGAAGTGCCTCCGCCATTGGAATTAAGCAAAAAGCGTCCACGCTCTGCATCTGTCAGAATTGTGAAGCGGGACTCAAGATCCATTAAAACGGTTAGATTTGTTGGCCTTTCCCCCCCTCTTATATTATATAGTTCAGTCTTGTTTTGATTACAGAGGGTACTATTTCAACTGCATGGTTTATTTGAAATGATTTTCACTTTTCTTTCTTTCTAATATGATAAAAACCAATTCTCATGTCATCTTGTTGCTTCTCACACCAGAAGTTGTCAATTGGGGGCACAGCTGAAAAAATAGTTTCAGCATTTCATTTGATACTCAGTGAACAGCCAAATGAGGATGAAGAGATGAGCAAGTGCAAGTCAGCAGTTCATCGAGTGAGGAAGATGGAAAAAGATGTGGATGTTGCCTGTTCAATTGGTAATCTCTTGATTATGTTTTTCTCGTAGGATATATTAGAAGTTCATGATGGGATTCTTAAAAGGTATTATCATTCAAAATTCTCTTTTTGATGCAGCAAAGGGTCCAAAACGGAAAACCTTGTCCAAAGAACTTGAAGATGAAGAAAATCTTCTGAAAGAATGCATTGATAAACTCAAGTCTGTGGAAGCAAATAGAGCAGCACTTGTATCACAGTTAAAAGACGCTCTTCATGAACAGGTACCTACATATTCCATAACTTTCTTCCTATGTTAAAATGTTTCTGCTTATTTGCAATATCGAGCAGATCATTGAGCATTACCTTTCTTTCTGAAATCCTTTTCAGGAATCAGAGTTAGAGAATGTTCGTACACAGATGCAGGTATGTATTTAGGTAATTCTATTATGCATTCCTCTGTTTGCTGATTTCCAGATGTAATGTGAAAGATGGCATGTATTTAATTGTACTGAACTCTTTATTTCTTCAGTTCTTCTGATGAATGCTTGTTTCTTATCAGTTTCTGGATCATGTTTGGTTCCAGTGTTCTGATGTTACTCCTTTGGCCTATGAGAAGTGGTTAAAACTTATGTTGCAATTGGAACTAAGAAGTCCATCACATCTTAGAATTTTAGGGAAACTTGAAACTGGTAGTTAGGAGTATATGCTTGCAAAGAACCTTTCTATTTGCCTGGACCAGTATATAATTTGATTATTGTGATGCGTTTGGGAAAGTGTGCATCACATTTGGTTTAATATATAGATAAAATGCTGTTTTCCTATGGTTGGAGTCTTCTGAAATGTATAGCACTGCAAATCTTTTCTGCTAGTTTGTATGAAGTTTAGGATTTCGAAGGTGTACTTAAAGGAGACTAGAGATAATAGTCTTTTAGATGAGTAGGCAATTTGCTATAGTTGCATTTGGGAGTTGATATGTAAAAAGTTTGGTCCAGCTTTTCAGGGTGTGAGCTTAATTTAGTTGCTGCTGATCACAAAATCTCCCATGTATGCTAATGTGCTAAAAGTTGGTTCTCTACATTTTCTAACAATAGGTAGCACAAGCACAGGCGGACGAAGCCTTTAACATGCGGAAGCGTCTCAGTGATGAGGATTTTGTTTCAACGTCATCTGCTACAACGGTCCTATCAATTGATGCCAATGCAAAAGCTGGAGAAACACCTAAGCGGAGTGCTGCAGCCATTGCAGCTGAGGTTGCAGACAAGCTTGCTGCTTCTAGCTCCTCTCAGATGATCATGCATTCTGTTCTCTCTACATTTGCAGCTGAAGAAGCCAAAAATGTTGGTCTAGCAAAGGCGTCCACACAGTCAAACTCCCTCAATTCTGTCACCGATGCAATTTCAAAATCAGAGAAGTCACTGCCAGTTCCAGATTCTACTGCTCTTATGCCAGCACAACCACTATGTGCTCCAATAAACCATTCTTATCAATCCGTTCTTGTGCCTCAACCGGCTATGCAAAGCCAAACCACTTCCTCTCAGCCTCAATATCACATGCTTCCTAACATAGCTGCACAACAATTTTTGCAGTCATCAGGGGGGACACTAACCCCATATGGTACTTATGGTGGTATGCCACCTTTGCCACCTGGACCACCACCACCGCCTCCCTACATGGTTAGTCCAATGTTACCGTTGCCAATAACTCAGCAGCAGCCAATACCATCCGGTCAGCAGACGGCCTCTTTGACTCAGCAGCAACTGCTGCCTGTAACTCAGCAACCACCTGTACCTCCCAGTTTCCGGCCTCTTCAGCCACCGGGAATGGTGTACTATGGTCATCCGCCTCATTCATAGTAAATAGAAACAATCTTTTAGATTAGGCAGATGAGAACTTTGAAATTTTGGTTTGTGAGGAATTGAAATTGTGGAGTAAATCAGTTGTAGCCAGAATAATCATACAAATGGTTTCGAGGAGCAACTAGTAACCAGGCAAGAAATAGCATTTTTATTTATTTATTTTTCAGAATGAGTTGAATTTGGATAGTGCTACTTTATTTTCTTCTCTACCCAAGGGTTTTAGGGCTGAGCAAAGAAACCAAGAAAACCGAAAAATTGATGCATTTTGGTTTCGGGTTGATATTACCGCTAATGAAAAAAAAATCATTTTTAAAGAAATAATTTTAATAAGATAATATATATCTATATGAATTAATTTATTTAATCTATTATTATTATGTTATTAAAGGATAATATAATCATACAAAAATGTTATGGATGTGTTTTTATAAAATATGAAAATGTAGGTGTTTTAGCGAGTTTATTAAACTTGGTTTTATTTATACAAAAAATTATTTACAAATTGTCTTATATATAAAAGAAATAATTATCCATAAGTTGTATACATTTGACAATTGTAAATTTAATTGTTTATATCACATATAACAATGACTGAATTATAAATAATTAAAATTAACAACTAGTAATTAATTAAAAGAAATAACATAGTAAAACATTAGGTCTATATATCGCTTCTTTTTTTTTTTTTTTAAAATCTTTGAAAGATTTATAATTTAATAACTTCAAATGATTTTTTTTTAAAAATGGGGTTATGAATGATTATGGCATTAATTTAATTTTTAATTCACTTTATAAATGTATATATATGAATTTAGAGTATGTATTATGATTGTCGTGATCAACTATTAAAAATTGCAATATTCATTTTTTTTAACCCAAAACAAGCTAATTTATTTTTTTGACAAATAAATTTCAAATTTGCAAAAAGAGAAACTTGTTGTACCAAACTAATAGAATTGAAATTTTTGGTTTTGAATTTTTTTTTATTTTTACTCAATACGGTTTTAGTTTCAAAAGTACAAAAACCGAATGAAGTGGTTCGATTTAATTTTTGTTCAAAAAACCAGATCGAGCACACCCACAGGGTTTGCTTGTCATCTATGGTTTGTGGGAATAACTCCTCAATATCGATGTTTATGTATGGAACAAAAACTCCTTGTTTTAGGTTTAAAATGTCCAAAAAGAAGCTTTCATAAAATGTTTAACAAGATACTTATAATTTGAAAATATCCAATATAATATATGAACTATTAATCTGTGTACTATTATGGTACTTGGAGTTAACAATGTTAGTAAATTATAAACTAATCACTGAAAATTCGACACATGGATTTTTTTTTCAAATCTTGAAGTGTCTGATTATGTGTAGTGAGCCAAAAGTTGAGCTCTCATGGTAGTGAGCTGAAAGTTGGTATATTGGATGTATGATTTATGTATGACATGACTTCACTCACAATAATGAAATTCATAACTCGAACAAAGAGTAAATAATATTGTAATACCCCGAAAATTACTACAGTAAGAAAGTAAGATATTATCCTTGATATAGTAAAACAAGGAAATAAAGTGACAAAAAGGGAAATTTTGAGTTATGTCAATATTGAGAAGTATATTATGATATATTAATTCAAGAAAGGACTAAATCGTAAAAGTGAGAAAAGTTTTGTTGCCCAAGAGTAAATACTCAAAATTTGAGGGATTAAAGTGTAAATATGAAAAAGTTGAAAGACCAATAGTGCAAATATTTTAGGGTGGAATGATCTAGAAACTAAGGAAAATAGATGAATTAGGACCAAATTGAATAGGTGAAGAATTATGAGGGACTAAATCGTAATTTTACCAAATTAACTGATGACTCAAGGATGAAATTTTAAAATATCATAAAGGGCAAAATGGTCAATTAGAAAGAGAGAAATCTAGAAGGCAATGATGATGTTGGTGATATTTTAGATTAAATAAATAAATAAATAAATAAATAATAGTTTATTAATATTTTAATGAGATATTTTATTAATATTTTATTTAATATATAAGGAGAGAAAGATGAAGAATTCTCTTCATCTTTCATGCAACCAATGTGTGAAAGAGAAAAGAAAGAAAGAAATTTTCTTTTCTTACAATTTGGTCTTTTCACCAAAAATCTACCATTTTCACTTAAAAATCAAAAGAATTTCCATAGCCATCAAAAGAGAAAGATAATAAGGAGACTATGGGGAGTTAGAATATCAAGTTAGATTCAAGAAATAGAAGATGGAGGAGAGAGAAAATCAAGTTAAAGATTGAAATCAATAGGACAAGGTAAGAACATCAAGACTCCAACATATATATATATATATTTTTAAGTTGATATTATTGAAAAAGCATGAAATGATGTTAAAGTAGAGTTTTTTTTTAAGGTTCTATGTTCTTGATATTTTAGTGAAGGGAAATAAGAGGAAGTGGTGAGAAATATTGTAGAGAAAGGAAATAAGGGTGTTATAAACTTGATAATCAACATTTTGCACTAAAACAGTTTTGGACAGCAGTAGTAGTCTAACTTTGAAAATTCACCAAAAATTGTGTAAATTGAATTAGAGGTTGAATAAAATATAAAATTAAATTTTATTGAGTCTATTTTTTTTATAGAAGAAACGGTGTAAGCAATGAAATTGTAAATTATGAGATATAATAAATTTTGTGAGACAAGATCAAAATGATTTCGGATTCCCCTGTTCTGACTTTGGAAAATCATTAAAAATTGTAAAAAAATATACATAGGGGTTTAAATTTATATGTTTAAATTCTTAATGAGTCTAGTTTCAAGAGAAACAAATGGAAACATCATTCAAACCCTGTACCAAGAGATAATTAGTTTTTAGTAAAGAAAGGTCGAAGCTGTCAAACAGCAGAACATGGATAAATTTGAAGATTTTACTGTACTTATTGGCTAAATTATAAATTCTGAAATTTTTATGGTAGAAATATATTTGAGTATAGTTTCAAAAATATAAATAGGATCTTACTTTAGAATTTTGTAGCTTAAGATATAAATAATTTAGTGACTGACTCAAGTGGACATCTTGATATGAACATATAAGTAAATAGTGGAATTATATATACATTAAGGATGTGGAATGGAGAGGAGGAGGAGGAAAATATATGAATATTCAGCTAGCATGGGTTTATATTAAAAATGGCTAATTTGTATGTTTTAGGCTCAGGGAATAAATTGAAGAAAAGTAAAACTTTAGGGGAAATTTTGTAAAAATGTCAAAAATGACCAAATTGCATGAAATGAATTGTTTTATTATTTAAATTAATAAATTGACTGAAATATTAATTTAGATCAAGATCGGGTGGAAAGTAGAGGAAAATAGAAAATTTCTAAAATGCCCCTAAATCTTGATATTTCTGCAATTTAGCCAGGTAAGTTCGTGTAACTAAATTGTGTATATTTATATGCTTGAATTAAATGTTGTGTATGTGAATTGTATAAATGCCAAATATATGAAATTGGTTACATATCCAATAAAGCCCGATAAATATTAAATCCCGTTTGAATAATGAAATTCAATGGATACAAGATTTCCTGATTGGTTGTGGTCTTGCATATGTTGCGGACACAGCATAACTCCTACGAGCATCCTGTTATAAGCCCTCTCGAGCTTCCCGTTATATGGTTTCTACAAGCATCCTGATCGGTAGTGATCCTACATGTGTTGCGCACTAGCACAGCTCTTTGTGACCGTCTTGTTACATGATCGGTTGTGATCCTGCATATATTGTGGACACAAACACAGCTCTTCGTGAGCATCCTGATATAAGTTCTTATGAGCTTCTTGATATGGCTCGCTTGAACTTCCTGTTATGCTATCCGGAGCTCCCTGTTAATAACTCTTCAGAGTTACCTGTTAAGCTCAATGAGCTTCCTGTTCTAAACTCTTATGAGCTTCCTGTTTAGCCCAGATAAGCGACCTGTTACATGGCTCATCTGAGCATCCTGTTATACAGCTCGAGAGTGTGCTTCCTGGTTATGTGCCCTAAAGGGTACCCTTGAATATGAATTGACAGATCATCGATTTATATACCTCGTGTATACTACCTGGGTATCCATCGATATTTCAATGATTCAATGGACAAAACTCCTCATGTGAGAAAATATGAGTTTAATATAATTTATTTCTTAAACAGCCTTGAAATACATGGAAATGATATTTATTTGATATATTGAAACATGACATGGAAAATACATGTGTATGAAACTTGCTTGGTAATTATGTATATTCATGATTATGAACTGTTTCTGGAATAAATATATACGAAATTCATGAAAATGATGGTATATGAAATATTGATATAATGAAATGAAGGATATATGTTTATGAAGAAATGACAAGAGAATGGTATGTATCATGACATGTAAATATGTGACTATCTTTGATATGTTGATACAAGAAAATTATGTAAGTTGAGACGAGTAATAAACTCAAGTGTGACATGTTGAGAAAATAAGTTTATCAATGTTGAATTTATATGAATTATGTGCAAGTACGCTAACAAGTGTTGTTGTTGATGCTTAGGCAAGTGCCAAGCTATTGGTTGAATGGTAATATGTTTATTTTTATAAAGCATTGAAATGGTAAGTACTTAAGAGAAAATATGCTAATGCTCATGAAAGAGTGGTAAGGTTTACATTGTGCAATTTCTTATGAAATGATTTATCATGTGATTAATTCGAAAAAGGTCTATGTTTAAATGCACTAGCTTGTAGCTATGATGGAATGATATGCTTATGACTGGTGTGTTACCCATACTGTATGAATGTGGAAGAGTTAAAGCTGCTTAAAATCCTACCATGCTAGGAATAATATGTGTAAGTGATACTGTAGATTACTCACTTGGTGAGTTGTTAAATATAACTTCATGAGTATTGTGGTATCAATAATGGATTTTTCTTGATATAAATAAATTTTATATTTGAAAAGAAGTATTATGATCAAAGATTATACGAGCTTACTAAGCATTCATTGCTTATGTATTTGTTTATATTTACCTTACAAATTATCGGAAATTCAAATGGGTTGGAAGCTTGTCGGAGCTATATCACACTATCCATCGGTTCTATTAGTAATTTTAGATAATCTAATTCTGGTTATAATGGCATGTATAGGTTATTTTGATTAAACATTAGCTTATATGTGTTTTGGTATTTTGGTATATGCACAATTTGCTTTATAATGATGATGTTCTAAAATGTTTGGTTAGTTTGATGACAAGTTTTGTAAGAAATGGGGCTAGGAAAAATGGCCTATTTCGTCCACACGGGCAGAGACACGGGCGTGTGTCTCAGCCATGTGTGACACACGGCCAGATGACATGACTGTGTGTCCACTGCATCTTCTAATTTATGCAAAATAGAATGGCCACGCGGTTTAAGATACGGACGTGTCTCTTGGCTGTGTGACCCCTGCAGTATTGAAAATTTTAAATATTTCTAAAAATTTTTCTAAGTTTCCAGTTTAGTCCCAATATGTTTCTAATGTATATTTTGGGTTTCGATGGCTCACATAATGGACATTATGATTAAATTTGATTGATTTCAGGTGTGAATGTTATATGAAGTGAAATTTCTATTAAAGGATCTGTAAATTTTGGTAATGCTCCGAAACCCTGTTCCAGTGACGGATATAGGTTAGGGGTGTTACAAATATTCTCTCAATAGCATTGTAATGATACTTTAATGGTGATGATGAGATAAAATGAATCAGATTAAAAAAGTGGATTTAACCTAAAGGGATAAAGGATATCCAATAAAAGTAACACATATATGATAAGGTCATTGGACAAAAGCATAACACATGTTGCTTTTGTAATGATATCTAATAAAAAGATCAGTCATGGTACTTTTAATGGATTGACTTCGTGACTAGATAATTTGTGATTAATAGATGAAGAGTTGAAACTTAATTAAAAATTGTTTAAGCCCTAATTATATACATCCGACCTGTAACACCCCTTACCCGAAACCTTTGCCGGAGTCGAGTATGTGGCATTACTAGACTTGACTACTAATTTGGGGCATGAAAATTTAAAGCTATCCAACTGCGTCATGCTGACTAATTTGACCATAACTCGAGTTACAAAACTCGAAATTTAGATCCGTAAATTTTCCTTGAAACTAGACTCATATAAATTTCTACCATAATTTTTCCAGAATTTTTCATGTCGCCAATTAGTACAGTTTATTCATCAAAGTTACCCCTATATCACTGTTTGATAATTCTGACCTATCTTTACAAAAACTCAGTTATCTCATTGTACAAAATTTCAATAATGTTCTTGTTTATTCCAATCAAAAATAGACTCATTAAGGATTCAAAACATATAAATTATGCTCCATAATTATTTTTGTACAATTTTTAACAATTTTTCCAAGACAGAACAGGGTATCACGAATTCATTCAGAACAAGTCTCACTAAAATTTAAATATCTCATAATATAAAATTTCTTTGCCTACTCTGTTTCTTTCATATGAAAATAGACACAATAAGCTTTAATTCTATATCTTATTCACTTTCTAATTCAATTTATCCTATTTTTGGTGATTTTTCAAAATCACATCACTGCTGCTAACTAAAAACTATTTCATTGCAAAATATGATTAACTAGTTTATAACCGAACATACCCACATACAACTCATACTGTCCATGCATTTTAATCATTTATGCAAATTAATTTATACCTAAAACATTCGCGTAATATCCTAACATCATCGATTTATTAACCAAACACAACTATGGTTCCATATAATCGAGTGTACCATTGGTTACTTACCACAATACCTAATTCAAAGGTTCATTTCGTAAACATACATTTCCTTATAAAAAACGATTAAACTTCGATTAAAAATGCACAAACATTACCATCATAAACCGACATTTGTATCAAAAGCACAAAAAACATACTTAACTAAAAATTTAGCCATATTCGCATGGCTATTATATACATGAACCAAAAGTTTTCATCAAAACAAAGTCAAAGTCTTTCCTATACATGCCTTCATTCGAAAACCAAAATGAAAGAGTACCAAAATAGTTTGATAGTGTGGACGACTTTCTGAACGATCCCGACGAGCTTGTAGCTTGCACCTAATCTATAAAACAGAGGAAACATTTCGCACAAATAAGCTTACTAGCTTAGTAAGTCCTAAGCTCCTAATAATATAATATTCAAACATTAAACATTTAAATTAAAAATAATTCAACTTGTATGTTTGTAATCACATTTACTCCAAATCGTATAAATAAAGCATTCGTATCAACCGTACTATCGTACTAAAATTTCCTTTACTTTTAACATTTCTATTTGAAGACCGAATTTCCATAATAGTGCATTCAACCTCGAAATCCATCATATCATACCCATCAATATTAACTTCAAACACATATAATACAATTCTCATAATATTAATTCGACTCAAGTAATATTAAGCATAACATACCTTACATGCTTACCTGAGCCATTAACTCAATAAATTAGCTTTTAATTTGCCTTGAACAAAAATTCGATTTCTCTTTTGTAAAACACATCACTGGCATCAAGCCTGCTAGGCGTAAAAGCCCGATAAGTGACACCGGCACAAAGCCTGCTAGGCGTGAAAGCCTGAAAAGTAACACCGGCACAAAGCCTGCTAGGCGTGAAAGCCCGAAAAGTAACACCGGCACAAAGCCTGCTAGGCGTGAAAGCCCGAAACATATCTATGTAATTTAAACGTTCCAAACACACTTCATAACTATTATATGTATAAGTCCAATTCAATTGAGCTTGCTCACATTAAACCAATAAAATCATTATATCATTATACAATCCAACAATTCACATCACATAACCAACTTTAATCATCAACCTAGTATACCTATATACATTCGGCCATGTTATAAATAGGTACTAAAATTCATCAATTCTTACTATTTAATATAATCATAATTAATTCTTTGGCATATTTTAGCTAAAGGACTTACCTCGGTTGTCGATAGTCCGTGCGAATCGGCTATTCGAGAACCTTCGTCTTTCTCCGGTCTAATTCCGTTTTTCTTTGCTCTTGATCTAAAACACATTAAAATTTAGCTCATTTAATTGCATTTCATCTCAATTTAGTCCCAAAACACACAAATGGGCAATTTACCATTTTGCCCCTAATGTTTCCCATTTTTACGAATTGGTCCTATTTACACAAAACTCAAAATATGCAAAATTTCCTAACACCATAGCTAGGCCGAATCTTCCCCATAGCTATGTGTGTCCATGCATTTCATTTATTTGTCATTTTAACTCTTCACAAATTTATTTTTTTTCAATTTAGCCCTATTTACTCAAAATCACCAAAAACTTCAATACAAAACTTGTAAATCTTTAACATATATTTAATCTAAATCCATCAAATATCAAAACCATCCAAGCATGTTAATGGCCGAATCCTATATACATAATATTTTCAAAAATTTAGGCATGGGTCGGGTAATATACGAAACAACGATCTCAAAAACGTAAAAACTTTCAAAAACTAAAAACCGACCATACCTTAATCAAGCTCCCTAAGTTGCCGAAAATAAAGCTTCAACAATGGAGTTTTCTTCCTCCAACATTCGGCCAAGAAGAAGAACAAGGTATGTTCTCTTTCTTCCCACTTGTTTTTATTATTTAATGTTGTATTTAACATATATATTAACATTATTTATAAATACACTAATATAACTTTATAATAAAACTAAACTAACATATAATTTGTAATTGGAGTGGCCCATTGCCGTTCCTCTTTGTTGTATATGGGCTAATTGCCCTTTTAGAACATCCACTTAAAAAGCCACAATCAATTTAGTACCTTTCACCTTAGCATGCAACTTTTACACTTTTCACGATTAAATCCTTTTTATCAAATTAAGCACTTCAACGACTAAATTTTTCTACGAAACTTTCACACTCACTAAATCACATATAATAAACACAAAATATAATATTAAAATATTTCTCGGGCTAGGATTCGTGGTCCCGAAACCACATTTCCGATTAGGGTCAATATTGGTCTGTTACACGACCAGTCCCTTCGCTAGCTCAACATAACTTTGTATGGATTGCATAATATGAATTGATTGAATGAATGGACAAAAATGACGAATGAGAAATCGATTGTATGAAATACTACCCGCAATAAATGTATTTTCTCAAGATGACTAAGAAATTAATTTAATTCCTTTGGGGGCATTATTAAATTGAATGAAATTAAATAATTAAGTTTAAAATGAGAATTAAATTGATTAGTCATCGCAATTATAATTTAATAGAATGATTAATTTAATTTATGCATAGATTCTATTACAGTAAAGTTATTATGATTTTAACCAAATTAGAATCGAGTTGTATAAATTATTTAATTGGATTAATTAATTGTGAAAAATAAACCTTTTGAAATAGAAAATTGAGTTATTGGGTTGGATAATTATATGAACTTGTTTTAATTTAATTTAAAATTGCATTGCTTGTATAATTGAACCAAATACACAAAAAGCTTGAAAGGTTCATTATTGGGCATGTGTGTCATGTTTTATACTTGGAGTATTACTAGCACTTCAATTTTTTTATTAAAATATTATTTTTTCTTCTTCTTCCTATTCTAATATAACTCCTGTGGATTTCTCCTTCAATCGATAAGTCAATTATAGTGATTGAGAAATAACTTCATACCATCGGCTTTTTCTTATGTAAATTAATTAGGGAACAACCTGATGGTTAACCCCTACCAAGCGAACAACCTTGAAATCAGTTTCCACAATTTAATTCCTTGATAAACTTGCGAACCAGAAGGACCCTTCTCGAATCAATGGCCTCAATTACGCGAGTTGTTTAAACTTGATTGTTAATTCCATTGAAGGATCTAACCATTTACTCAATTAATCATGTCAATTTATTTTTTGGTAGACAGGATACGACAAATACAAACCGTATCGATTCTCCAATTGTATGCCGCACAACACCAAAACAAAAAATCCTCCTTAACTTGATGTTATAACAACGTTATGCAGCAACTAAATCTATCTCTTAAACCAGTGAAATAATGAGAAGCCTCACAACTCTCTCTTGGATTAATGATCAGCCCAAAGTTAGAATGATAAAAAGAAAATAATCGAGGAAATAAAATAGAACTTAATTGAAAATATAAAAAGTGAAAGTAACTCAATGGTGGTGGTGAATTCCACCACACTGCTGACATAAAAAAGCAAGGGATAGAATTAAAAGAACAAAAACAATTAAACTTTCAATTACTGCCCAAAACCAAACTTGACCACCCCTCCTTCCCATCATCTTTTTTAAACCCAAACTTCTTAAAATCTTAATCTTAATCAAATTCTTAAGATAAAATTAAGGAATTATCTAATAAAATAGAGATAAAAGTTAAAACATAAAACATAAAAATAAAAGGTAAAATCTAATCTTTATAAAATTCATAGATATATTATTTTTACAAATTAAGGAATTATCTAAGTTCTTTGAATCTTCCCAAGCTTTCTCATGAGCACCTTAATGTCCTTCATGCTCCTATTACTGATGATGACATCAAAAAAGTGGTTTTCGATCTCTGACCTTTGAAATCTCTTGGCCCTGATGTTAAACAAGGAATATTCTTAAAAAAAAGGATTTTATGGGTGATCAGATAATTTCCTTTGTTCGAGATTTTCTGAATGAAGGTAAAATGCTCAAAGAAATCAATAAAACATTCATAGCCCTTCTACCTAAGAACTCATCTCCTTCTACTATTTTAGACTGTAGACCAATAAGTCTTTTCAAGTCGATTTATAAAATCATTTCCAAAATCTTGGTTTCAAAATTAAGGCCTTTTCTTGAAGACTTAATTTGTAATTGCCCGATTTTGGGCCTAGTCGGAACAGTGGTTTCGGGGCCATAAATTCGACGAGAAAAATAATATTTTTATTATATTTTTATGGTCTACAATTTTACGGAAAAATTCGTGAAAATTTTGTTCGAAAATTTTGACGTTTGGGCACTTAATTTAGTCAAAAGAACTAAATTGTAAATAGTGCAAAAGTTGAGTTCCACATGTTAGAAGTGTCCAATTGTTATGAAGTTTTAAATTGCAGGTTCTTAAATGGTAATTAGACCATTGGTTAAATTGTTGGACAAAAATGGACATGAGATAAGTGAAATAGGATATTTTTAAGTTAGGGGCATTTTGGACATTTAGTAATTAAAAGAATTAAAAAAGCCAAAATTAAAGCAAAATTGTGTCCATCTTCAAGCTATGGCTGAATGTTGCATGAAGAAACCATGGCTAGGGTTTTTCAAGCTTCCAAGCTCGATTGTAAGTCCGTTCTAGCCCCGATTTTAATGATTTTTACGTTTTTGAAATCCTCGTAACACGATCTCTCTATTCCTACCATTTATTTGAGCTAGGGTTGATGTTTGAAAATTTACCCATATGAGAAATGCTTGATGTTTAATGGTAGAATATGAATGCTCGGTGTGTAATAAATGACTTTTACTAAGTGATTTTCTGTGAAATTGTCAAAAAGGACTAGTTTGTAAAAAGTTATAAAATGTGTGTAAGTGTGTGAATAAATGGAAATTGTTGATTGCTATAGTTATGAAAATGGTTTGTCTAGGCTTAAAATACAAGAAAATTGAATAAAAATCATTTTACGAGCCTAGGGGCAAAAGTGTAAATATGATAATATTTAGGGGCAAAAATGTAATTTTTCTAAAATGTGAATTTTGGTTAATTTGAGTAGCAAGATGAATAAATAAGTTAAATGTATTTTTATAGATCAAGGAAAACGAGATTCAGACTTAGAACGGGGGAAAAACAAAGAATATGACGAATAAGTCCATTTCATCGATTGTGCTACCGAGGTAAGTTTGTATGTAAATTATGCATCGTTGTTACTTACGTTTTCATATTTTGATAAATGGTATGAATTGTGGCTGAATATTTGATGTAATTGACAAAATATCGACAAGTGAGAAATTTTCCGGTTGAACCTTAGGAATAAAAATGGATACTAGTGACATGTTCACTAGAAACCTATGTGAAATCTAAGTGAAATAAGTGATCCGGGTGCTAGCCCGTACGTTCTATCAGTGGTTGAGTTATTCGGCATGTGTTACGAATACTCGACAACTTGTGTAAGCAGCACCGTGTAATTTCGTCATGACCGACAACTTGTATGAGCAGACCCGTGAATGTGATTAGCTCGAGAGCGAGCCTATGTGAAAAGTGTGATATGAAGTATCTTTGGCTACAAGTGTGGCACTTATGTGCAAATTTCCGTGTATCCGTTATTATTCTGATGGGTTCAACGGGAAATGACTAAGTATAAACGAATATGACTAAGTGATGAATAAGTGCAGATATGTGTGTGTCAATTTATGAGCAATGTGCTCGATAGGTGATCGAACTTTGGTAAGTTTGATATGGGGTAAGTGTTACTATGAAAGTTAATACAAAGAAATTATGAAAGAGTAAAATTTGCAATAAAACAGTTTTGGGACAGTAGCAGTTATGTGTCTTTGAAAAATCACAAAAAATGGTGGAAATTGAATTAGAAGTTTAATAAGATATGAAATTAAAGCTTATTGAGTCTATTTTCACATAAAAGAAACGGAGTAAGCGAAAGAATTTCATATTCTGAGATATTTGAATTTTTGTGAGACAGGGTCAGAATGATTTCGGAATCCCCTGTTCCGACTTTGGAAAATCACTAAAAATCGTATAAAAATAATTATGGTTTATAATTTATATGCTTAAATTTTAAAAATGAGTATACCTTCAATAGAAACAAACGGGAACATCATCTGAATCCCATACGAAGAGATAATTAATTTTTAGTGAAGAAGGATTGAAACTATCAGACAGCAGAACATGGGAGAATTTAAAGAATAAACTGTACTTATTTACTAAACCAAAAATTCTGAAAATTTTATGGTAAGAATATATGTGAGTCTAGTTTTATGAAAAATTAGTGGATCTTAATTTGGAGTTCCGTAGTTCAAGATATAAATAATTTAGTGACTGTGACTCGAGTAGACAGCTTGAGATGAGCAGGAATAAATAGTGGAACTATGTGCAATTATAATTGTATTATCTTGAGAACATATTGTGAAGATTTATAAAAGCCTGTTAATAAATCACTTATTATTTACATACCTACTTACTAAGCTATAATGCTTACCCCTCTTCCTTTCCTTTTTCCTATAGTGTCACAGATGCTAGCTCGAGTTGGAGGTTGTCGGAGATTCTATCACACTAACAAGTTATTGATTGATATTGTATCAACGATCTTCAAGTATTTTTAAGTCTATGGCATGTATAGGGACTTGATTATGTGTATATGTTATTATGAGTTGGCCTAGAATGTTGGCTTATGCTATTTGATGGTTATTGTTGTATAAGGCCATTTAATGTGGCCAATATTTGTTATGTTATAAGTATATGATGATGCATTTCAAGAATGTGTATGCTTGCATGTAAATGGTTAAGTGTGTGTGTGTGTGATCATGCATGATGAATGTGTTTGTAAATGATATGTGGATGTTTGAATGCTTAACAATATCATGTTGTGTGATGATAAATTTGTATAAACGTATAAGTGTTTTGGGGTGGCAAAGGGCTTGGTAAATAGCCTTACTTGTGGCCACACGGGCAGCTACAAGGCCATGTGCCTAGGTGTGTGAAGTCTGCACTTTATTTTCGAAAATTCGGAACGCCACACGACCTAACACATGGGTTTGTATCTCGGTTGTGTGAAGGACATGGCCTTGGACACAGACGTGTGCCCCTATTTTTCAAGAACTTTTCTAATGTTTTCCAAAATTCTCAGTTTAGTCCCAGACCACTTCCAAAGTATGTATTGGGCCTCGTAGGCCCTATTTAGGGACTCAAAGATAAAAATTTGAAAAGTTTTAATTTGGATGAAATTTTATGATTCGATTTAATACGTTTACAAGTGTATGTGTTTCGGTAATGCTTCGTACCCTATTTCGGCGTTGAATACGGGTAAGGGGTATTATATAATTTCTTCATTTCAAAATACTTTCATTAAGGGAAGACATACTAGTAACAATGTGATTCAAGGTGCGGAACTTTTAAAAAAATCCTTTCCAAGGGTCCGGGCATCTTAGGAGAACTTAAGCTGGATATGAACAAAACTTTTGATAGATTAAGTTGGAATTTCATTGCTGAAGTCCTCAAGGAAATGAATTTCCCTAATTGGTGAATTCATCGCATCATCACTTGCATTTCAACTGTCTCATTTGAAGTCTTGGTGAATGGAACACTTTTCAAATCATTTCAAGCTTAAAGGGGTATACGTCGAGGTGGTACTTTTATCACCTTATTTTTGTATTAAGTCTTAATGTTCTTTCACTTGCTTTAATCAAGGCTTCGGAAGAAAGCTTCATTAATGGCATCAAGCTTTGTAGAATAGGTATGGCTATTTCACATCTTTTCTTTCTTTGCTAATGATAGCTTTATTTTCTTTGGAGTTTGTTGAGTGATTTTGTCTCGTATCTTATCAACGGGAGCATTTGAGTATTTATACTATCACAGCTCATGACCTGATCCCATTGTTTTGTCTTGACCCCATTGTTACTAGGACTAACATTTTGAGCGGACTCCAAGCCTGCTGGACACGTGTTTCGCCCTGGGTTTCTTGCAGCGCATGCGGTCCCCTCTGTTCTTGGGACTGACATTCTGTATGGGCTTCAGGCTTGCTGGACACGTGTTTCGCCCTGAGTTGCCTGTAGAGCACGCGGTCTCTTTTTTGTGAGCTCTTTGGGTATACGTGGACTGAGACCGCGGCTCTCCCTTGGTCCGTGTGAGTTGGATCCGCGAGTTCACTTTGTGAACTAGGTTCGCGAACTTCCCTTGCTATCCTCTTGAGGTTCACCTCGCGCTCAATCGTTTGGTGGGACCTATCCAGATCGCTGGTTGGCAACCTGGATCTTATCTGGAATTCGAGTTGGTGATTACTAATGTATAGAAGAGCTAACATCTCATAATGCCAAAAAAGTAAAGAAATTTTGGATACTTACTGTCACTTCTCTGGGCAAAACTAATTTCAATAAATCTAAATTGACAGTAAGTCTAAATTATCATCCAAGGTTTATGAGATTATTCAAAGAAATTCTTGGTGTTAGAGTTGATAAAACTGCTGGTAAATATCTTGAATTTAATTTCAAAGATTTTGCCAAAAAAAAGACTACTTTCAGCAGACAATCCTTGATAATATTAGCAAAAAGCTTCAAGGATGGAAGGCAAAATTAGTTTCTCTAGGAGGAAGACTAACACTTATCAAATCAATATTAGCATCAATACCAATTTATTATCTTTCTTGTTTTTCTGCCACAGAGAAATTTTGTGATAATATTGATAAAATTGTAACAAATTTCTGGTGGAACCATGGTTCTGACACTAAGAAACTGCACCTTGTCAATTGGAATATGCTTTGTCAACCAATTGATCAAGGTGGAATTGGCATCAAACCTTGTTGTTTACTCAACCAAGCTTTTCTTGCGAATCAAGTTTGGAGGATTGTTAATGGCAGCTGTAACCTTTTAAAGAACACTTTGTTGCCTAACTATTGTAGCAAAGAGCCATTTCTCATTGTGAAGAAAAAAAATCTTCGGATTCTTGGGTATTGGAAAAGGTAGAGACCTCCTCATTAAGGGAATTGATTGGAAATTTGGAAATGTCAAGAATAATTTTATTGCGAGTGGAAGCATTTCTCATAAAGATATTATGTCTCCGAATCTTTTGGAACAATCACTAAAGCTTAGGGATCTTATGCCGAAAGACAGATAAAAAATGGTCTTTTAGTTTCTTAAAATATCATCTGACATCGTCTCGTTATTCTTAACTTCAATCAATAGGAATGAACTATTTGGATACGAAGGATAAATTAAATCTAGATTTATGATTCATCGGGTAATTATACTACTAAATCTGGTTATTCAGCTTTAGTTTCTTTGACCAAGTCATCCTCATTTGCCCTTTCGAGCCATCCAAAAGGTTTCTGGTCTAGATTATGGAAGCTCAAACTCCCGTATAAAGTCATTCTTTTTCTTTGAATGCGCTTCCTCTCAAGAAGGATTGCTCAAGAGAATTCCAATTGACAGTGATCAATGTCCTTTATGTGGGATTGGAAGGAATTGAAATTGAAAGTTCTAAGCATCTTTCCTCAACTGTGATTTTGCGAGAATTGTCTGGTTTGAGAATCAATTGGGTACTCACATTGACTGTTTATCAACTTTAAATCTGAAGCAATTATTTGTTGATCTTCTTCTGAAAACAGATAACCGACCTATTTTCACATCAACCATAGAAGCATCAATGTAGAGCATTTGGAAGCATAGGAATATATTTTTTTTTTGATGGAAGTGAAGTATGCCCAATTCAAGCAGTCAATCTTGCAATTGTCGATGCTAACTAATGGACAACAGCTTTTCAAAGTCGCGTTAATGCTGAAGTTAGTTCTTCTATGTTATCATCTCAAAGTTTAGCACCTAAACAACAACATGCAAGCCTCACACTTTATGTTTCATGGAAAAAAGGATCTGTAGGCGTAGGGATAGCTTTTACTATTGTTAATCAGGAGGGATTGATTTTAAAACAGGAAAGTGGTTGTCTTCAAAATTGGGATCTAAATTCTTGCAAACTGCAAGAAATTCGAGACGCACTCTACCCAGCATCCAACATGGATCTTTCATTACAAACATTGATTCAATCTGAGAAAAGAATTCAAGGTCTTAAAGAGAAATGGAGCTGGAAGGTTCAACCATGGATTAATGACATCAACTTCTTCCTTCACCTTGTTCAATTAGTAGGAATAGCTACCAGGAATGATAGTATCATGTTTGACACATAAAGTTGGGCGTTATTCTCCTATATACTAATGTTCCATATACATACGACTCTACTAATAATTTATAAATTCCAGCTTGTTTAGTTTCCAAAAAAAGATTAAAAGATAAAAATAAGAATATCCTATAGTCTAAAAACTCTTCCTACATCCATTTACTGTTTTTATGCCAAAAAATCTTCTGGTCGTCCATCTTTTCAACTGTTCTCGACATTTTCAAATTTGTATCACCTAGACAAAAATCAAACATTGAATCTAAAATTAGTGATATTATATCCAAAAATTTATTGAAATTAAACACAATAAATATCATCCCACATAATATCACAAAGTTTTAAAACGTTTAATAATTAATCGATCCAAAATTTTTTAAAACTCATTAACCAAATTGAATTCATTTCAATTAATTTGATCGATTAACCGAATTAACTGAACTTGTAACATGTTCTTTTTCTTTTTGGTTCAAACAAAGTTTTAAAGAAGACAAAAATATTAAATAACAAACATAATTAACAAACATTACATTAAAGGCAATTTTCATGGAAACACTAAATTAAAAACACAACCAGTATTAACTCCACATATATAACAAACATATTGTTACAATATTAATGGTAGCACAAAGGCAAGATATCAACAAGTTAACCGCAATTTGCAATATCAATCACAATATCATCAGGATCTCTGTTATTTTCTTGTGAGTTATGTATATTTAAACATTCCTCAACTAAGATAATAAATTTTGTGTATTCACGAGTATGAAGACGGATAGTCTGAATGAAGAAATTATATTCTAGAAAGCATAATACAGAGATATGCCTATTGGATTATTCTAACCGGATGATGTTATTATAAGTTAAAGTTGTTCTGATTGGAAAAGTTATCACATTTGTGAAAGTTTGAATGGTCCGGGTATACTAACAAAGTTAAAGCAATTGAAGATATTATTAACCGAAGCTCTAGTTCTGAGTTCAGTTGGAATTGAGTAATGAGTTTATGATTTTTTTTAGTGATGCACTAGTGAACAGATTAGAATGAGTTTTATTGCTAGAATATTTAGTGATGTTGGAAATTAAGAGAAAGATACTAAACCACTCTTCTGGTAAGATTTTCGAGGACGAAAATCCTAAAAGGGGGGAGAAATGTAACATCCCGAATTAGGGCCTAGTCGGAACAGTGGTTTCGGGACCACAAATCCAACGCAAGAAAATTTATTTTTATTATATTTTTATGGTCCACAATTTCACAAAACAATTTCGTGAAAATTTCGTTCGAAAATTTTGACGTTTGGCCACTCAATTTAGTCAAAAGGACTAAATTGTAAAAAGTGCAAAACTTGAGTTCTAGAAGTTAGAGGTGTCAAATTGCTATGAAATTTTAAAGTAGAGGTTCTTAAATGGTAATTAGCCCATTGGTTAAATTGTTGGAAAAAAATGGATATGGTATATGTTAGATAAGATTTTTTTGTAAGGGCATTTTAGTCCTTTTGTAAATTAAATGAATTAAAAACAAAATTAAAATGCCAAATTTGTCCATCTTCTTCATATGGACGAAATAGGGTTTTCTTAACTTTCCAAGCTCATGGTAAGTCCATTCTAGCCCCGTTTTTCAAGTTATTTACGGTTTTGGAGTCCTGGTAGCTCGATTTAGCTTATGCTACCAATAATTCATGCTAGGATTCATATTTGGAAAATTACCCATAGGTGAAAAGTGTGTATTTTGATGTTTTATGGTAGAATATGAAGATTGAAATTATGTTAAACAACTTTTACTAAGTGATTTTAAGTGAAAACGAGTAAAACGACATAATCGGTAAAAATACCTAATGTCCATAAGTGTATGTTAGAGTAAGAATTTGATGTTTCCATAGAAGGGAAAAATGATCAGCATGTTATAAAACATAAGAATAAGGGCTGAAGTTTAATTTTCGAGTATTGGGGCAAAAGTGTAAATATGCAAAAGTTTAGGGGCAAAATTGTAATTTTACAAAAGTTTGAGTTAGGGAATGCTTTGAGTAGTACATTAATTAAATAAGTGAAATGTGATGTTTTAGACCTCGAAAAATGAGATTTGGACCTAGATAGGGAGGAAAATCGAAAATCGAGAAAGTTGGTAAATTGCCGTTTCTAGATCCGAGGTAAGTTGGTGTGTAAATAATAATGCAATAATGTCATAATGTATGTTTGAAACCTAAATTGTGGTATTAAATTGATTTTGTTGAATTACATTTTTGTATATTATGTTGGTGAATTGATTTAATAATAATGTTTATGATAAAAGGTGACATAGGTGACATGGAAAATGGGTCGAAATGTTGTGCTTAAAGGTGTTTTCTATTACTATGGTTATTATGTGAAATGAAAAGTTGATATGTAAATAATGCATTTATTTTACTTGTTCAATAATTATTTTGCTAGATATTTTGGAAATCATTGGGTGATAACTATAATATGAAAATGTATGGAATGTGAAATTCTCGATTGAACCTTTGAAAAACCGAGAGATACGGAAAAAATGTAGCTAGGTCACACGAGTGATAAGGGACCTTCACCGTGTGCACAAGAAAGCTACGAGATGGCAAAATTTGATATGTAGCTAGGCCACATGGATGATAAGGGACTTTCACCATGTGTGCAAGAAAGTTACGGGATAACAATTTCATATGTAACTAGGTCACATGTGTAATACTGTGTGTATACCATGTGTACAAGAAAGTTACTGGTTATGAGTAGCTAGGTCACATGAGTGGTTCCTAGTGATGGACACCATGTAGGCAAGAAAGCTAAGAGATGGAATGGCTAGGTCACATGGGTGATAAGAGACCTTCACCATGTGTACAAGAAAGCCGAGTTATGTGTAGGTGGAGCTATGTGCTGAGACCACCGAGTATCGGGTGTTTTCCGAAGGGGTTCAACGAGATAAATTACTAATGGTGATTGGTACGATCATGTTTTGAATAAGTGCAAGAGTGAATGTGATCAATTGAGAAATGTGGCAAATGTACGTTTGAGCAAGGGTGCATGTGACTATGTGTATATGTGCATAATGTGTTTGATATGTGATACGTGATTGAAATTGTGGTAAGGCTGATATGGTGTGAGCGCCATTATGAGTACTCGTAAATATTGGTGATGATTATTCATTTGTATGGCCAGTATTGAACATGCTTGGTGTTATGTGTGCATATATGGAAGTAATATAAAGAAAACATGGGAGAGTAAAATGTTCAGTAAAATAGATTGAAACAGCAGCAGTTACGTGATTTTGAAAAATCACCATAAATAGTAGAAATTGAATTATATGTTGGACGAGATATTTATTTAAATCATATTGAGTCTATTTTCATATAAAAGAAACATAGAAAGCAAAGAATTTGTATATTTTGAGATATTTAGATTTTTGTGAGACTGGTTCAGAGTGATTTTGAGATCCCCTGTTCTTACTTGGAAAAATTATTGAAAATTGTAAAAAAATAATTTTGGGACATAATTTATATGGTTAGATTCCTTATTGAGTATATGTTTATAAGAAACAAACTAGAACATAATTTGAATTCTGTACGAAAAGATAATTAAATTTTAGCGAAGAATGGTTGGAACTGTTGGACAGCAGAACAGGGGAGACTTTGAAGAATAAACTGTACTACTTGGCTAAACCAAAAATTCTGAAAATTTTACGGTAATAAAATAATTGAGTCTAGTTTCAGGAAAAACTATGGGATCTTAATTCGGAGTTCCGTGGCTCAAGATATAAATAATTTAGTGACTGTGACTCGAGTAGACAGCTTGAGATGAACATGAATAAAAAGTGGAACTATGTGCAATTATGATTGTATTATGTTGAGAACATATTGTGAAGATTTATAAAAGCCTGTTAATAAATCAATTATTATTTACATACTTACTTACTAAGCTTTGTAGCTTACTTCCCTTCATTTCCCATATCTTATAGGGTTGTATGCTAACTCGAGTTGGAGATCGCCGAAGATGTAATCACACTATCAAGCTATCATCGTGGGGTAAAAGTGAATACAAACCTCTTATGTCTATGGCATGTATAGGGGACTTAGTCATTTGTATATGTTATAATTGGTTTGGCTTAAAATGTTGGCCTTTAATATTTAGCAGTTCATTTTGTATAATTTGGATGAAATTTTATGACTCAGTTTAATACGTTTACAAGTGTATGTGTTTTGGTAATGCCTCGTACCCTATTCCGCCATTGAATACGGGTAAGGGGTGTTACAGTGTGAGCTATCCCAAGTATCCAACGATATTCTAAATGGTTCAACGGGCAATGTTCAGTTATGAGATGATATGAGTTTGATACGAACTATTACAGGTGTATATACATGGAAATGATATAATATGATATACTGAAATATGAAATGGATGATACATGTACATGAAACTTGCTTCATGGTTATGTTCATCCATGTTTATTGGCCATTTTATATGTTTTACATGGCTAACATGTTAGTGACTATGTGCTTAGGCATTTGGCCAAATTGAATTGGGATATGCTATGTTTACTTACCTAAATTGTGACTAAATGGTAAGTTAAATTCTATGTTATACGAACTTACTAAGCTTAAATGCTTACTCGGTGTATTTTCCATGTTTTTAGTGAATCAGAAGCTGGTTCAGGTTGGAAGCTTGTTGGAGCTATATCACACTATCCAACGGCTCATTCAGTGATTTTGGTTGGTTTAAGTTTGGTCATAATGGCATGTATAGGTTATTTTGGCTAATGTTGGCCTATATGCTTTGTTGATAATTTGGCCATTTGATTGGCTAGGGTTTTCGAACTTTGATGATAGTATAAGTCTAGTATATGGTATGTAAATATCTGCTCTCTAATGATTGATGAATAACTTGGTATGGTTGAATTATGGAAGATGAAAATTGTGGTATGAATATGCATATTGAATATATGCTTTGTGATAGGACGTAATTATGGTAAATTGGTGTTTTGGTGGAAATTGTAACATCCTAAAAATTTGAGTATCGATATGTTGCATGTCTTTGGTGTTTAGCTTGTGAATGATTTTATTTGTGTGCCTATTAGAGTCTTGAGGAGGCTCGGGGTTATTTGGAATTAGAATAAATTTTAGCAAAGAGAATTTACTGTAGAAGAATCAGGTGACTTTGAAGTTTAAGTTAATTAAGTGATAAAAGATAGCATAAGTTGAGCTATTGGTAAAGTGGTTATGCACAACATGTATAGTCTTGAGGGGAGAGGTTTGAATCTCCTAGCATGCAAATTGTGAGCATTTATTTTTGCTTTTTCCTAGCATGTGTCGGCCAAGCATCATTTATGGATAAGTTGGACAAACTCTTTTATGGTATGTTGGCTAAAGGTTTGGCAAGCTTGAATTAAGGGATAGAATTAACTTGATTTTGGGGATAGGATTTTAATGCTTTGGAAAGTAGAGGATCACAAGGCATGATACAAGGAAGTTGTCTTGGAAACTTTTGCATGGCCATTTTGACCATGTATTTGGACGGCATTATGGACAAAAGGGGGGAGCCGAAATTTGGTGGTTAGTTTGGGGTAGAATGGTAGCTTGTTAGAATTCTTTTGGTCATAATTTTTGCTCATCCAAAACATCTTTCCTCTCATTTCTTTTCTCTCATAGCCGAATGTGTCTTTAGCTTGGAGAAAATAATTTTGTTGGGTTTCATTTAGGCATTTTCCTTTTGACCATTTGGTCATTTTTGCTTATCACTCTAGTATCCCATTGTGTGTCTTTCTCCTAGTGCCGAAACTACCAACACAAAAAGCCATTCCTTTTTCTTTCTCCTTTCCCATTGCCGAATGTATATTGTTCCTAAACTCATCTCTTTTCTCCTTCTCTTTTCTTCTCTTTGAAAACCGAATTATAACACCTTCTCTCCATTTTCTTTTCTTCTCCATTTTTATTTATCATTCAAACACTTTCTCCATCTTTTTCTCCCCATGGCCGAATGGTACTAATTCCATTTTCTCCAATTTTCCTTCAAAGCTGAATCTTCTATTCATCTATATTGTCTTGTTGATTATTCTTTCAACCCTCGTTTAAGCAATAGTGTGATAGTGGAGTGCCGAATCACCATCTCGTCAAAGTCATCTTGAAGTTATTAAGTACGGATCATATCTTTCAAGGTAAGGGTTCTTATCAAGGAGTTACATATTACTCGACATATTGATATAAATGGGTTATTAATCGATTTCGTTTTAGGGGACGTTATCGCTTGTTTTTTTTCATCTTGTGGAACAAGGATATTTTGTGGTAAGCCAATCTCACCCTTAAAATCGTTAGTCATAAATTTCGATATATTAATTAGTCGGACTAATGATCTTTTGTCAATGGAGGCAATCAAGATAGGGGTGAAAAGGGTGGTAAATAGTGTTCGGAAGAGGGGCGGTTCTGTTATTCCCCCTAAATTTAAACGAAGGGCTGTTTCGGGAATCCGAGATTTTCCACCGGGTTGTGGACCCTCATCTGAGGAAAGCCAATTATTTGAAGTCGTTCGTACTCCTGAGCCTTTGTTTGTTCGTGGTTATTCAACGGGTAGCAAACCAACGATCGGGGGGAAACCGCATATAGAAGTTGTTCAAAATTCCAAGGGTAAAAGTCTAGATCGTTATTTCTAAGAATAGATTTATAAATAGTATTAGTGTTCTAAATTATCGTGATGCGTATTTAGGTATCGACGAACGGGAAAGTATAGTTCTCACCGTAATCAGGTGTGTAACTTCACTCTTATATTTCGAGTTGGATGTTATATCGTAAACATTAGGATAAAAATCGTAAAGATGGAAAAATCGAAAAATACGGCATAATTAACACTTTTGTGTTAATGCATGAAATCGGGTTATAAGTTGTGAAAATTACAAAATTTCCCTTGATGGGTTAATTTGATAACTAGTAAGATTTTTGTGATATATGGGCCAAAAACTTCTAGATCGATATATGGGCCAAAAACTGCTAGATCGATATATGGGCCAAAAACTACTAGATCGATATATGGGCCAAAAACTGCTAGATCGATATATGGGCCAAAATCTGCTATATTGATACATGGGCCAAAAGCTGCTAGATCGTTAAATGGGCTAAATTGCTATTTTGCCTAATGGGCCAAATTGATAAATTGAAATATGGGCCAACTTGTAATATGGGCCTTTTGTTAAATTTATCATGTGAATATATTATTATGTTTCTTTTATAAACATGATTGCATGGGTTGGGAAAATTGATGAAGAGAAGAAAGGCCTGTTGCCAAAAATCTAGTTCGGGTGGCTTTGGCACAATCTAGTTCGGTGGTGCACTACAAAATTATTAAAATGGCTTTATGCCTGCGATTGGTGTGTTGGCGGGGTGGGTTGACTTGATCCCCACAGGTGTGTTGGTTGGTACGGGTGGTGTGTAGCGGATGGAAATTTAGGTTTGGTTGGGAATTTCATTTTACATGCAATTGTATTATTTTGTTATTAAATCTGTAATGGGCTCAAGCCCAATATAATGTCTTGATGATTTGGCCCAGTGGAATTGATGAGTAAGTTACACATTGAGTTCTAAGTAACTCACTCTGTTTTCTCATCCATCTCAGGTAATGACAATTGATGGAGGCTTGGGCTGGGGATGTCTTCGTGGAGGCCATACTTTGAATCTGGGTTTTATAAACTATGAATTTCAATTAAGTATATTTAATTAATTACTATTTTGGGTATTATGTAATAAGGCCTCTATTATTATTATATTGTGGACTTTTATGTGTGGATGGATTTAATTATGCTTTAGACACTTCATTTGGGCTAATATTATTTTTAATAATGTTTCTTTAAATATTCTTATTTTCAAACTCTTTTGAACTCTTTTAAAAAACTATTTTAAAGTTTTTAACAATTAATTTCTAAATTTTAAGATTTCAAACAAGTACTTCCTTATTCATCGATTTTAAATCAAATTCTTGGTTTTTACTAAATTTTCACTTTTAAAAAAAAAGTTTTGTAGAACTGTTTTATTTAAATCATTAACTAATTTAAATGGATGTTTGTATTGTGTGACAAACCAAATCTCGTCTTTACGCATAGGCCTGGTTTGGGGTGTTACAGAAATGATTTATATGGTCATTTGATGCTAGTTTTAGAATGTAGTTTTGGTACCAAATGGCATGTTTTGTTAAATGATCTATATGGTAAGTTTTGGGGTAAATATGCATATATGTTAGTTGAACAATTGGTTATATTGAACACATGGTTAGTCATGTTTATAAGTTGTCATTTGAGCTACTTATGTAACATCCTGGAATTAGGGGCCTTGCATTATTTAAAGTTGCTGAGTGTTGTCATGTTTTGTTTGTTATTTTGATGTGTTTGGGGGTCCCGGGAAGGCTCGGGGTTAAGCTTGAGCCTTGGTTAAAATTTTATTTTTAGGCATTATAGGGGAGAGCTAGTAGAGGCAGGCCTTAAGGGTAATTAATTGTGTTTTGTTAACACAAGAAAAGGAGGTGGTAAGGTGGCAAGGATATGCCATTCAGAGTGCATGGAAGTGGCGTCACATGGGAGCTGCAGGGAGAAGGGGTTCAAGTCGCGTTAGCAGCATTTAGGAGTTTTATTTTTTTTTTGTGTTAGGGAACTAAGGTGGTGGCTTTCAACTGGACTCTTCAGGGTGGTTGGTGGAAGGAGTCAAAGGGTTTGAATGAGTGGCTATGAGGTGATGGTGGAATTTGAATTGGTCAACTGATTCAAATGGATGAAGGGGAGTAAAAGTAGGAGCTGAACAAGGGATTTGGTGGCTAGTTGGGTTGTTGGCCGAAAGTGGAGTGTTGTAAGGGGGAGGATTTCGGTTTTGTGCTAGGAGAGGGGGTGCCGAAAATCTTTTGGGGTTCAGGCTTTTCTTTTGTTTTCTTTGGAGTGTATTCGGTCATTAAGGGGAGTGTGGAGTGCCGATTCTTGGCAAGTCTTTTTGAGCTCTTTTTTTTGTTCTCTCTTTGATTTCCTACTTTCTATATGCCGAAATTGCTAGTGAACTTTCATTTCTTTTTCTTCTTTGACCTTTAGTCGAAATCTGAGAGACCATTCGAGCATCCCTCTTCTTCATCTTTTCACCTGTGACTCTCTTGCCTACATTATCTGAACCCTCTTTTACTTGGTAGCCGAACCTTAGTTTCATTTTACTCATCATTTCCACCACTCTTCCTCTTCTTTTTCTTATTCTCTAAGCCGAAACCTCTGGAGCCCCCTTTGCCGAATCTCTTCTTTCCCTTTACTCATTCTCTTTAACCTCACAACCGAAATCATCATTTCACTTCTTTGTATTCCATCTTCCTTCTCTACTTTTCTTCTTAAGCTGAAACATTATTTCATCTCCTTGACGCCTTGCTTTACTCTCCTTAGCCGAATAGCCCCTTGATCAAGTGAATCGATTCCACCCTGCCGTGGGAGTATTGAAGGTAATGTTTTTCTCTTTTGCTGCAAAAGCTAAATCTCTCTCTCTCTCCCATTTCTTTGTAACTTCTATCTCTTTTCTTCTGTAAAACTCCTCAATCTCTAGTCTCACTAATCGGATATCTGCTTCATCTTTTCTTTTTGAATCAATGTCGTGGTGTAGCCTAGGGTGTGAAGGGTCGTTATTTTGCCGGACCTGCTTTGGTTTCCTTCACCTGTTTTAACGCAAGGCTGAATTTCTACTCTCTCACAACTAATCTCGGTTTCGAGGGAAAAATAGTTGTGGTACGGTTCATCAGTAACCAAGGTAAGAGAATATTTTCTTAGATCCCATGATTAGTATTCCCTCTGGGTCTTAGTTGCCTTAATCAACGTTTCCTTATTAGATAAATGACGTCTCTCTGACCTCTGATCAAGTCTGTTTCGTGGATGCAAGAAATGGTCAATCCAAGAAAGAGAGCGAACCCCTAGTTTCGGCTCCTAAGTTCAAGAAACATGCTGTGTTGGCGGTTCAGGATTTTTTGCCGGGCTGTGGTAGAGAGCCGATGTCTACCTGGGATAGGCAAATAGCCGTCGTCCCTGCTAAAGAAAGCGTTGACGTAGATAGTTTGGTATTACGCATTTTCAGGTGTGTATTACTCACACGCCTTCTATGTTAATTGTATTATTAACTGTAAAGGCTGAAAGCCGAAATAATTGATGTGATAGGCAAAATACCCTTATGGGTGAGGTTGGAGACGCCGAGTAAGTTCTTCGATATTGATATTATTGTTAATAGGCATGTATGTACGTTTTGATGTTATGCATGTATGAGATAAGATCTGTTATACACTGTGATATTGTTTGCATACATATTGTGCACGATATGAAGAGCATGGGCTCGGGAATGAATGAAAAGTGGAGGGAGAATCAGTGACTACTGTCACGAGTGACTTTTGTCACGAGTGGTCTAAGTACCACGGTGGTTGAAACCACGAATATTCTAATCAGTGACTTATCTCGGTGGTCAAGTACCACAATGGGTTGGCCCCACGTATACGCTATTTATTAGAGATCGTCACGGTGGTCTAAGACCACAGTAGGTTGGCCCCACGAGTACATTATAGTGACTTTGTCACAAGTGACTACGGTCACGAGTGGTCTAGGACGACAGTGGTCATGAACCACAGTGGCATAATGCCACGGGTGTTTTAGATGGAGAGCTAAACTGGGATGGGTTGCATTGCATACAAATGACATGTGCTGTACTGAATGGGCTAATGCCCAATTTGCATTACTCGGGGATTTACACACTGAGTCTCGATGACCCACCCCTTTGCTAATTTTGCAGGTAATCAGTAGATGGCGGGTTTTGGGCCGAGATGGACTCGAGGTGGCCATGCGTTGCAAGTTATTCAGTAAACTTGAACTTTATTTTAAATTTATTTTTATTTCGGGATTTTAATTTGTAATAAGACCGCTTTAACGTTAACTTTTATTTTGTGAGGTTTTGTTTATAAGCTGATTTTGTTCATGCTATGAACTGTAGAAAAATGGGGTTTTCTTAAAAGCATAAAAAGATGTTTTCCAAATTTATAACAAATGGGTAATAAGCCGTAAATAATTAAATTTGGGATTTTTCTTAATATTGCTAATACCATTTTTCAAAAGATCATATACCTCAACGCTGTTTTCAAATGTCACCTACAAGATCTTCCAAACTCGGGTTTTTAAAATACACCGGTTTTTATCACCTAGTTACCCTTGATAAGAGTTTGACAAGTTTTAACTTAACCAAATTCTGAATAACCCTTAATGTGGAATTACTACAACTAGGCAATTCTTCTCAAATCGCGATGTTTTCCAAAGTTTTCAATCTACTTCCTCTGTAACAATCCAGATTCAGTCGTAACATTTTGATCGGGTTTGGGGTGTTACAATTGTGGTATCAGAGCCAGGTTTCAAAAACTCGGCTGTGGGTATGGGATTTAGAAATGTTCTAAAAGATGGTTAGAAAATGATTTAGAAATATGTATATCTTTGGGAAGCATCGCACCCGAGTCTCCGACACCAAATCCGCACGGTAAGTCTTTTGACTTTTGGTTGTTTTGCATGAAGTAAGTATGATATGCTGTGATTGCTTGGGCTAGGAAATGCAACTCTAGAGATTGAAACCTTAGGTGTGCATGAAATAGTGAGAACTGCTCATAATGCTATTTTCATAAAACTGTTCTGTAATAAACAGTGGAAGAAAACACTAACTCATAAAACTCTTAATCAGATTAAATTGCGTAATTAGTAATGAGTACTAGAGGACATGGATGAGGTATGCGAGGCCATGGAAGAGGCCGAGATGCTGGGGCTGAGCCTTCAGAATCTGAGCATGGGCTGAAGGGTGAAGTGCCCATATCGCCAGTTGCGGAAGCAGAATTTTAGGACCAAACTGGTGGAGACGATGCTGTGACTCAGGTTATGTTACACGTTCTGGAAAGAGTGGCCGGAGCGAGCACGGGATCAGTGGCTTGGAAATCTATGCCTGAGCGACTCAGGGCTAATGGGGCTGAAGTGTTTAGGGGCGTTTCTGGGGTGGCTCCTAACGTAGCCGAGTACTGGTTAGAAGTGGTGGAACGGATAATGGATGATCTTGACTACACCGCAGAAGAAAAACTGAAAGGGGTTGTGTCTCTTCTCCGAGATGAGGCTTACCAATGGTGGCTCACGGTTAGAGATGGTACAGCTGCGGACCGCATTACTTGGGACTTCTTTAAGTCTGCATTCCAAGGAAAATATATTGGGTCAAGCTATGTGGATGCGCAGTGGAAGGCATTCTTTAATTTGGTTCAGGGAAATAAGTCGGTGGCTGAATATGAGACGAAATTTTTGCGTCTTAGCCAGTATGCTCGTGGTATTGTGTCTACAGATCATGAGCGTTGTGTCCGATTTGAAGATGGTCTGAGGGATGAGTTACGAGTACTGATAGCTCCACAACGGGAAAGGGAATTCGCTGTTTTAGTGGAAAAGGATAAGATAGCCGAAGAGGCAAAGCATTCTGAAAGACAGAATCAGGATAGGGACAAGGGTGGAAATAAGAGAAGTTTTGGACCTTCAAGGTCTACTAGGAACTTTCAGAAGAGGCCTAGGTTGGATGGGTCGGGTCGAGCTGTGAGGCCCGCTGCTACTGGTCGGCCACAGCAATGTGCTTCATGTGGGAAGTCCCATTTTGGGGAATGCTGGGCAAGAAGTAATGGATGCTTCAGATGTGGGTCAGTTGATCACTGGGTAAGAGATTGCCCGCAAGAGCCAAACAGAATGCGACCCGTAGGTCAGAATTATGTTCAACATGGTAGAGGTGGTCAGAAGCCACAGAGAGGCCGTGGTTCAGCCAGAGGAGGTAATGGTTTTGGTCGTGGACGTGGAGCCCCGGGCTATAACACCCCTAACCCGTATTCGTCGCCGAATTAGGGTTTCGAGGTGTTACTCAACTAACCGCGATCACATACATCATAATACTTAAGAAATAAATCATCACAAATATAATATCAATTTCATTATATACAATAAAATAAATAAACTCATTCAAACTACAGAGCACTATTCATATGGTCATTTAAAAGAGTGTGACCGCATATAAGTAGATTATCAAAAGTCTACTTACACCAACTAATTTACCACATTTATATTCAATCGCATGCAAACATAACTAGTTATTCACATCAATGCTTTAACCTTTAAATTTTCTTGACCGATTATATATATATATATATATATATATATATATAAAAATCCAAAATAAATATAACGCCAACTAAGTTCATGCCACTAACGAAAATTTCAAAAGTGAGTATAAATTCAATAAATCATTGATGCACCAAATTCTTTAATTCTTTAACATTTTGCCTTATAAGTGCATGCAAATCAAGCGAAAATTTATCTATTATCTATAACGAATTATAACCTTATTCAACCAAGTTAATACCCATGTAATGCACATAACATAACATGTAGCAACTCTTAAGTTAAGTTCATAAAACATGCATGAAATATCTACTTAAACTTATGGATAATATTTCTATCATAATTTCATAAATTACCTATACTTTAACAAACTTCTATCATGTCCGAATATGTACAAACATATGCACACCTCAAGAATATAAATATAACTAACTAAAACATAATAACGATCAATGTACTATAAAATATGCTTGCTTAATATGCCGAATTTACCCATTTAAAGATCATACTACAAAACCGAATACTACTGAACCATAGCACTATAGTTTGATCATTTCATTATCAAATAAAATCATTTGAATTTAAAATACACATACCCAATGTCATTCATAACCTAACATACTATCTCATGTATATATATTCACTTCCCAATGAACTAGCAAAAATTCATTTATGCGATTTCATATCAAACATACATATACAACCATTATGCAAAGCATGATTTTATATTCACCCATATTCATCATTCAAATAAAACTTGCTTTTATACCTCCATCAAATCTTGCATAACCTTAGATTATTTAATAATAATGCAAGCCATTTTCGCATGGCTTATATACATCGACAAAATATCATTTAAACATTTAGCTAGCCTATACATGCCTTAAACTTAAAAATTCCAGCTTAAAAGGTACCAAAATAGGTTGATAGTGTGGATGACTTCAGTGATGATCCCCTGAGCTCGTAGCTTGATCAAAATCTATAAAACAGAACAATGAACACACATAGAGTAAGCTTACTAGCTTAGTAAGTCTTAAGCAACTATATTATAACATTCAAGCATCCAAGCATTTTTAAACAATCTGTTCATGGCATTGTATATAAATAATTTAACTTATAAATACCATTATCTCACTTAACCTAACAATTTTCATTTTCTTAACAAAGTACACCACTTACCAAATATATATACACATATCTATGTATAAAGATATACCTACATGAACATCTTTAACCACTCTCATACTTTCAAATAACCAATATCCACATAGCATAGTTTATATACAAATTCCAACAACCCAATGTACATCACATTTCTTTCATCATTTTATTTGCTCATTAGCATCATATATATATAACATATAAGTATGAAAAACACATACCTTATGGCCGAATTAACAAGATTCATTTCCAAAAGCTTAGGCTTACTTAATTTGCTTCATGACTCTATTAATTTGTAATCTGAGCTCAAAAATTGCAACTCACCGGTATAAAACCTACTAGGCATTAGCCTGAATCACACACACCGGCACTAGGCCTGCTAGACCCAAGGTCTGAGATTTAAACACCGGCATTTAGCCTGCTAGGCAATAAGCCCGATATAATTCACCGGCACAAGGCCTGCTAGGCAATAAGCCCGATATAGTTCACCCGCACAAGGCCTGCTAGGCAATAAGCCCGAATATTCATATTACCGAACCAACTCATTCACATTACACATAATCAATATCTCAAATATCATATATAATTCACATCCTTACACATAGTGAACTCAATTAATTCAATTACATATCATTACTAAATTACTTTAATACATTCGGCTTTGATATATTTCAATCCACAACTTCATAATTTAGCATGTATACTAGGTTATAATCGATATTTACGATATTAACTTGCTTAAAGACTTACCTCGGATATCGTCGGACGTCGAGAACCGGCTATTCGTTAACTTTCGCCTTTCCCCGATCCAAGTTCGTTTTTCTTTGTTCTTGATCTAAACACATTCAATTTGAGCTCATTCAAACAAATTTCATTTCAATTTAATCCAAAAACATTTAGATGGGCAAATTACCATTTTACCCCTGACATTTACAACTTTTACAATTTAGTCCCAATTGCACAAAACACAAAATACACATAATTTGATTTTAATCCTTTAGGGCCGAATCTTCATAGGGGTTATACAAGTCCATTCATTTTATTTATTTTGCATTTGGACTCTTAAAATTACAAATTTCTCAATTTAGTCCAACATATTCAAAATTACCAAAATTTCCAAGATAATATATGTTAATCTAAAACATATCTTTGAAATAAAATCATCAAACATCAATAATCACAAGGATATGACAATGGCCGAACATCATTCATGAGTTAATTAGCAAAATTTCAGCATGGGTCAGCTAATATTCGAAACAACGATTACAAAAACATATTATCAAAAACGGATCAAAAACTAACCTTTAATCCAAGCTTGTAAGTGCCGAAACTTTAAAGCTTTTGTTCTTTCTTTTTCTTTAAGACATTCGGCCAAAGGTTGATAAAAACAAAGTCATTTCCTTTTGTTATCTTTTTATTGATATAATATAATGACTTATAATTTAATATACTATTTTATCATATATTATAAACTTATATAAGCATATAATATATAAAAAAACATTTAACATATATAAGATGTCATTTAATACCATCCACTTCCTAGAGTAATGGCTTTATTGCCATTTGAGGCCTTCACCTTTACAAAGCCACAACACTTAGGTACTTTAACAAATAGCATACAAGTTTCACATTCAATGCAATTTCATCCTTTTATCAAATTAAACACACAGACAGACAAATTAGTTCACAGAAATTCATCACATGCTTAATCACATATCAACCGCACAAAAAATAATGTTTAAATATTTTTAGACTCAGATTCGTGGTCCCAAAACCATTGTTCCGATTAGAGTCAAATTCGGACTGTTACACGGGTAGAGGTGCTGGGAACATAGATGCAAGGCAACCTGGGTTAGTCTATGCAGCTAGACGCCATGAGGAGGGCGATGCACCGGATGTCATAACCGGTACGTTCCTTATTTACGGATTGCCTTTTTCTACACTTATTGATATTGGGTCAACACATTCTTATGTTGCTAGTACTGTCTCTGGAACTCTGAACATAAACTCTGAGATTGCTTCTAGGGAGATGACTGTACTTAGCCCTTTAGGACAATCCATAGTGGTGAACAAACTCTTTAGGGATGTGCCTCTAGAAGTACAAGGGACGGTTTTCCCGGCTGATTTGATGGAACTGCCGTTCGGCGAGTTCGATTCAATCTTAGGTATAGACTGGTTGGTGAAGTATCAGCAAACGTGGATTGTGCTGCTAAGCTCATGGTGTTAAGGACTCCTGAGGATAGTGAGGTGGTGGTGATAGGTGAAAGGAGGAACTACTTGTCTAATGTGGTGTCTGCATTAATGTAACAGACCAATTTTGACCCTAATCGGAACGGTGGTTTCGGGACCACGAATCCGAGCTTGAGGGATATTATAATATTATGTTTCGTGTTTGTTATGTGTGATTTAGCGAGTGCAAAAATTTCGTAGAAAATTTTAGCTATCTAAGTGTCTAATTTGCTAAGAAGGCTTAAATTGCAAGAAGGATTAATGTAGTGGGCATTAATGAAAAGGGAGCTAAATGAATTGTCCATAAAACATGGGAATTTGCATGTCAAATTTCCCACATTTGAACAAGGTGGACGGCAAGCATGCATATATGCTCTCTTTTTTATATTTTTGTATGACATTTAGGCATTTTATATTAAGCATGCTATGATTATATACTTTTTAATTATATATTTTGATTTTTAGTAAAATTAAAAGAAGAAGCATGCTATAATCTATGTTGAAAAAGAAAAAAATAAAAACAAAGGAATAATTCTCTCATCCTTCATTCCTTCTTGCCGAAACCACCATCAAGAAGAGGGAAGAACTTTCATCTTCTTCAATCGGCCCTTGCATGTGTTAGTATAGGTAAGAGTTTGAACTTCACCTTAATAATTTATCTTGATGTGGCTTGATTTCTTGATTTATTCTCTTTGGAAACAAGCAAAGCTTGTTAAGTTTGATAAGAAGAAATTCGGCCATGGGTGAAGAATGGTGGTTTGGGTTGTTAATAAACTTTGATAATATGAGAGGGAGAAGAAGAAGCTTGAGTTTGTAAGAAAATGGTTTAAATTTAGCTATGGGGATGCCCTTATATTCGGCCGAATGTGAGACCACCAATTTTGAATCCTTTTCCTTTGTGTTAATGTTCGGCTATACTTATATTGTATAGTGATTAGACATGGATGAATGGTTTTGCATGGTTGTGTTGGTAGTCTTACATACTATCGAGTTCTTGTGCAAAAATTTGAGATCTAAGCTCTCCTTAGATTCGGCCATGACTTAGTTCTAAGGCTTTTTCATGTGTGATGAAAGCATGTTGGCTATGGTTGGTTACATTGTTTGATAGATAGAAAAAGAAAAGAAATGGTGGATACCTTAGCTTAATTTAATAAGTCTTATGAAGTAGTAATTGTTTGCTTAGGATGCTAATAGAAAAATCATGTTAATTTTGGGTTTAAACAAGCTAATATTCGGCTGGAATTAGGATGAATAAGTTGTGGTTATCTAGCTTGTTTCTTGGTTGTATGTTGAAAAAAAAATGCATGGGTATGAAACTAGTATATTCGGCCATAAGGGAAAATGAATTTGAGTTAATGTATTTGATTATATATGTGTAATTATATAAAGTTAAGGTACGGCTAGATAAGATGTAAGTTAAAACACATCAAGGAAGTCACTACCAAAGTGTTCCCCTAATAATTTGAATGCACTTGAACAAAGTAAGGGATGTATGCCGAATGCACATTGTTACGTCTTGAAATTATGTATTTTATGATTTTGTTCTTGAATTGAATGGACGTGTGGTTAATTGGTTAAAATTGAACCAAATTAGATCGGGAACAAAAAGAGAAAGATCAAGATCGAGGAAAAACAAAGATTATCGAGTAGCCGAATTGCACGGCTTATCGACAACTGAGGTAAGTCCTTTAGTTAAATCATGTCAAAGAGTTAATTATGGTTATCTTGACTATTAAAAGTTTATGAATGCTAATGTCTAATTACATCTTGGCCGAATGTATATTGACATATTGGTTGATGATTCAAGTTGAGAATGTGATGGAAATTATTTTGGCTAATGCAAGGTGAATAAGTAAGTTTTTGAGCTGCCTTATATCTAAAGATTCTTTACATATCTAGTGAATGATATAAATTGTATAAGCTGGGTATAAAACCATGTGCTGGTCGATTGTGATAGTGATGGATTTGATCGATTTCAAATTTATTAAATGCAATGGTAATAAAGGTATATGATTCGATATGTATAGTGAAAATGTGAAAAGCATGTAAAGACATTTTGACATTCGGGCTTTTATGCCTAGCAGGCCTTATGCCGGTGTTATCTATCGGGCTTTTATGCCTAGCAGGCCTTGTGCCGGTGTTATCTATCGGGCTTTTATGCCTAGCAGGCCTTGCGCCGGTGTTACTTTTCAGGCTTCTACGCCTAGCAGGCTTGTTGCCGGTGATGTAATTTACTAAAGAGGAATGAAATCCTGGTCAAGAATATGGTTCGGGTAAGTATGTGAGGTTTGTTATGTTAAATATTACTTGTGCCAAATTGACATCGATGAAGGTAATTTGACGGAAGTCGAGTTTAGAAAATGCTGTTATGTGACAATCGATTTGCATGTATAACTGCTAAGGAAGTAGGCTATCGAATTATTAATATTTGACCTTGTGTAAACTAGTTGCTTAGTTGTTTATGTAGAATGCCACATGTGTATTGTTGTATTTTCGTAAATAATTAAATGTTTTAATTTCTATGAGTTGGGACTTACTAAGCTAGTAAGCTTAATCGTGTGAGATGTTTCCTTTGTTTTATAGATTAGGAGCAAGCCACAAGCTCACCGGGATCGTTGGAAAGTCGCTCACACTATCAACCTACATTTTGGGGTACTCCTTCATTTTGGGTTGGTTTTAAACGAAGGCATGTATAGGGTAGGCTTGGACTTGTTTGAGGAAGTATCACGGTTCATATGTAAACCCTAAAGGAATGGCCATGCGAATATGGCTAAATTTCTAGTTAAGTACGTTGTTGTATTGTTGATGTGTATGTTGGTTCTTGATGGCAAGGTTTATGCTTTCTAATCAAAGTTAAATCACTTTGTTAAGGAAATGTTTATATACGGAATGAATCCTTGAATTAGGAATGTAGGTAGGTTTGGTTAGAAGCTAGTCTTTCATAAATTGCGACAAAACAACTGGTAGTAACAGCAGCGATGCGAGTTAGAAAAATCACCAAAAATATGGTATATTGAATAAAAAGGTGAATGAGACATGGAATTAAACCTTATTGTGTCTATTTTTACATGAAAGAAACAGAGTAGGCAAAAGATTTATACATTATGAGATAATTCAGTTTTAGTGAGACCTGCTCTGAATGAATTCGTGAGTCACTGCTCTGTTTTGGAAAAATTGTCATAAATTGTACAAAAATAATTAGGAAGCATGGTTTATATGTGTAAAACCCTTATTAAGTCTATTTTTCATTGGAATAAACTATAACAGTATATGAAACTTGTGCAACGAGATAACTGTATTCATGTAGAGACAGGTCAAAATTTTCAGACACTGTAATAAGGGTAACTTTGATGAATAAACTGTACTAATTGGCCACATGAAAAATTCTAGAAAAATTATGGTGAATAGATATATGAGTCTACTTTCAAGGAAAATTTACGGATCTGAATTTCGAATTTTGTAACTCGAGTTATAGCCAAATTAGTCGGCACAACGCAGTTTGACAGCTTTAAGATTTTCATGTTTTAAATTTGTAGTCAAGTCTAGTAATGCCCCTTACTTAATTCCGGCGATGGTCTCGAGTAAGGGGTGTTACAATTAAAGGCTAAAAGAATGGTGAGAAAATGATACGAGGCCTTCTAACTTTCGTTCAAGCTCTGGAGGCTAAGGAGTTGACTGTTGGGGATGTCAGAACAGTGAAAGAGTTCTCTGATGTTTTCCCAGAAGAGCTTCCAGGATTACCTCCGAATCACGAGGTGGAATTCAGTATTGATCTTCTTCCAGGAACAGCGCCAGTGTCTATTGCCCCATATAGAATGGGGCCAAAGAAGTTGGTGGAACTGAAAGCCCAAATTCAGGAACTATTGGACCGGGGTTTTATTTGACCCAGTGTGTCACCTTGGGGAGCGTCGGTGTTATTTGTTAAGAAGAAGGATGGCTCAATGCGGATGTGCATTGACTATAGGCAGTTGAACAAGTTGACGATTAAGAATAAGCACCCGCTGCCTAGGATAGACGATCTGTTTGATCAGTTGCGAGGTGCTTCGGTCTTTTCAAAGATAGACTTGAGGTCAGGTTATCACCAGCTTAAGGTCAAGGAGTCAGATATTCATAAGACAGCTTTCCAAACTTGTTATGGTCACTACGAGTTCCTGGTGATGCCGTTTGGGTTGACCAATGCACCAGCTGCATTTATGGACATGATGAACAGGGTATTCCAACCCTATCTGGACCGGTTTGTTGTGGTGTTCATAGACAATATTTTGGTCTATTCAAGTACGGTAGAGGAGCATGATTCGCATCTTCGGGTGGTTCTGCAAATTCTGAGAGAGAAATAGCTGTACGCCAAATTCAGTAAGTGTGAATTTTGGCTGAGGGAAGTTACCTTTCTGGGACATGTTGTGTCTACTGAAGGAATTAGGTTGATCCCCGAAAAATCGAGGCCGTGTCGGATTGGAAACCGCCTAAGTCTGTGGCAAAAATTCAGAGCTTTCTTGGTTTGGCAGGGTATTACAGAAGGTTTGTTGAGGGGTTCTCATTAATAGCTGCATCATTAACTAAATTGTTACGAAAAGGGATACCGTTTGTCTGGTCAGTTAAGCAACAGGAAAGTTTTGAGAAGCTGAAGAGGATCTTGACTGAGGCTCCAGTGTTGATTCAGCCTGAGGTTGGGAAGGAGTTTGTAGTTTACTGTGATGCGTCGCACACAGGGTTAGGATGTGTGCTGATGCAGGAAGGGAAGATGGTGGCATATGCGTCTCAGCAGTTGAGACCAAATGAAGTGAATTATCCCACGCATGATCTGGAATTGGCTACAGTAGTGTTTGCTCTGAATATCTGGAGACATTATCTATATGGGGAGAAGTCCGTCATATACGCAGACCACAAGAGCCTAAAATATCTCCTTACCCAGAAGGAGTTGAATTTAAGACAGAAGAGGTGGATCGAATTATTAAAAGATTATGATTGCTCGATCGAGTACCACCCGAGTAAAGCAAATGTGGTGGCAGATGCATTAAGTCGTAGGGTGATCTCGGACTTAAGGCAATGTTTGCTCATCTCAGCTTATATGATGATGGAAGTTTATTAGCTGAATTTCAAGTGAAGCCTTCTTGGGTCTGTCAAATTAAAGAGAAACAATTGTCTGATGAGTCGCTAGGCTCGAAACTTCAGTTAGTGGCAGGAGGTGAGACAGAAGATTTTAGTGTGAACAGTGATGGGGTATTGTGCTTTCGGGGAAGGGCTTGTATGCCGAGGGATACCGAGTCGAACCAGATGATTCTTCAAGAAGCGCATAGTAGCCCATACGCTATACATCCTGGTGGGAGTAAAATGTATAGGGATTTGCGAGAGCAATTCTGGTGGCCGGGTCTGAAGCAGGAAGTGACTGAATTTGTGGGTAAATGCTTGACGAGTCAGCAGGTGAAGGCAGAACACCAATTGCCTTCGGGGTTGCTTCAGCCAGTAAAGATTCCACTCTAGAAGTGGGAGAGGATAACGATGGATTTTGTGAGTGGGCTACCCCTTACGCCTATGAAGAAAGATTTAGTGTGGGTAATTGTGGATCGGTTGACGAAGTCTGCTCATTTCATACTGGTTCGGGTTGATTACTCATTACAGAAGTTAGCCAAACTTTATGTGGCGAAGGTTGTGAGATTGCATGGAGTACCTGTGTCTATCATATCAGACAGAGACCCCAGATTTACGTTGAGATTCTAGAAGGCGTTGCATCAAGCGTTGGGTACTAGACTGGATTTCAGCACAGCGTTTCATCCACAGACTGATGGTCAGTCAGAAAGGGTAATTCAGATCTTGGAAGACATGTTGAGAGGTTGTGTTATTGACTTCAGGGGTAGTTGGGAGGAGTTCCTACCGTTGGCAGAATTCGCATACAACAACAGCTATCAATCCAGTATTCAGATGGCACCCTACGAAGCATTGTATGGTCGGAAATGTCGCACTTCTACTTGCTGGACAGAGTTGGGTGAGCGACGGTTGTTGGGTCTAGAAATGGTTTTTGAAACAGAGGAAAAGGTTAAGTTAATTTGGACTCGGTTGAAGGAAGCTTCTGACAGGCAGAAATCTTATGCTTCAGACGGAAGAAAGTTAATTCAGACTCGGCTTTTCTTAAAGGTTTCACCATGGAAGAAAGTTCTAAGGTTTGGACGGAAGGGCAAACGGAGCCACAGGTTCATCGGGCCTTATCGTGTGTTGAAACGTGTGGGACCAGTAGCTTATCAGCTCGAGCTACCTTCAGAATTGAGGTAGATACATGATGTATTTCATGTCTCGATGTTAAGGCGCTACCGTTCGGACCCATCTCATATAGTGCCGGTGGAAGAAACGAAGTGAGACCCGATTTATCTTTTGAGGAGGAACCAGTGCAGATCCTAGACCGAGATGTTAAGGTGTTGCGGAAAAAGACGGTTCCATTGGTTAAAGTGTTGTGGCGAAATCACGATTCGAAGGAGGCCATGTGGGTGCCAGAGGATGTGATGCGGCATCAATAACCTCACCTCTTTTGACCAGGTAAATTTTGAGGCCGAAATTTTCTTTAAGGGGGTAGAACTGTAACATCCTGGAATTAGGGGCCTTGCATTATTTAATGTTGCTGAGTGTTGGCATGTTTTGTTTGTTATTTTGATGTGTTTGTGGGTCCCGGGAAGGCTCGGGGTTAAGCTTGAGCCTTGGTTAAAATTTTATTTTTAGGCATTATAGGGGAGAGCTAGCAGAGGCAGGCCTTAAGGGTAATTAATTGTGTTTTGTTAAGATAAGAAAAAGAGGTGGTAAGGTGGCAAGGAGACGCCACTTAAAGTGCATGGAAGTGGCGTCACATGGGAGCAGTAGGGAGAAGGGGTTCAAGTTGTGTCAGCAGCATTTAGGAGTTTTATTTTTTTTGTATTAGGGAACTAAGGTGGTGGCTTTCAACTGGACTCTTCAGGGTGGTTGGGGGAAGGAGTCAAAGGGTTTGAATGAGTGGCTATGAGGTGATGGTGGAATTTGAATTGGTCAACTGATTCAAATGGATGAAGGGGAGTAAAAGTAGGAGCTGAACAAGGGATTTGGTGGCTAGTTGGGTTGTTGGCCGAAAGTGGAGTGTTGGAAGGGGGAGGATTTCGGTTTTGTGCTAGGAGAGGGGGTGCCGAAAATCTTTTGGGGTCTTAGGCTTTTCTTTTGTTTTCTTTGGAGTCTATTCGGTCATTAAGGGGAGTGTGGAGAGCCGATTCTTGGCAAGTCTTTTTGAGCTCTTTTTTTTTTTGTTCTCTCTTTGATTTCCTACTGCCTATATGCCGAAATTGCTAGTGAACTTTCATTTCTTTTTCTTCTTTGACCTTTAGCTGAAATCTGAGAGACCATTCGAGCATCCCTCTTCTTCATCTTTTCACCTGTGACTCTCTTGCCTACATTAGCCGAACCCTCTTTCACTTGGTAGCCGAACCTTAGTTTCATTTTACTCATCATTTCCACCACTCTTCCTCTTCTTTTTCTTCTTCTCTAAGCTGAAACCTCTGGAGCCCCCTTTGCCGAATCTCTTCTTTCCCTTTACTCATTCTCTTTAACCTTACAACCGAAATCATCATTTCAATTCTTTGTATTCCATCTTCCTTCTCTACTTTTCTTCTTAAGCCGAAACATTATTTCATCTCCTTGACGCCTTGCTTTCCTCTCCTTAGCCGAATAGCCCCTTGGTCAAGTGAATCGATTCCACCCTGCTGTGGGAGTATTGAAGGTAATGTTTTTCTCTTTTGCTGCAAAAGCCGAATCTCTCTCTCTCTCTCTTCCATTTCTTTGCGACTTCTATCTCTTTTCTTCTGTAAAACTCCTTAATCTCTATTCTCACTAATCGGATATTTGCTTCATCTTTTCTTTCCGAATCAATGTCGTGGAGTAGCCTAGGGTGTGAAGGGTCATATTTTTGTCTGACCTGCTTTGGTTTCCTTCACCTGTTTCAACGCAAGGTAATTTCGACCAATACCCTTTGTCTTCTTTAAGTCTCTTTTTGATTAGCCATGTATTCAAAGGCTATCTGTGACTGTTAGGCTGAATTTCTACTCTCTCGCAACTTATCTCGGTTTCGAGGGCAAAGTAGTTGTGGTACGGTTCATCAGTAACCAAGGTAAGAGATTATTTTCTTAGATCCCATGATTAGTATTCCCTCTGGGTCTTGGTTGCCTTAATCAACGTTTCCTTATTAGACAAACGACGTCTCTCTGACCTCTGATCAAGTCTGCTTCATGCATGCAAGAAACGGTTAATCCAAGGAAGGGAGCGAACCCCTAGTTTCGGGTCCTAAGTTTAAAAAGCATGCTGTGTCAGCAGTTCAGGATTTTTCGCCGGGCTATGGTAGAGAGCCGACGTCTGCCTGGGATAGGCAAATAGTCATCGTCCCTACTAACGAAAGTGTTGACGTAGATAGTTTGGTATTACACATTTTCAGGTGTGTATTACTCACACGCCTTCTATGTTAATTGTATTATTAACTGTAAAGGCTGAAAGCCAAAATAATTGATGTGATAGGCAAAATACCCTTATGGGTGAGGTTGGAGACGCCGGGTAAGTTCTTCGATATTGATATTGTTTTTAATAGGCATGTATGTATATTTTGATGTTATGCATGTATGAGATAAGATCTGTTATACACTATGATATTGTTTGCATACATATTGTGCACGATATGAAGAGCATGGGCTCGGGAATGTATGAAAAGTGGAGGGAGAATCAGTGACTACTGTCACGAGTGGTCTAAGTACCACGGTGGTTGAAACCACGAATATTCTAATCAGTGACTTATCTCGGTGGTCAAGTACCACAGTGGGTTGGCCCCACGTATACGCTATTTATCAGAGATCGTCACGGTGGTCTAAGACCACAGTGGGTTGGCCCCACGAGTACATTATAGTGACTTTGTCACGAGTGACTACGGTCACGAGTGGTCTAGGACCACGGTGGTCATGAACCACAGTGGCATAATGCCACGGCTGCTTTGGATGGAGAGCTAAACCGGGATGGGTTACATTGCATACAAATGACATGTGCTGTACTGAATGGGCTAAGGCCTAGTTTGCATTACTCGGGGATTTACACACTGAGTCTCGATGACTCACCCATTTGCTAATTTTGCAGGTAATCAGTAGATGGCGGGTTTTGGGCTGAGATGGACTCGAGGTGGCCATGCTTTGCAAGTTATTCAGTAAACTTGAACTTTATTTTAAATTTATTTTTATTTTGGGATTTTAAATTGTAATAAGGCCGCTTTAACGTTAACTTTTGTTTTGTGAGGTTTTGTTTATAAGCTGATTTTATTCATGCTATGAACAGTAGAAAAATGGGGTTTTCTTAAAAGCATAAAAAGAAGTTTTCCAAATTTATAACAAATGGATAATAAGCCATAAATAATTAAAACTTTGGATTTTTCTTAATATTGCTAATACCATTTTTCAAAAGATCACGTACCTCAACGCTGTTTTCAAATGTCACCTACAAGATCTTCCAAACTCTGGTTTTTAAAATAAACCGGTTTTTATCACCTAGTTACCCTTAATAAGAGTTTGACAAGTTTTAACTTAACCAAATTCTGAATAGCCCTTAACGTGGAATTACTACAACTAGGCAATTCTTCTCAAATTGCGATGTTTTCCAAAGTTTTCAATCTACTTCCTCTGTAACAATCCAGATTCGGTCGTAACGTTTTGACCGGGTTTGGGGTGTTACAGCTTAAGGGCATATTGGTTGTATGTGATCATACCATTTGTTTAAAGCTTGATCATGCTTATGTTGGATGCCTTATTATAGCTTGTGTATATGTGCATTTTTGGGTGTAGGTTTATACCAAATGGGGTGAGAAATATGGCTTGTAAAATGACCTATTTTCATCCACACAGGCGTGTGCCGCAGCCTTGTGTGACACACGGCTAGGTGACACGGTCGTGTGTACCCTGTAGCTTTCATAGGATTGCAAGTCAGGCTGTTACATGGCCTAGCACACGGCCTAGCACACGGGTATGTGAGGTTACTTCGAAGGGTACACAACCTAGCACACGGGCGTGTGGCTTGGATGTGTGGGCCAAGTAAGTGAGTTACATGGGCACAGGCACGGGCTGGGACACGACTGTGTGTCTCCTTTGTGAATTCCTACATAGCCTAAGATAGGGGCATATCTCTTGGCCATGTGAGTCACACGGCCCTGTGGCCTCTGCAGCTTTGAAAATTTTTAATGTTTTCTGGAAAATTCTCTAAATTTCTGATTTTGTCTCGACTTGTTTTTAACGCGTATTTAAGGCCTTGAAGGCTCGTATAAGGGACAATATGTATGTTTTTTGTTGGTTTTTATTACGAATATTGATTTGTTATGAAATATTTTAAATTACCATCAATTTGATTCGTAATCTCTGGTAATGCCCCGTAACCCTATTCTGATGACAGGTTCGGGTTAGGGGTGTTACAATGCTTCTTACCTTAAGTAGTTGGTGATAAAATATTGCGTATGATGTTATTGTGATTTATATATTATTGTCAATAATGTGATTAATTAAAGTTTGGGAAGTTCTAAAATGATTACTGATTTTGAGCCTAAGGTAAGCACTCTAATTTGATTTCTGTGATGATTGATTTGTCGTATGATGATAAAATATAATATGTTTTGACACTCATGTTTTGTGACATTATAGCATGATTTTGTTTCTTGTTAATTTGATCTCATATTGTGAGATTAATTTATGATTTTACAATATTTGATCGCATGTTAAGCATGCCTACTGTTGTAACACCCTATACCTGGCCCAATCGACGAGCTCGAGTAATAGGATGCTACACCACTGTCTCATCATCAACAAAGCATAAAACATCTCAATGGCATGCGTTTAACATCATAATCAAATAACTACATATGGTCTAAGTCTAATCTCCCCTAGACGGTGCTAAAAACATGCTTAAAGTCCATTAATCATAAATTTCTAAAAGGTCATGTAGGTATCAAATCTCAGTCGATGGTATCGATATTTCTCATAGATGGTATCAATACCGCTTAGAAAATCGATACCAAATTAGTGTTATTTTTTTGCAAAATTTAAATCCAGCAAACTATCGATACTCGAGAAATAGTATCAATACAAAATCTGACTCCCTGCACATTTGAAATATCATAGAGGTATCGGTACTAAATACCTAATTATTGATACCTCTGCACAAAACAACAAAAAATAACACCAAAATAGAGCATTTAACACAACCATACCTTACCAATTCAATATGCATCTTAACTCCAAAGTTCGACATAAAAATACCCAAAGTTATAACTCAAGCATCGCCAATGATTTAAGCTAAGCAATACCAATAAAATAATGTCAAACGTATATAAATTTAGAGAGTAAAAAATCCAAGTAATCATCCAAAACATCATGCCAATATTCATGCAAAAAATCTACCACATTGCCTTATCCCCACAGTTTAGAAAAATCGCTATAAAATCACCTACTCAATCATTGAGCCTAACTTGGATCACTCCCTTGGAAATTTTTTGCACCACTCACATCGTAACGCTAATAGTCTGCAAATGTTTAAAAAGGAATAGGTAATCTTAAACAAGCTTATTGAATTTTAGAATAACCACAAAGTATACACAACATCAAAGGTTAAGCAAGAGCATACTACCACATATTCACAACCATATTCTAATCGAGTCACGATAACATATTCACGCTTCATTAAATCATAAAACTAGTATATACTCTCACGTACAACTACACTCAACTTATATACAAATAGTTCATTTTACAATAATTCATCAAGACTAAACAACATATACATGCTTTAATAACTCATAAGTCCAGCTTATATCTTCACATTCATTCACAAGTTAAATGAAAATGACTCAAACCATAATTACATACGCTATTTACTATGAGAACATACTAACATTTTCATGAAACTTAAATCGTCTCATTTAGCATATTTTTTTACATGTTTATGCATCCATCTCACATCATATTATCACAATAAATAAGATCACATTTAAATGATAATTTGGCACTTGAGGCTATGAAACATAAAAGTGGGCTCTATCACCACACATCGAATACACAAATCTCCAGCACACCAAATGACTCGTAGAGTCAAACATATCCCAAAAGCATAGCATCGTGAGGCAGAAGCTACTACTTTCCTTGACTGCACCAACACGCAACCCAAACCATTAAGTGACACATCACTATAAAAACATATTCTGTCCCAGGTTTAGGCTGAGTCAATACTGGATCTTTTATTAACATGTTTTTTCAACCGATCAAAACTCTGTTGAAACTTATTCAACCAAACAAATTCAGCATTTTTATGTAGTAACCTGGTCATAGGTGAAGCAATGATCGAGAAGTTTTTAACAGATTGACAATAGTAACCCGTTATACAAAAAAAAAAAAATTCACCCTTCAGCAACATTTTTTGGAGTTTTCCAACTCATTACAGTAGAAACTTTACTTGGATTGACTCGAATCTTGTTAGCTGATACTATATGTCACAAAAATCCAAACTGACGAAGCTACAATTCACATTTACTGAACTTTGCATACAACTATTTTTCTCGAAAAGGTTGTAACACAATTATCAAGTGTTGAACATATTCAAATTTTGTTTTAGAATAGATCAATATATCATCAATGAACATAGCCACAAGTATATCAAATGAGGCTGAAAACCTTAATTCATGAGATCCATAAAAGCACCAGGAGCATTTGTTAATCCAAATGGCATTACTAGAAACTCGTAGTGGCCGTAACGAGTTCTAAAAGCAGCCTTTGGCACATAACAATCTTTAACTCGCAACTGATAATACCCAGATCTAAGATCTATCTTCGAGAACACTGTAGCACCTTTTAATTGATCAAACAAATTGTCAATACGTGGCAAGGGGTAGTTATTCTTTATTGTGACTTTATTCAATTGTCTGTAGTCAGTACATAATCTTAAGGAGCCATTTTTCATTTTCACAAACAACACAGGTGCACCCCAGGAAGATACGCTCAGTCAAATAAACCCTCTGTCTAACAATTCTTACAATTGTGCTTTCAAATATTTTAACTCAACAAGTGCCATATGGTGATATCGATATCGGTGCAGTTTTAAAAACCAGATCGATAACAAACTTAACTTCACGGTCAGGGGGAAAGCCTGTTAACTCTTCGAAAAATACATCAGGAAACTTATTAACGACCAATAGTTGATCTAACTTCAATTATGAATATCTAGTATCAAGTATATATGCTAGAAATGCCTCACCACTTTTACGTATCAACCTCTGTGCAGAAATAGCTGAAACGTTTCTAGCAATACTGTTCGGTCTGCCAGATTCAACTAAAATCATTTCTCCCATCTCACATTTCAAATCAATCTGTTTCTGTCTACAATTTACCACGACATCATGTAGTGATAACCAATCCATACCCAGAATAACATCAAATTCCCCGAAAGGGTAGTAGCATCAAATCAGTAGGGAATTCATCGCCTTTATTTTTTAGTGGACATTTACAACAAATTAAGTTAACTATCACACTCTGACCCAGTGGATTAGTAACATGAATGTCATATTTAGTTGATTCAACAGGTAGTTTCTTTTCCGTTACTAATGTAGTGCAAATATAAGAATGAGTTGACCCATGGTCAATCAGTGCATATACAGTAACATCAAAGAGATAAAAGGTACTGGCAATCACATCAGGCGCAACAGCTTCCTCTCTAGCTCAGATGGCATATGTTTGAGCAGGTGCTCTAGTCTCTGATCAGAAAACTGTATCTTTTACTCTCGTACGAGGGGTCTCAGTAGTGCTGTTTTCGCCGGACGTCTACCTTTCTAAGATGTAGACATTTTCTTTTCATTATGTTCTTCACTTTCTTTCAATTTTCTAGGACAATTTTGTAGAAAATGATCAGTAGATCTACATCTATACCATGCCCCCAATTTAGTTCTGCAATCACCAGTATGAAAATTTCCACAATGTTTACAATTGGGCTTCAAAGTGTTCTGTACACTTTTCACACTATCAACTGGCTTTGTAGGAGATTTAAGATCATGCTGAATTGATTTATTTTTGTTCGGATGCTCAGATGCTGAAGTAGCTTGACTAAAGTCTTCTTTAGTCTTCTTCGCTGGTGGTAAAGAAAATGACTTAGAGAAGCCTCTCTTATTAAATTCTCGAATCCGCTTATCTCTTTGTATTTTGCAGTTGTACTTTTTTCCATTTTCTGTGCACGATCAGATAGAACAACAAATTCTTAGATTTCATTACCTCCAACCATTATTCTAATTTCATCATTCAGGCTGTCTTCAAATCAAATACACATTTCTTCTTTAGTTGGCACAGTTTCTCGAGCATATTTACTAAGATACATGAACTCTCTCTCGTATTCAACCATTGACTTATTTCCTTGCTTTAATTTAAGAAATTCTCTCTTCTTTTTGTCTAGATATCGTTTACCGTCATATTTCTTTTTAAACTCAGTCTGAAAGAAATCTTAGGAAATTTTATCTCTCGGTACCACATCTATCAACATAGTCCACCAACTATATACTTCTTCTTTTAATAGTAAAACGACACATCTAAGAAAATCATCAGGAGGGCAAGTCATTTCTTCAAAAACTCGTAGAATATTCTGAAGCCAATATTCAGCTTTGACAGGATCATCTTCCAACCTACCTTGAAATTCTTCAACACCACACTTCCTAAGCTTTTCAATCGGTATACGTCGTTTAGATTCAATCATAGGAGGATGTGGGGGTGCAACAGGAGATATAACAGGGGGTGGAGGTTGTTGAGATGCAATATTCATTTGCATAAATTCATTAAACCACTAATTCATAAACTGAAAAAACATGTTTTTAAGTTCATTTTCAGATACTTGTGGAATTGGAATATTATTATTCATCCCTTGTTCTACGGTCGGAACATTACTATTAACCTTATTAATGTCAGCATGACTAGATCCAACCAACATATTTACAATCTATAAGAAAAACAAAGGTTAGATTGGATCAAACACATCACACTATCACATATTTATATGGCATGTAATTTTAGGCATTACACACGCTATGTTCAGTTCGGGAACCTACTAAACTATAGCTTTAATACCACTAAAAGTAACACCCCTAACCTGTATCCATTGTCGGAATAAAGTTACAGGAATGCTATAGCAAATTAACAGAAATAAATAGGTAAAATCATAATCATTACAATATAATTTCCCAAACATCATAAAGTAATTGAATTACTATAATAACTTACACCTACGAGGCTTAAATCAAGCTTTAGGGACTAAAGAGTTAATCTTAAAACCCTTAGGGAATAATTTGAAACAAATCAGGAAATTTCAAGAAAATATGAAAAATTTCAAAAACAAGGGACACACAGTCGTGTGGAATGCCCCAGGTAGTGTAACTTTTGAAGTTAGGACACACGACCGTGTCCTAGCCCATGTAACTCACTAAGTTGATACACACGACCGTTTGTCAGGTTGTGTAACTCACTGACTTAATACACACGACCGTGTCTCAGACCTTGTGTGTAACAACCCTAACCCATATTTATCATCGAAATAAGGTTATGGGGCATTACCGGAGTTTACATTTTAAAACTATCAAGAATTTAAAACATTTAATTCACAACATTAATCAATGCAAAACTAATCAATGACATACATATTTTCCCTTATACGAGGCCTCGAGGCCCTAAAAAATCATTAGAAACAAGTTGAGATTAAATCGAAAACATATAGAATTTTTAGGAAAAAAGATGAAAATTTTCAAACTGCAGGGGCCACACGGCTGAGACACACGCCTGTGTTTCAGGATGTGTGGACATTCGAAGTATGGACACACGGTCGTGTCCCAACCCATGTAGCTCATTGACTTGGGTCACACGGCCAAGCCACACACCCGTGTGCCAGGCTGTGTACCCTTCGAAATGAACTGTAACAACCCATTTTTAGTTAAATCAAAACAATGGTTTTGAGACAAAAAACCGAAGTCAAAATATTTATTTTATTATTATTTTGAGGTCTACAACATGATAGTATGATTGCATCAAAATTTCGTTAAGAAATTTAATCGTATGCATGCTCAATTCGATAAAAAGGACTAAATCACATAAAGTACAAAATTGGAGTTCTATAAGCTAAAGGGATTTAATAGCTATGAAATTAAATGGTTGGAGGGCTTATGTTGTAATTAGACCACTAATAGCATGAGTGGACAAATATGGACACTTATTATTGGACTTTAAAGGTTATATGTTAAGGTTAATTAAGTAATTTAGTAAATAAAAGTAAAATTAATTAAAACAAAGGTGTCATCTACTTCATTTCACCAAAGTTCAGCCGAAATTCACCATAGGAGGAGAGCTAGATTCGTTCAAGCTATTTTTCATGCATGTAAGTGCAATTTTGCTTGGTTTTTAATGATTTCTATGCTTTTGGAGTCGTTGTAGTTTAATCTAGCTAGCCTAGGGACTAATTTGCAAAACTGTGAAAAGTCTTGGATTTTACCATTGATGAACGTGTATGTATTTTGATGTTTGATGATAGGAAATGGATGGTTGTTTTTAGATAAACAACATTTGTTAAGTGATTTTTGATGAAATTTCAAATTAGGGATTTATTTGTAAAATGTGTAAAATTCATGGTGAAATGTGTGAAATAATGAAAAATATGGGCTGCTATGGATATATATAAATAATTTGGCTAGCATGCGTGTGGGTTAAATTGTATGAATTTGCATTTTTATGAGCTAGGGACTAAATTGTAAAGAATTCGAAATTTAAGGGGGAAAAGTGTAATTTTTCCAAAACATGATTTTTGGGTTAAATTGAATATAATGATATTTAAATAAGTTAAATTTGATTATATATAGATCAAGAAAAGTAACATACGAAATTAGATCGGGGTAAAAATAAAATAGTGGATTGATAGCTCGATTCTCCCCGTATAAATTCGAGGTAAGTTCGTATGTTCAATAAGCATTAAATTATTCGTATTTGAATGCTTAATTGATAAAATTGTGATGACACGACACTATGAAAATTCTCGACAAGTTATCTGCAATGTATAAATCCCGGTTGAACCGTAGGAATAGATAGGATACAAATAACATGTCATTAGGGGTTATTGTGTTTTTGGTGATGGTCTGTACGCTCTACTGGTGGCTAAGTTTTCCGGCATGTGTCGCGGTTACTCGTCAGCTTGTGTGAGCAGCACCATCTAGCTACGTCTTTACGGTTAGCTTGTGTGAGCAGACCTGGTGATAGCTCGAGATGAGCATTTACATATGAAATATGAGATTGAGATGATTTCGACCATGAATTGGCACTTAGGGTGCGAGATTCCCGAGTATCTGATATTATTCCAAATGGTTCAACGAATATAGTGATGGTATGAAAGAATAAGTGATTGATACGTATCATAACAGGTATGTATGTGAATCATATAAGCTTTGAGTCTATGAAACTTGTGAATTTCATATCTAACCTTGTGAATGAATATGTGATAGGTTTGTGGATCAATAAGAGTTATATTATGATATGTTTGATTACTTAAATTGTGTTCATGTGGTAAGTTGTAAGTTGAGTTTATTGCTATACGAACTTACTAAGCTTAATAGCTTACTCTATTTACTTTTCCGTGTTTTATAGTGATTTCGAAGCTTGCTTGGATTGGGAGTTGTCTGAAATCTCATCACACTATCCAGCCGTTGTTTTGGTACTTTTTAACTTGTGTACTTGGTTATATGGCATGTATAGGTGTTGTGGTTAATATGGTCTATATGTTTGTAATGTTGATAGCTAATTGATTTGGCTTGTAAATGATATATGTTTTTGATTATGTGTTTAGCCATGTGACTTGGCTTATTTTGGTATACTTGGTTATGTATATATGTGTAAATGGCCTTTATATTTGGTTTATAATTGCTATGTGAATGCCTTGTTGTGAATGAGTACTTATAAAATGGTTGAATTTGAGAATGCGGTATGCATATTGATTTAGGCACAAAGTCTAATAGGTGAGTTTGATCATTTAGGTGATTTTTGGATGCGAAATTGGTATGAATTTGAATGGCTATTTGGTACACTTATGAGCATTTTGGTTGTTGGTATTGTTAGTATATGATTATGGCTTGAAATTGGTTGGTTATAAGTGCCTATTTATGCATTGGTTGTTTATGCATTGTTGAACCTAGGTTGACAACATTTGGGTGAGAAATATGGCTTGAAAAATATCCTATTTTTGTTCACACGGGCAGAGACACGGGCGTGTGTCTCAGCTGTGTGTGACACATGGCAAGGTGACACGATCTTGTGTCCCCTGATACTTAATTAGAAATCAAGTTACTAGCTTAACACGGCTTAGCACACAGGCGTGTGGCTTGGCCGTGTGGCATAAGTCAGTATACCCTCCAGTTTTCACACGGCCTAGCACACGACCTGGCACACGGGCGTGTGAGGCCATTTTGAAGGGTACGCGGGCTAGTCAGATGGGTGTGTGGTTGGCTGTGTGACCCAAGTCAGTGAGTTACACGGGGTAGGACATGGGTTGGGACAAGACCATGTAATTCCATTTCAAATATCCACATGGCCTGTGACACGGGCGTGTCTTTGGCCATATGAGACACACGGTCTGGCAGCACGGGCGTGTGTCCCTTGTTCTTTGAAAATTTTCTATGTTTTCCTAAAATTTCCCTGAGTTCTCGGTTTAGTCCCAAACCACTTCTAATGCTTGTTTTTAGCCTCGAGGGCTTATATTAGGGACTATATGATTGTATTTGAATGATGTTTGTTTGGATATGAGAATTGTATGATTCTTTAATTGATAAGTCCGATAATTGTCCGAAACCCTATTTCGGCGATGAATACGGGTTCGGGGTGTTACATGAACCCACATGCTTGTGTGCCAGGTCGTGTGCCAGGCCATATAACAGCCCGACTTGCAACACTTTGAAAACTACAGGGAACACACAACCGTGTCATCTGGCCGTGTGTCACACACGGCTGAGACACATGCCCGTGTCTCTGACCGTGTTGGCGAAAAATAGGCCATTTACAAACCATTTTTCTCACCCATTCATGCATATAAACAAGTCTTCAATTTTCACTAACATCATGCATAAACAAGCTATTCAAATATAATAAATATGTATAAAACCAATGTGCCCAAAGGGCACCTCAATCTCATCACCTAAACATGTATAATCATATACTCAAATTGGCCAAAATGTTCAACTAACTTCTAACTAAGTTTATGCCAAAACCTACCATTTGATTTACCTATCCAATTCAAACCAAAAAGGTACCAAATATACTATTCTATAACTAGCACCAATAGCCATATATGTCATTGATAACAAAGGTACCAAGTCATCACATTCAAACATATCACAAGACTATCTATAACATGCATTTTAAACTACCATTCCATCTTTAATCATTCAAACACCAATATAGATATAAATGTTAGCATAACAACATAATTCATCAAACATTAAACCGTTCACAAGTGTTTGCCTCTATAACATTATATCAAGTGAAAAGATACATATATACAACCTAGAAAACAAAGTATCTAAGCACATAACTTTGTAGTTCATCATTATACCAAAACAACTAGACACACACACACAATATATATATATATATATATATATATATAGCCACATATACATGCCACAACCCTAAAGAGTTCAAAAGCTACCAACAACGATGGATAGTGTGAGCTGATGATTGGATCCATCCAATGTTAGCAAAAGTGATCTACAATGTAACAGACCGAATTTGACCCTAATCGGAACGGTGGTTTCGGGACCACGAATCCGAGTCCAAGAAATATTTTAATATTTTATTTTGTGTTTATTATGTGTGAATTAAAATGTGTGAAAGTTTCGTAGAAAAATTTTATCATTTGGGTGCTTAATTTGACAAAAAGGACTTAATCGCGTAAATTTTAAAAGTCTCAAACTATAGTGTAAAGTGCCTATTTGATGATGGCTTTTTAAAGTGGAGCATTAAAAGGGTAAATAACCCATTTTTGAGTTAGTGGGTGGCTTATGTCAAGAATAACCTTAAGATATATGTTAGTTTTTATTTTATATTAAAGGTTAAATTAGTAATTGAATAATTACTTTTATAATATGTTAAAATAACATAAACAAAACCATCATCTTTCTCACTCTCTCATGGCCGAATATTGAGAAAGAAAAGGGGGGTTTATGTTCTTTGATTTTCGGCACTTGGAAGCTTGATTTCAAGGTTAGTTTGAATTTGGTTTTTGTTAATTTTTACGTTTTTGAGATCGTTGCTTCAAACTGTAACTGACCCATGTTAAAATTTTTTAATCTAAGAATGTTTGAGGATCAGCTATTGATGGGTTTATATGGTTTTTGATGTTTGATGATGTTAGATAAAAGATAAGTTAAAAATTAGAATATTATGTATTGGAAATTTTGATGAATTTTTGTTTTTAGGGCCAAATTGTAAAAATGAAATTTTAGAGGGGCTTATTTGCAAAATAAGTGAAAGAAAAGGAATTGTGTAGTCCCTATACATATTCGGTCCTTAAGGGGTATTGAGAAATTTGGTGTATTTTGTGTTTTAGGCAAATAGGACTAAATTATAAAAATTTGAAATAGTAGGGGTAAAATGGTAAATTGCCTATTTATGTGCTTAGGGACTAAATTGAGATGAAATGTACTTGAATGAGCTAAATTTTAATGTGTTTTAGATCAAGAGCAAAGAAAAACGGATTTAGATTGGGGAAAGACGAAGGTTCTCGAATAGCTGATTTGCACGGTCTATCGACAGCCGAGGTAAGTCCTTAAGCACTTATATGTTCAAAAGTAAATTATAAACATGTTAAAGGATGAAATTTAATAATGTTGACTATAGAATTATGTGTTAGCTGAATGTAAAGGTGTTAAATTGGATTAAATATATTCTGTTAATGTGATGTGAACAAGTATATGTTTTCAATATGACAAGTGAATTGGTTTTGTGTATATGAATTGATGGCGATGTATATGATAAGAAATGTGAGTTAATGAATTGATTTGATAAACATATTCGGGCTTATTACCCAGCAGGCCTAGTGCCGGTGACTTATTTCAGGCTTTATGCCTAGCAGGCTTTGTGCCGGTGATATATGTCAGGCTTTGTGCCTAGCAGGCCTTGTGCTGGTGATTCATTTCAGGCTTACTGCCTAGCAGGCCTCGTGCCGGTGATTTATTTCGGGCTTTAATGCCTAGCAGGCTTTTTGCCGGTGATACGTCAAAACAGAGAGTTTGAGATGTATATACATAGTAGATTGATCTATAAGCTCTAAAAAGAAAAAGGAAATTAGCTTAGTATATTGGTAAGTGATAAGGTAAGTTAGTTTACTTTATATGAGCTAATTGTGATGTGATGAAATTAATGACTCGAATTGAATTTTATCTCAGGATATTAGGCTTATCATTGATTGGTATGATTTATATATATATATACGAGAAGTTGAGGTATAGACATATAATTGTGATACTTAAAACTTCGGTTATGAATATGATGTGCAATGAGATCGAAATTATGTTATGTTTCTGTAACTTGAAATATTCAAATGCATAGGTTGTATATATGAAATGTTATTGTATAAATTCATGTGATAAACTACTATTGATTAGATTAAGGATATGACTAATATTTGGCTAGGTGAAACTCGTATTGAATTATCTATGCTAATTGCCGTAAGAATGGAAGTTAAATTGTTAAGTATATGTGTATATGTCATAAATATGGCTTGAGACTTACTAAGCTAGCAAGCTTACTGTGTATATTCTTGTTTACCCTTGTTTTATAGATTTTAGGTTCAAGCTACGGACTCGAAGGATCCGGGAAGAAGTCAATCGCACTATCGACTTTCTTTTGGTATTGAATAACTTAGTTTTGTACTAAAAAGGGCATGTATAGGTTAGACTAAACAGTATAACTAATGTTTTGTAATCGTGTAAATATGCTAGCCATGCGAAAATGGCTATCTATTTTGGATAACTTGTTTCGTGTTTTGATGATATAGTTTGCTCATGCCATGAATTATCATTTATGTTTGGATGTGGTTTAGGCATTATATGAAATGGTTTAATAGATATATGCCATGACATGTATATGTATTTTGATCTTTGATGGTCACTTTGATAGATAAAGGTAGAATTTTAATCATGTGTATATGTGATAGGTTAATAGAGAGAGATGTTAGGCATTTGAATTTCATGAAATTGATATGAATATGAATTTGAGTTATATGCTTGTGAAGTATGTATTTAGATATGTATCAAATTCAGTTGTTTTAAATAGGGTGAATTATATTGAATAAAATGAGTATGTGTATTCGGCCAAATCTAGGTGACCATTGCAAATGTGGTTAAAATGTTTAAAATAGTTTAGGCATAGTCGAGTATGGAAAAGAGTGCATAATTGAGATGTATGCATTTTTATTTATATATTTATATATGTATTCGGCTTGTTGAATTACTTGTTTTTATTGAGTGCATGAAATCGTTAAACTCGGTTTATGCTAGGTAATGTACATGAAATGCCAATAATGGAACCATGCATATTCGACCTATTAAGTGGGTGTACAATTGATGTGTAATGGTTGCACGCATTAGTTTATTTGTAACAGGGACTTTATGCTATAAGAAGCTTAGACACTTATGAATTTTCATGAAATCTACTTGTTTATGTGATATTGATGTAATATACACGGTATGATGAATTATGTTCATCGATGTTTCTTTTGTGAATGATTTGGATCTAATATATAGGTTATGTGTTACACATGTGTTTATTATTTGTTTATAGATAATTCTTTAATAAAGATGATCATCCATGATTCAATTGTTTTAGCTTAAGTGTTAGATTGCATGGTAACACCTGTAAACCCTTATCCGGCGATGGACTCGGGTCAAGGGGTGTTACATACAAAACTTCACACTAACACATATAAGCTCATGATGCTTAGGAAGAACATAGCGAATAATTGAAATTAACATTATTTGAATAAAACACTTATTATTCGTGATTGAAGTTATCGAAATGTAATTAAGGCACGTAAGTGCGAATCATGGGTACCGAAGTACGACAGGGGCACATATGTGCATTCAGGGGTACCGAAGTACAACAGGAGCACATATGTGCGTTTAGGGGTACCGAAGTGCAACAGGGGCACGTATGTGCATTCTAGTGTACCTAGTACAATAGGGGCACGTATGTACGTTCAGGGGTACCAAAGTATAACAGGGGCACATATGTGCATTCAAGCGTACCGAAGTACAATAGGGTATAATTATATAACAGTTAACTATTTAATTAAAAAAATATACATTTAAATACATAGAAATTTAATTATACAATTTAATACTATGAACTTACATCGACAACTAACGCGTAGGAGTACGATCACTAATCCGTAACTTTCGCCTTCCCTTGATTTAAATCCGGTTGAGGTTTATCTTGATCTAAATAAATAAATTCAACGAATTTAATAACTATCCCATTCAATTCAATCCAAATTTATACTTTTGCAAAATTACATTTTACCTCCATAATTCTGATTTCATTACAATTTAGTCCCTAGCTCATAAAATGAAAATTCATGAAATTTTCCATTAACCCAACATAGCCGAATTTAATGTAGGTCCCTAAAACGCCCTACATTTCATTTATTTCAAAATTTTACGATGTATATTTTCTATTTTTCAATTAAATCCTTATTTGACAATTTCATAAAAAATCACTTAACAAAAGTTGTTTGTCTAACAACAACTAACCATTTTCTTCCATAAAACATCAAAACTCATACACATTCGTTCATGGAAAAACTCTAATAGTTTAACAGTTTCACAAATTAGTTCCTAAGCTAGCTAGATTAAGCTACAACGACCCCGAAAACATAGAAATCAATTAAAACAGGACAAAATCTACTCACATGCAAGCAAAAGTGTGATGGCCAAAAGTTTCAAGCTTTCATGGCTTCTCCTCCTTCAATATTCGGTTGAAAAAGATGAACATGCATACTTTTTTTTCTATATTTTAATATCTTTTAATTATCAAATTACAATATTAGCCTTATTAATTAACATTTATAATATCATTTTAATGACCATAAAAGACCACTAGCAATTTATATGGTCTAATTGCAACATAAGGACTCATACTTTAAAGTTCTATAACCATTTAATACCTTTAGCTACTAGAACTCCACTTTTGCACTTTATGCAATTTAGTCCTTTTCATCAAATTAAGCATGCAAACGATAAAATTTCTTAACGAAATTTTTATACGGTAATGCTAGGATGCTGTAGACATTAAAATAATAATAAAATAAATATTTTTACGTCAAATTTTTGGTCCTGAAACCACTGTTCTGAATTTACTAAAAACGGGCTATTACAACTCGTCCCCTAAAAAATTTTCGTCCCCTAAAATCTTAGCCGAAAAGAGGTTTGGATATTGTTTTCTGATAGCTTCCTCGAATTTCCAGGTGGCTTCCTCTATCCTGTGACGTTGCCAAAGAACCTTTATTAAAGCTATGCTCTTATTTCTTAATTCTTTAACCTCTAGAGCCAAAATTCTGATCGGTTCCTTGCTATACGACATATCAGGCTGAATCTCGAGATCCGCTGGTAAGATAACATGTAAGGGACCAGATCGGTATCATCGTAACATAGATACGTTAAACATGTTATGAACCTTTTCTAACTCTTACAGCAAATCTAACCAATACGCTACGGGTCCGATTCTTTCAATAATCTCATACGGCTCGATAAATCGCGGACTTAACTTTCCTTTGCAACTGAAATGAAGAACTTTCTTCCAGGGCGATAAATTCAAGAACACTCTATTGCCGATTTGAAATTTAATTTCTTTACGCTTAAGATCTGCATAGGATTTCTGTCGATCTGATGCTACCTTCAAGCTATCACGAATTACTTTCACTTTTTCTTCAATCTCCCTAATCAAATTAACCCCGTGAATCTTTTTCTCATTGAGCTCAGTCCAATATAAGGGGGTTCGACATTTACGACCATACAAAGCTTCATACGGTGCCATCTTTATGCTCGACTGATAACTGTTACTGTATGCAAACTCAAACAATGGTAAATATGTCTCCCAGTTGTTTTCGAACTCTAATACACAACAATGAAGCATATTCTCGAGTATCTAAATTACCCGCTCGGATTGACCATCGGTCTGTGGATTAAATGTAGTGCTAAAATGTAATCACTTACCTAGAGCCTCTTAAAGCTTGCTTCAGAATCGTGATGTGGATCTCTATCCGAAATAATAAAAATTGACACCCCGTGCAATCTGACAATCTCCGCAACATATAGCTAAGCTAATCTCTCAAGGGAATAATCTGTTTGTACTGGAAGAAAATGTGCTGACTTCGTCAGACGATCCACAACCACCCAAATTGCATCTTTCTTTCTAGGAGATAAGGGTAAACTCGATACAAAGTCCATCCTAACCCTCTCCTATTTCCATTCCGGTATCATCATTGGCTGTAATCAACCAGAAGGCACCTGACGTTCAGCTTTAACTTGTTGACATACTAAACATATCGATACAAAGTCAGAAATCGCTCATTTCATACCCGGCCACTAGTATATTTGCTTCAAATCACCGTACATCTTTGTGCTACCCGGATGAACCGATAAGCTACTACTATGAGCTTCATGCAAGACTTTCTGAATGAGCTCTTGATCGCGTCCAAACTAACCATGACAACGAATAAGGCAAGCGCACCTATCGTTTGGTAGTATAGCTATGGCAAGACCGGAAATATCGTATCCTCAAGGGCCAAGAGTACTAGTAATTACTATCTTTCTATTATTTAGCCTAAGAATTAAGGGAATTGATGTTTAATCTAAAACTAACTAATTACTAAGCTAAAGGTGCTAAGACACAAAGAATGAATTGGGGAAATGCTTTTGGGAAAACCAATTGATTAAGACAATACCCGAGGAAGAATCCATCTAGACTTCACTTTTTATTTAACCCTGAACCAGACGATTTATTCACTTGACTTGAACCGTAGGATTCCCTAATTTATATTAATTCCTCTCTCGAGGCTACTAACGTCTAACCCTAGGTTGATTAATTGAAATCTCTTTCTAATTAAAACCCCTATAGTTGCATTAACTCAATCTATGGACTCCCATAATAGGTTTGACCCTAATCCGGCATATTTTCATCGTCCTATCTCTAGGAGTGCGATCAACTCCACTTAACTATGCTAGATCTACTCTTAAATAGGGACTTTTGCTCCCCTGCCTAAGCACATCAATACTTGAATCAATATCCTGAAATATCAAAGAAAGAATTAAGAACACATAATTAAGAACAAATCAAGTATTTATCATACAGTTCAAAAAACAATAACAAGATCCGTCTTAGGTTTCATCTTCCTCAGGTATTTGAAGGGTTTAGTTCATTTTTATAAAAGAATACATCTCAGAAGAAAGTATAAAACAAAACATAAGAAAAACCCTAAAACCCCCTAAAGGAAATTCAAGGGAAAATCTTCCGTCTTGAGTATGGTTCCGTCTTCTTGAGACGTATCAACTGGCTATGTTTGAGTAAATCCCACAATTCGGCCCTCTCTGGCTTCGCTCTTCAGCCTCCTCCTTTTAGGTTACATTTAGGGTGTTTATATAGGCTTTCAAAATGTCTTTATTTGCCACTAAGTATCCTTTTCTGAGTGGAATTAAAACAGGTCACGGTAGGGACACGCCTGTGTGGCACGGTAGTGTGAATCAAGCCCAGGCCGTGTTCAAGTCTACTAAAGTGGCACGACCGTGTGGTTATCTCCAGGCCGTGTGGACTTCTTACTTTCGCCCATTTTCTCCGTTTTTGGCCCGTTTATCGTTCTTTCATCCTCCAATGCTCTCCTAAGTATAAAACATGAATTTAAAGGATTAGGAACATCAAATTTCACAATTCAGGGGATAATTCATCCAAAAGTATGTTAAATGTGTGATTAAAATATGTACATATTATGGTTTATCAAATACCCCCACAGTTAAGCATTTGCTTGTCCTCAAACATTGATAATTTAACCAAAAGGGTTCTAAATATTCAAACAATAAAACTCATAGTTTTTAAAGTACGAAAACATAGGTGTTTTGGAACGCTCCAAAAGTTAGGGGTTAGTAGTTTTGCTTAAATTCATGTTGTGCTTATTTGGCTTGTTGTTTGAGTGTGTTTGTGGGTCCTGTAGAGGCCTGGGTTTGAGGTTGAGCCTTGGAAAAATTTTACTTTTTGGCTCTTTAGTGGAGAGGGCTATTGAAAGCAGGACTTAAGTAAAATTGTGTGTGTTTAGGAGACACAAGTGGAGTGTGTGGTGTGGTGGCTATGGCGTCATTAGCAGAGTCGGAGGAGAAAGGTTCAAATTCCACAGATGGCAAATTGAAGGCTTTTATTTTGCTCAGGAGAAGACAAGAGGTTGAGTTAGAATCAAATACTGATAGAGAAGTGTTTGAATTGGTCAAGGTTGTTGGGTGAGTTTGAATGGGAGATGGAGAGTGAATTGAGGAGGAAAAAGGGGAGGAAATCTTGGGATTTCAAGTGGGGGAAGAGTTAGCCAAATATGGGGAAGTCGATAGGAAAATTCGGCCAATAGACTTGGCATTTGGTATAATGCATTTTCGGTTGTGTCAAAGGGAAGTGCCAAAATTTTCTTTGTATTTTCATTGGGAAAATGTTGTCATTTTAGCATTTTGGGGCATTTCAAGTTGGATTCTTTCCACAGTGAACCTCTGCCGAATTCACTCGGTTGCTTCTTTTTCTTTCTCTTCCCTTTCTGTTGCAAATTGCCGAAAGCGCTCTCCTCCACCTTTTCTTTCTCTTTTATTTCTCCTGTAGGTGCCGAATTGCTAAAGTTTTGCTCTTTTCTTCTCCTTTCTTCTCCTCAAGTCTCATCTTCTCAACCTTCCCTCCACTTTTAGCCGAATACCTACAGTTTTCTCCTCTTCTCACATTATTTTTTCTCTCTTGAACCGTTTTCTCTCCATAGCCGAACTTGTATTCATCAGCTAGCTTCTTTTCCCTTCATCTACAGTTGTGCAAGAAGTGTGACAATTGGTAAGTTATGGATTTTCTTTGTCAGTAACTCTGTTTCCGTTCGATTTCTGCTTTAATAACCTTATGTTGTCTCTTTCACTCTATGGCTAAGGTTACATTTATTTTTCTGTGTTTTGGCCATCATTGGGTTTGCGGATTTCTATAAGGCGAAGGGGATCAAGTGGGTTTGTGTTAATCAAATCTTGACTGTGGACTCATTGTTCAAAGGAGGTAGGTACGTTGTCATAAAACTTGGGTTGGCTGAATGTACCATATGTGGGTGTTGAGTGGTATGCGGTTTTAGTCACATTGATGGGTGTCTTTTGGTACAGATTCTTGTTAAGGACATGAAGCCAATCAACTGTGTCTAGTAATCTGGGTGTTTAAGGCCGTTTACTTTAACAAGGTGAGAGGAACATTTTGGGTTAGTTCTCTAAGTGATTAACCTTAAACAACATTTGGCTAATAAGGAATTTGATGATCTGTAGGGTTGATACGAAGGGCGAATCGTGCGTCTCTCTAAGGTGTGTAACAGTACCCTGTAATCAATCGTTTGCGAGAAAGCTGATAGGGTGTGTACTCACACCATTCTAATTGTAGATCGACAAATGCCGAAAAGCTGAAATACAGGCAAATAATGCCACACGAGCGTGCGATCGCACGTGTGGTGGATGATAAACCATAATATGAGCAAATTTTAATCCCACATTTAGCATACTTTTGGATGATTTAAGCCTTGAATTGTGTAATTTGGTGCTCCTAATCTTTTATTTTCATGTTTTATACTTAGGAGAGCACCGGAGGATGAAAAGAATGAGAAACGGGCCCAAAACAGAGTAAATGGGCCATATCAAAAAATTGACACGGCCTGGGCCCAAGCCACACGGCCATGCCTCATCAAACAAACTCGAACACGGCCTGGCCACGATTCACACGGGTGTGTGCCATGGGCGTGTCCCTGACGTGAGAAAGAAGAGTTTCATTCAGATTAGGGTACTTAGAGGAAAAGAAAGCCATTCCAAAAGCCTATATAAACACCTTAGAGGCCAACCTTTAAGGGCCGTCCAGCGAGGCCAAAGAGCCGAGCCAGAGGGGTCAGAATTGTGGAATTTACTCAAAGAAAGCCAGTTGATTCATCTCAAGAAGCCAGAGTCATACTCAAGACGAAGGATCGCTCTTCAATTCCTTCAGGGAGTTTAAGGGTTTTCTTATGTTTTGTTTTATCTTTTCTTCTGAGATATTTTCTTTTATTATTATGAACTAAACCCTCAGATACATGAGGGGGATGAAACCTAAGATGAATCTTGTTATCATTTGCTGAACTATATGATAAACATTTGACTTGTTCTTAATTATGTGTTCTTAATTCTTGTGTTGATATTTCCGGGATGTTAATTCAAGTATGATGTGTTTAGGTGGAGGAGCAAAAGTCCATGCCTAAGAGTAGATCTAGCATAGTTAAGCAAAGTTCCTCGCGCGCCTAGAAATAGGGTGACAAAAATCTACCGGATTAGGGTCAAACCTAATATGGGAGTCCATAGATTGAGTTAATGTAAATCTAGGAGTTTTAATTAGAAAGAGATTTCAATTAATCAACCTAGGGTTAGATGTTAGTCACCTCGAGAGAGGGATTAATATATGTTAGGGAATCCTACGTATAAAGTCAAATGAATAAATCGTCTGGTTCAGAGTTAGATAACAAGTGAAGTCTAGGTGGATTCTTCCTCGGGTATTGTCTTAGTCAATTGGTTTTCTCTCACAAGTGTTTTCCCTAATTTCATTCTTCTTTGTCTTAGAGTCTTTAGCTTAGTAGTTAGTTAATTTAAATTAAATAACAAATTCCCTTTATTTTAGGCTAGATAATAAAAAGAAAGTTAGTATTAGTACTTTTAGTTCCTTTGGGTTCGACAATCCGGTCTTGCGTTAACTATACTACTGTTCGATAGGTGTGCTTGACTCAAATCGTTGTCATAGTTAGTTTCCAAGTTCGATCATTCTTCATATAAATTTTAAGACTTTGACATCGCATAAAACAACGATCAGTGGACCGAGCCCACGAATATGGGCGTAAGACGCATGAGGTCACCATGAGCGTTCTCGTGGGCTTAGGCAGTTTTGGTCCTCGGTTGGCTGAAATGGGCCGAGTGGGCCCAACGAGCCCATGGGCCGTACACGAGTAAATTTTGTGGACGGATAGGAAATAAGGAGCCAACCATGACGATCACATGGCCAAATACAGTTTTGGGCCGAATGGGCCACAGAGAGTGTGGGCCCACCTGGGCCGAGTTTTGGGCCCAAATACACCGTTTGATTAAATCTGTCATCTTGTCGCTTGAGGCGACTGTAGACCTTCGGAAAGATCATAAAATTACTAAAATACACTCGAAGGGTAAAATGACCGACCCTTGGAGGGTAAAATGACCGTTATGCCCCTGAAGGGTAGAATGATTAATATGCCCTACATGTTATATGATTGTTATCGTATGTTAATTATGGTATGCTGCATTCATGTTATCGTATGTTAATTATGGTATGTTGCATTCATGTGATATTATGTTGCATGGGGAAAAAGGATTATTGATGCAAAGGAAGTACTGATAGGATCGCATGGTCGTGTAACGACTGTTGATCCACCGAAGGCTTTAAGCCGATTATATGACGGGTAGCTTTGCTACAATATTGGTTAGTGCCACAACCGGTGCTACATAAGGAGTGTAGGGATGGGTGGGTAGATTAAATCCCCACAAGAGTGCAGGGTTGGACAGGAGACGAAGTGCAGGGTTGGTATGGGCATTAATGCATTGCATTCATTTGTTCTGTTATTGGGATGGGCTTAGGCCCAGATAGATGTGATCTGTGACTTTTGTTATGGGCTAAGGCCCAATCGAGGCTATTTTGGGCTAAGGTCCAATTGCCAATGTTACTGTAACGAGCTTAGGCCGGAATGTTTTAATGCATGCCTTATGACCGATGAGGGTTGTACACACTGAGTTTTCGTAAACTCACCCCCTCTTTTTAATGTTTCAGGTAATCCTCAGTAGGTGGTTCGACATACTAGAGGACTAGGAGGTGGCCACACTAGGAGCAGCTTTGAATTTTAGTATTCTATTCTACTTTATTTAAATCGTTTTCTTATTGGGTTGTAATAAGGCCTCTATTAAATTTTGGTTTTTAATTTGGGATTTTTAGTTTATTATGATTTAAATCTGCTAAAAGTCGAACACGGTTTTTCCCAAAACGATAACTGGTTTTTAAACACTACGTTTCCGCAACTCAATTTTTTGGATAACACGCCTTCGTAAATGATTATTTTGAATTAAGCTTCTGCAACAACGAGGTTTTAAATTAATAATTTCTAATTGACAAACGCAAACTGAGACTTTAGTTTTTAAATATCAAGAAGGGTTTTCAATAAAACCACGGTTTTTGAAAAACACCTCAATGTGACACGCCAGATTCGGGCCTAACTTCTAGGCCGGGTCTGGGGTGTTACATGTTTCCCCTTACCTAAATAATTGCCTTTAATTCAAAATCGACAAGGGTTGACATCCTCACTAAAGATTCACTCAAATCACTCAAAGAGTTTAAGGTTCAAAATTAAACACTCAAAAGTCGAACATGAAAAGTTAATCCCATAGGCTTGTATGAAAATCAAATCTCCACCACTATAGAATGAAATGATACACAAATCAAAAGGTCTTTTAAGTGTTGTAACGGGGCTTCGGTTAAAGGTGTGGATAAGCTAAATTAAAGGGTTAGAATTGAGATTGAATTGAAAAATTACCTAACAAGAAAGATGAACTAAGACTCGAATAATTACATCATTTAAAATTTCATAACACGAGCTTCTTCTCAAGATGTGGAATTTAAACATATAACCTCAATTAACAAAGTACTAATAATGAATATACTTCAATTTTTTTTAAGAACAAATCAAATTCAATAATAGAATTTAACAACTAAAATGGAAAACATAGTTAGGCAACTTCTGAAATCAAATCTCGACAAAAAGGAGTTAATTCAATAGGGAAAAATTCTTTATGAATAAAAAAGAATGAGTTTTTTTTTGGTTAATGTTGAGGGTGAATCAATGAAAGGATTGTTAGGATCAAAGGGGTTTACTAAGGGTTAAACATGAAGGTAGGCTTTTTGGGAGTAAGTGGGTTAAACCTAGGTGCCTTTATCATTTTAGTATATCAAATCAATGATGTGGTCTTGACATGTATAATCGAAGTAAGTTCTAGAATAACAAATCAATGTTGATACACTCATAACCAATAAAGTGAGCAAGAAAAGAATGTATGCTCTAAAAAGCTCAAAATCTCACAAAAATTATGGGTTTTTTTTATATCAATCTTGTAAATTTCAAACTTCAAGGTAATAATTAGATTCAGGTAGCCAACCTAACAAGTTTTTAATTCTGAAAATAGACTCATCATGCTTGATTCTCTAGTCTCCTAAAGTTTAAATCATCACTGCACAATTATCAATGACTTAATCCAAAACATATCAATAAAAATCATGAATCAAAGGAAATTTCATTCTAATAGTAATATGAGAAAATTACTTAAGAACAAGACATAATTCAGGGATTTGAGAATAATGCAAAAAGTTAGGAACTTTTCAAAATAAAATTCACCTCACGCACTTAAGATGTACATTGCCCTTAATGTACAAAGATATATATCTAGAGATTAATAGCATGAAGTCATAAGAGATAGGGAGAAGTGAAACTTCCTGAATTTTGGATAGATTCCTTGAGTTGGCAGTGGTCGTGGTGTGGTTATTCTCAAGCAGCCTTTAGAACCTAAAATCAAGAGCCTATAATAAAATATACTAAATTAAGCATAAGAGAAATAAAGAGAAGGAAAATAAAGAAGAAGGGAAAAGAAAAAGAAAAATTAAATGGACTCAAATGTCCTTGGCTTGTCGGATAAATAAAGTGGCCGGCATGAACTTATGTAGATCGGTCTTGCCCGGGGAGATTTTGGTAGGATTCTTTCGTTTCTTTGACATGGGGATGGTGATGAGTATGGTGGAGAAGGAAGAAAACTTATGGTGGCTAGGGTTGAGAGAAAATGTTTGGTGGAGAAGATGAATAGCGAAGGTTTTATATAGAAATAGTGGTACACGGGCGTGCAACACGCCCGTGTGACTCTTTTTGAGCCCGTGCGCTTCGAATATTAGGGTTTTGGCACGCCTGGTTTTGCAGCCCACGTCCATGTGCTGTGGACGTGTTGGCCTGCACGGTCGTGTTGCACGATCATGCTGAGCTTTGATCGCTTCTCCCACGCCCGTGTCATTATTGCCCACGCCCATGTCAATTCAACAGGTTTGGCCATGATTTGTAGGGACAGGCGTGTCGCACGCTCGTGTCGTTTTAACAGTATCGACCTTAGTCCAGAGGCACGTCCATGTCATTCTTACCCACGCCCGTGTGCCTTACTCAGTTTCGATCATGGTCGCGTTGCACAGTCTTCGCCATGTCGATATGCTTACTCGTGGTGTCCACAAGGCCATGGCCACACCCGTGTGCAAGGCTGTGTGGAGGTGCAACCTACACTTAAACATAAATAAAGGTAAAAGCAAACTAATTAGTATGGTTAGAGCTCGGGTTGCCCCCCGAGAAGCGCTTGTTTATAGTCATAAGCTCGACTTATCTTCCATTCGCATAATCATGGTGGTTTGAGAAGTTGAATCTCCTCATTCCTGCTATCAATTCTAATGATATGTGGTTTGAGTCGAGTGTTTATTTTAAAAGTATCGAACTTGGGATTAGTTACCTCGAATGTTCCGTGTGGGAAGATATTCAGTACCTCAAAAGGGATTTCTTCGTTTGTATCAAGGTCTGAAGTGGTATCTCCGATCTTAAATTGGTTTGGCTTATCCTTAAGTTTGACATGGTTTTACTCTTCAGTTTCATGCGTTACTAATTTCTCCTTGAAATGTGTCTTCCACTCGTCTAATTCATCGATCTGAAGCATTCATTCCTCATGAGTTATTTCCTTTTTGGCATGAGATCTAGGATCTGGCTCAGCTGTGTAGTTACGTGGTGCTTCCTGAAAAGAAGGTTTAACCGAATGGTCATTAATAGAATTTATTTTCTCACCTTGATTACTTGATGTCCTAGCCGAGTCAAGAGCCTGAAGAGTGATTGTCTCGTCACCTACACGAAGTATGAGTTCACCTGTACCAACGTCAATTTTAGTTCTAGCAGTTGCTAAAAAGGGTCTTCCTAAAATTAAAGGGATAGTATTGTCCTCATCTATGTCTAAAATGACAAAGTATACGGGGAATATGAATTTATCAATTTTCACGAGTACATCTTCAATTATACCCCTAGGAATTCTAATGGTCTTATCAGCTAATTGAATGCTCATCCTAGTTTGTTTGGGTTTCCCTAGACCTAGCTGTTTAAACATTTTATAAGGCATAACATTAAATCAGCTAAAGCATTATCAACAGATAAACTACCAATTAAGCATGGAATTGTAAAACTCCTTGTATCTTTTAATTTTCGTGGTAGTTTATTTTGTAGAATTGCTGAGCACATTGTGGTTAGCTCCACATGCGACTCCTTGTCTAACTTCTGTTTGTTTGTCAAAATCTCTTTTAAAAATTTCCTTGAATTTGACATTTGCGAAAGAGCTTCAAGAAATGGTAAGTTAATATGTAATTTCTTTAAAAGTTTAAGAAATTTACCAAATTGTTCATTTGTGTTGTCTTTCTTCATCGCATTGGGGGTATGGCACACGATGTTGGTACTCTTTAATTACCGGTTTTGGCTTATCATGACTTACTCCTTCCTCCACCACATTCTCTTGCCTTAATTTTGTTTCATCTAACCCTTCACTATCATGAGCGGTTATTGCTTGAAGTTGCTCCTTCGGGTTAGTTTCAGTGTTGCTTGGCAGGCTTCCTTGTGATCGTTCAGAGAACTGCTTAGCAAATTGCCCTAATTGGTTCTCGATCCCTTGAACCGATGCTTGTTGATTTTTGAGTGCTGTCTTGGTGTTTTGGAAACGGGTTTTTGACACCACTATAAATTTTGTTAGCATCTCCTCAAGGTTCAGCTTCTTTTCTTGTGGGTAGGGTTGCTGTTGGAAGCTTGGGAGAGGATGTTGTCTTTGGTTTCCTTGGCCACCCCATGAGAAATTGGGGTTGTTCCTCTAACCTGGGTTGTAAGTGTTACTATAAGGGTTATTTCGAGGTCTAGAATTATTACCCATATAGTGAACTTGCTCGTTTTCAGCGCTCTGGTTGTAAGGTGGATATTCTATGTTGTTCATCCCTCCTCCATTCGTATCACACTGCATAACTGGATGTACCTGCGAAGAACCATATTAACCATAAATTTTCTTACTTAACAGTTCTACCTGGTTTGATAGCATGGTTACTGTGTCGAGGTTGAAAACACTGGCGACTTTTGTTGGCTTTGTCCTCGTGACTTGCCACTGATAGTTATTCAGTGACATCTCCTCAATGAATTCATAGGCAGCCTCAGGTGTTTTGTTGTTCAGGGTTCCACTGGCGGCTAAATCAATCAACTGCCTCGTTGAGAGGTTCACATCGTTGTAAAAAGTTTGAACCTGAAGCCAAAGAGGTAGCCCATGGTGAGGGCACCTTCTCAATAGATCCTTGTATCTCTCCCATGCGTCGTATAGTGTTTCTAAATCCATCTACAGAAAAGAAGAAATATCATTCCTCATCTTGGCCGTTCTAGCCGGCGGAAAATATTTTAACATAAATTTTTCGATCATTTGTTCCCATGTAGTGATTGACCCTTGTGATAACGAGTTGAACCACTGTTTAGTTTTGTTCCTCAACGAAAAAGGGAACAAACGAAGGCGAATGGCATCTTCAAAAATGCCATTTATTTTGAAGGTGTCGCAAATTTCCAGTAAATTTGCCAAGTGGATGTTTGGGTCCTCATCCTACAAACTATCAAACTGAACAAACTGTTGAATCATTTGAATTGTGTTAGGTTTCAGTTCAAAATTATTTGCAGCGACAGTAGGCCTAAAAATACTTGACTCAGTTCCCGTTAAATTAGGTTTAGCATAATCATACATAGTACGAGGAGCAGGATTTTGATTCACTGGGTTTGCAGTAACCACAGGAGGTAGCGGGTTGTTATCAGCCATCTCTTCGGCAGTATTGGTATCGTCCTCTTGCTCTTCTTCTATGTATTGTAAGCTTTTCCTTATTTCTCTTCTGTTTCTGTGAACGGTACCTTCTATATCGCTGTCAAAAATTAAGGGTCCTGACGGGTTCCTTCTAGTCATAAACTAGAAAAACCTATCAGAAGTAAAAAAAAGAAAAGAAAAATTAGAAAAGTAAAAATAAATAAAAATAAATAAAAATAATGGCTAAAGTAATAAAAATCAAGCGTTTCTAATATCTTAGTCCCCGACAACGGCGCCAAAAACTTGATCCTGTCCAAACTAACTATGACAACGAATAAGACAAGCACACCTATAGTTTGGTAGTATAGCTATGGCAAGACCGGAAATATTGTATCCTCAAGGACCAAGAGTACTAGTAATTACTATCTTTCTATTATTTAACCTAAGAATTAAGGGAATTGATGTTTAATCTAAAACTAACTAATTACTAAGCTAAAGGTGCTAAGACACAGACAATGAATTGGGGAAATACTTTTAGGAAAACCAATTGATTAAGACAATACCCGAGGAAGAATCCACCTAGACTTCACTTGTTATTTAACTCTAAACTAGACGATTTATTCACTTGACTTGATCCGTAGGATTCCCTAATTTATATTAATACCTCTCTCGAGGCTATTAACGTCTAACCCTAGGTTGATTAATTGAAATCTCATTCTAATTAAAACCCCTAGAGTTGCATTAAATCGGCCTATGGACTCCCATATTAGGTTTGACCCTAATCCGGTAGATTTTCGTCGTCCTATCTCCAAGGGTGCGATCAACTCCGCTTAACTATGCTAGATCTAATCTTAAACAGGGACTTTTGCTCCACTGCCTAAGCACATCAATACTTGAATCAATATCCTGAAATATCAAAGCAAGAATTAAGAAAACATAATTAAGAACAAATCAAGTATTTATCATATAGTTTAGAAAACAATAACAAGATTCGTCTTAGGTTTCATCCCCCTTAGGTATTTGAGGGGTTTAGTTCATGTTTATAAAAGAATACATCTCAGAAGAAAGTATAAAACAAAACATAAGAAAAACCCTAAAACCCCCTGAAGGAAATTCAAGGGAAGATCTTCTGTTTCGAGTATGATTCCGGCTTCTTGAGATGGATCAACTAGCTGTCTTCGAGTAAATCCCACAATTCGGCCCTCTCTGGCTTCGCTCTTCGGCCTCCTCCTTTTAGGTTACACTTAGGGTGTTTATATAGGCTTTCAGAATGTCTTTCTTTGCCTTTAAGTATCCTTTTCTGAGTGGAATTAAAAAATGTCACGGAAGGGACACACCCGTGTGGCATGGCCGTGTGAATTGAGCCCAGGTCGTGTTCGAGTCTGCTAGAGTGGCACGACCGTGTGGTTATCTCCAGGCCATGTGGACTTCTTACTTTGGTCCATTTTCTCTGTTTTTGGCCCGTTTATCATTCTTTTCATCCTCCGATGCTCTCCTAAGTATAAATCATGAATTTAAAGGATTAGGAGCATCAAATTCCACAATTCAGAGGATAATTCATCCAAAAGTATGCTAAATGTGGGATTAAAATATGTACATATTACGATTTATCAGCTCTGGGCTCTTTGGTACGCAAATTCTGCCTCTGAAAAGCAAACAATCATCGAATCCAACCTGAAATTCTGAATCAGAAGTTCACTCACTTAGTTTCCGTTTAGCTATTAACACATCATCACACTTCTGGGCCTCACAAATTTGTTGCAAAAATATTGATTTAGATTTCAACTCAGCTAATATCAAACCATCATCAGATAACGTCAGTCGCATATTCATCGCTCGTAAAGCAAATAATGACTTTCTACTCAAAGCACCAGCAACCACATTCTCTTTCCCTGGATGATAATCAATAATCAAATCCTAGTCTTTCAATAGCTCAAGCCACATGCGTTGTCTTAGATTCAAATCTTTTTGCGACATTATATACTTAGAACTTGTGATCTGTAAATATGTGACATTTTTTGCCGTATAAATGGTGTCACCAAATCTTTAACGCAAAAGCAATGACTGCAAGTTGTAAATCGTATGTTGGATAATTATTTTTGTGTGGCTTTAATTATCTGGAAGCGTAAGCTATTACATTGCCTTCTTGCATTAAAACACAGCCTAAACCATTCAAAGAAGCATTACTGAAAACCACGAACTCTTTACCCGACTTAGGTTGAAATAACACTGGTGCCTCAGTCAACAACACTTTCAACTGATTGAAACTTTGCTGACATTTCTCAGACTACACAAACTTCACATCCTTTTGCAACAATCTCACCATCGATGTAGCAATCATCGGAAATCCCTTGACAAACCTTCTATAACATTTAGCAAGTCCCAGAAAACTTCTAATCTCGGATACATTTCTTGAAGGCTTCCAATCAACAATAGCTAAAATTTTGCTCAGATCTACTCTGATGCCATCTACCGACACACCATGTCCCAAAAAAGAAACTTCTCGAAGCCATAAATCACATTTGCTAAACTTAGCGAATAATTATTTTTCGCGTAAAGTTTACAGAGCAATTCTCAGATGCTTGACATGGTCGGATTCATCCCGTGAATAAATCAAAATATCATCGTTGAAAACCACAACAAATCGATCTAGATACGGTTTAAAACTTCTATTCATCAAATCCATAAATACTGCAGGCGCATTGGTTAAACCAAACGACATCACTAAAAATTCATAATGTCCATACCTGGTTCTGCATACAGTTTTCGGCACATTCGACTCTTTAACTCGCAACTGATAATAGCCAGAATGAATATCAATCTTTAAAAATACTGTTTCACCCTTTAACTGGTCAAACATATCGTCAATGGATATTTTTTCTTTATCGTCACTTTGTTAAGTTGTCGGTAATCGATACATAACTACATAGATCCATCTTTCTTCCTAATGAATAAAACATGAGCACCCCAAGGAGAAAAACTGGGCTGAGTAAAGCCTTTATTTGTCAACTCTTGCAACTGTGCTTTGAACTCTTTCAATTCCGTAGGTGCCATTCTATATGGTGCTATAGATATCGTGGATGTTCCTGGCATCAACTCAATTCCAAACTCAACCACCGGAGTCGGAGGTAGCCCAGGTAACTCTTCTGGAAATACATCCCAGAATTCACATACCACTAGAACTGATGCTAGTTTTATTTTCAAAATTCTGGAATCAACTACATAAGTGAGATATGCTTCACAACCCTTTTTAACATATTCCTGCGTCGTCATAACAGATATTATACTAGATGTATCATCCAATCTGTCTGATTTAATTTGAACAGTTTACCATCCTGACATTTAAGCATAATATATTTTATTCTACAATTCACAATAGCATCATGTTGAGTTAACCAATCCATTCCCAGAATCACATCAAACTCATCAAAAGGTAACAACATCAAAGTAGAGGGAAAGTCATAACCCCTAATTTTTAGTGGACAAGACCTACATAACTGATTAACTAGAACACACTGACCCAAAGGATTCGTAACTTTAACAGTATATTCAGTGAATTCAACAAGTATTTTCTTTTTGTCTACTAATGTAGTGCATATATACGAATGAGTTGATCCAGGATCAATCAATGCATATAAATTAATATCAAAGAGAGAAAAAGTACCCGCAATAACATCTAGAACAGTAGCTTCTTCTCGAGCCCGGATTGCATACACTTTAGCCGGTGTTCTTGCTTCTAACCTTTCATTCATCTCGCTATTCTTTCCTCAACCGGGAGTAGTATTTCTAGCATTTCCAAATATTCTACCCCTATGAGAAGTCACTTCAAGCTTATTTGACTAAATTTCAAAATCACTTTGCTTTTTAGTACAATTACGGAGAAAGTGGTCAGTAGATCCATAACGGAAACAAGCTCCCGGTTTTGATTGACACTCACAAAAATGTCTTTTATTACAGTCATCACACATCAGAACAGTTCTTTCCACATTCCTTACACTTCCAACACTCGTCGTTGGAGCATTGACTGACTGAAAATTACTTTGTCTCAGTTTCTCTCGATTAACAAACTTTGAAGGAGCAGCTGACTGACTAGTGTCAATTTCTAATTTCTTTAAGAGATATGATTGAGCAGGCTTGAATGACCCTCTCTTGTTATAATCTCTAAATCTTGAATTTGATTTTCGTTTACTTTTACAAATCTCTTCAACCTTTTGTGCTCTCTCAGAAAGTTCTACAAATTTTCGTAACTTCAATGCTGCTACAGCCAACCGAATCTCATCGTTCAACCCATTTTCAAATCTGATACACATCTCCTCTTCCGTTGATACGATATTACGAGCATAATTGCTTAATTGTACAAATTCTCGTTCATACTCAGCTATTTTAACTCGAGAAATTCTTTCTTTTTCCGATTGATGAACAACAGACTAACATACTTTTTCTTGAATTCATTCTAGAAGAAATCCGATTTAACCTGATCATCCGGTACCATCATACTCAAGGTATCCCACCATAGATATGCCTTGTCTTTCAATAAGGACACCGCGCATCTCAAGCAATCTTCAGGGGTACACAATAATTCTGCTAAAACACTATTTGTATTTAATAGCCAATACTCAGCTTTTGAAGGATCTACCGTACCTCTGAACTCTTTCTCTCCACATTTCTAAATTTTATCTATGGATACTCGAGAATTGCCACAGGTACAGGGGTGGTAGTATTCAGAGGTGCCGGATGAGGCACAACAGAGGTTGGAGGAGGCGGAGTAGCCATATTTGCTTGCTTAAACTCGTTAAACCATTGATTCATCATTCTTATAAGCATATTTTTCATTTCATCACCAACAGATTAAGGAATAGGAGAATTGTTATTTGCCTTAGGATTCGAAGCTTGAACACTACTTTCAGCTTCATTAACTATATCTCGATTTGATTTTGCTGACATCTTGAATTTATAAGAAATAAATTGTTAGAACGGATCAAACACATCACACTATCAGAAGGTATATATGGCATGTATATACTAATTCCTTTCACTACGTTAGTCCTAGAATCGACTAAAACGTAGCTTTGATACTAATAAATTTAAAACCCCTAACCCTTATTCGTCACTAAAATAGGGTTATGGAGCATTATCGGAGTTTACATTTCAAAACTATCAAGAATTTAAAACATTTAATTCAAAACATCAATCAATGAAAAACCAATCAATTACATACATATTGTCCGTTATACGAGCCCTCGAGGCCCTAAAAACACATTAGAAAGAAGTCGGGACTAAATCAGAAACATATAGAATTTTTAGGAGAAAGATGAAAATTTTCAAACTGTAGGGGTCACACAGCCGTGTGGCTACGTCGTATGACTCAGACGACTGAAACACACGCCTATGTCTCAGGCCATGTGGACATTCGAAGTATGGACACGCGGCCATGTCCCAGCCCGTGTCCGTGCTTGTGTAACTCACTGACTTGGGTCACACGGCCAAGCCACACGCCCGTGTGCCAGGCCGTTTGCTACAGCCTGACTTGAAACACTTTGAAAGCTACAGGGGACACACGGCCGTGTCATCTGGCCAAGTGTCACACACGCCCGTGTCTTTGCCCGTGTGGACGAAAATAGGCCATTTACAAGCCATTTTTCTCACCCATTCTTACATATACCTACAATCACTTTTGCACATATAAAGAAGTCTTCAATTTGCACTAAGATCATGCATAAACAAGCTATTCAAATAAAATTTATATGCGTACAACCAATGTGCCCAAAGGGAACCTCAATCTCATCATCTAAACATGTATAATCATATACTCAAATTGGCCAAAATGTTCAACTAACTTCTAACTAAGTTTATGCCAAAACTTACCATTTGATTTGCCTATCCAATTCACACCAAAAAGGTACCAAATATACTATTTTACAACTAGCACCAATAGCCATATATGTCATTGATAACAAAGGTACCAAGTCATCACATTCAAACATATCACAAGGCTATTTATAACAAGCATTTTAAACTACCATTCCATCTTTAATCATTCAAACACCAATATAGATATAAATGCTAGCATAACAACATAATTCATCAAACATTAAACTATTCACAAGTGTTTGCCTACATAACATTATATCAAGTGAAATGATACATATATACGACCTAGAAAATAAAGTATCTAAACACATAACTTTGTAGTTCATCATTATACCAAAACAACTAGACACACACACACACAATATATATATATATATATAGCCACATATACATGCCACAACCCTAAAGAGTTCAAAAGCTACCAACAACAATGGATAGTGTAAGCCGATGATTCGATCTGTCCAATGCCAGCAAAAGTGATCTACAAAACGTCACACAAACACATATAAGCTCATGATTTTTAGTAAGAACATAACGAATCGTTTAAATTAACATTATTTGAATAAAACACTTATTATACGTGATTGAAGTTACCGAAATGTAATTAAGGCACGTAAGTGAGAATCATGGGTACCGAAGTACAACAGGAGCACATATGTGCATTCAGGGGTATCGAAGTACAACAGGGGCATGTATCTGTGTTTAGGGGTCCTGAAGTACAACAGGGGCATGTATGGGCGTTCAGGGGTACCGAAGTACAGCAGGGGCACGTATGTGCATTCAAGGGTACCGAAGTACAACAAGGGCACTTATGTGCATTTAGGGGTATTGAATTATAACTAACGCGTAGGAGTACAATCGGCTAATCCACAACTTTCGCCTTCCCTCAATTTAAATCTAGTTGAGGTTTATCTTGATCTAAATAAATAAATTCAACCAATTTAACAACTATTCCATTCAATTCATTCCAAAATCACATTTTTGTAAAATTATATTTTTACCCCCATAATTTTGATTTCATTACAATCTAGTCCCTAGCTCATGAAATTAAAATTCATGAAATTTTCCATTAACCCACCATAACCGAATTTCATGTAGGTCCCTAACAAGCCCTACATTTCATTTATTTCAAAATTTTACGATGTATATTTTCTATTTTTCAATTAAATCCGTATTTGGCAATTTCATCAAAAATCTCTAAACAAAAGTTATTTATCAAGAGCTAACCATTTTCTTCCATAAAACATCAAAACATGTACATATTCATTCATGAAAAAACTCTAATAGTTTAACAATTTCACAAATTAGTTCCCAGGCTAGCTAAATTAAGTTACAACGATCCTGAAAACATAGAAATCAATAAAAATGGGACAAAATCTACTCGCATGCAAGCAAAAGAGTGATGGTCGAAAGTTTCAAGCTTCCATGGCTTCTCCTCCTTTAATATTCAGTTGAAAAAGATGAACATGCATGTTTTTTCTTTTGTTTGCTATATTTTAATATCTTTTAATTATCAAATTACAACATTATCCTTATTAATTAACCTTTATAATATCATTTTAATGACCATGAAAGTCCACTAGCAATTTATATGGTCTAATTGCAACATAGGGACTCATACTTTAAAGTTCTATAGCCATTTAATACCTTTAGCTACTAGAACTCCACTTTTGCACTTTATGCGATTTAGTCCTTTTCATCAAATTAAGCATGCAAACGGTAAAATTTTTTAACGAAATTTTTATAAGGTAATGCTAGCATGCTGTTGACATTAAAAAAATAAAATAAATATATTTTTACGTCAAATTTGTGGTCCTGAAACTACTATTTTGATTTTACTGAAAACGAGTTATTGCTGTGTGTGGCACACGGCCGTGTGGCAGCTTGTGTCCTAGGTCTTGTGCACCTAAATGAACCTTAAACTTCAAGTTTACCATTCCAAGATTTCTTTCACACTAAGAAATCCATTTAAAATGCCATTAAACAAACTTAAATCATGCTAATTCAACCATCTTAAGTGCCTAACCAGTGTATCATTAATGGTACCACAAGTATACACACTTATACAAGAATATAAATCATCACTCAAATATACCAATTCACACAACTTAAACTTTTAACCAATATGCCTATCATAGGCACCTCAATTCACAACCATTCAATATAATCTACTAGTCAAACATATGTTAAAAGTTTGTACCAGATACATCTTTCACCATTCACATATATCACAATAAGTTATCTACTTGCACTTAGGCTCACTGTTTATATATTTACATACCAAAACAAAAGTAATGAAAAAAAAGTTTATTACATGCCATATAATCTGAAATAAACATTCAAAAACTACCAAAATATGGATGGATAGTGTGACTTGACTTCTGTTCCGATCATCCAACCCTCAAAAGTATTTACAACAAACATAAATTAACACAAGTAAGCTTATTGAAGCTTAGTAAGTTCGACAGGCAGAACCGATAAATCTTACCGAAGTAAATATAATAATTTAATCAAATATAATTCAACAAATTTCCTGTCATCCACAATTTCAAACCGGTGAATTTCATCATTCAAATCAAAGCTCAATAATAATTTCTGAAAAATATACATGTCCACAACGGAGTCAATTCAAGATGTCAAGTACATGTCAATCCATTCAAAGTCATTGAACAAGTTATAATACAATAGTTTATGACATGATGAACGACTTACAGATACGAGTACACAAGTAGCCCAATAGAAACATGCCAAATGCTCATAAGAGCTAATCCTACCAATAACATGCCAAATGCTCATGAGAGCTAATCATACCGATAATATGCATTGGCACTAAGTGCCTAGCCTGTTGGCTATAAATCTGCCCCCATAACACGCCAAAACAGGATAGTATAACGTGAGAGTTTGCAACAAATGTAGAACTTCAGTATACTTAGGAAAAAATCATATAAAGCATGCCACATCAATCTCCACTCCAACCTCACATAACACGCTATCATTTAGTTGTACTCTATCCCGCGTTCATCCAACCCAAGTATCGAAATTCAATAATATTTTCCAAACAACTTATATCATCAATGGAATAATTTATATCCACTATTTCATATCGTATCATCATACAATTCATATAGATATTAAATTACAAATCGTACGAACTTACCTGGATTGAATTGTAATAGTTGTAGAAGTTTAGGGACTATTCCACAATTTTTCCTTTACCACGTAATTCAACAGGGTCTTGATCTAAAATGTAAAATTTCCCAATTATTATCTTACATTTCATATTCTAATTAATTCTAAATTTTATGCCCTTATATTTTTCAAAATTACACAGTTGTCCCTAACTTTTATAAGTTTTTCAATTTAGACCTCTAACTCGAAAATCATCAAATTAACCATTTTTTAAAACTCAGAATACCAGTCGGATGTTCAAGGTTTCAAAACAGTCCACAAAACACCTTTTATTTATAACAGCTCGATTTTGGGCCTAGTCGGAACAGTGGTTTTGGGACCACAAATCTGACATAGAAAAGTTAATTTTTATTATATTTTTATGGTCTACAGTTTAATGGAATGGTTTCGTGAAATTTTCGTTTGAAAATTTTGACATTTGGGCACTCAATTTAGTCAAAAGGACTAAATTGTAAAAAGTGCAAAAGTTGAGTTCTACATGCTAGAGGTATCTAATTGCTATGAAATTTTAAATAGAAGGTCCTTAGATGGTAATTAGACCATTTGTTAAGATATTGGACAAAAATGGACATGGTGAAATAAAATTTCAAAGTTTTAAGTGAAGGGCATTTTGGTCATTTGGTAAATAAAAGAATAAAAAGGGAAAATCAAGCTAAAATCTTGTCCATCTTCTCCCCCAAGTGCCAAAATTTATAAGGTCATCATAGCTAGGGTTTGCTCAACTTCCAAGCTTGATTATAAGTACATCTTAGCCCCGTTCTTAATGCTCTTTACATTTTTGAAGTCATTATCATCCGATCTATCTATTTCTACCATTAATTTAAGAAATAATCAAGGTCTAGGGTTTGAAACATGTTAGAAATTTGTGTATTTTGATGTCTAAAGGTGGAAAATGAAGGTTTGGTGTGTAACGCCCTGAAATTGGGCTTAGGAGAATTGGGCCTATTGGGTCTTGGCGTAGGAGCTTTTAAAATTTTTGGAGAACAAGAGAACAGCACTAATGCAGGTTGGATCTAATAGGTATGTGATTTTGGAGTGTTTAGGGGGTACTATGAAGTCCCGGGTTCAAGTTAAGCCATAGGAAAAATTTTCATATTTGACCTTTTAGTGGATAGGGTTGTTAGTAGTAGGGCTTAAGAAAAATTAGGTGCATTTAGGAGACACAATTTGGCCATTTGGTGGAGTAGTTATGGCGTCAATGGGAAGGCAAGGAGGGTAGGAGTTCGAATCCCACATACAGCATATGGGAGTTTTATTTTGTGCCTAAGGAGGAGAATAGGTGGAGTTGGAGTAGAACTCTACAAGGTGGATGAGAGACTTGGTCAAATGTTTTGTATGGGAGGTGGGGAGTGAATGGTGGAGCAAAGTGAGGAGAGAATCAAGGGATTGGGGTGAGAGGTGGTAGTGGCCGATTGTGGGAGTGTTGGGAGGAAGAGAAATTTGGCTAAGGGGGTGGTATTGGGAACTTTCGGCTAGTGAGGAGTAGGTGCCGAATTTCTTTAGGCTTTCAAAGCAACCTTTTGCATTTCTTTTCTTTCTTTCTTTCTTTGGCATTTTCTACTCAAGTGGTTTCGGTCTTCTCTTTTCATTTTTTTTTCTTTTTTCCTTCTTGCTATTGCCGAATTTTGTTAGTTTCACCTTTCCTCTCTTTTTCGCTCGGTTTCCACACTTTGCTCTCTTTTGCTAGTTACCTAATCACTCTTGGCCGAGAATCACCTTCCATCTCCTCCCATTTCCTCTTTTCTATACTATAGCCGAAACCTCAACCCCCCTTTTCCTTCTAGTTCTCAATCGGTTTACTTCATTTCTTCTCATCTTTTTACTCTAGAATTTCTCCATAAGCCGAACCTCCTTCGTTATCCCATTTGAATCGGTTCTCTTTTCTTTTGCCAATAGCCGAACATTGACTAGTCTGAAGCTTGGTGTCCTCTTGATCGTCGAACCTATCTTGTCTATTCGGTTGTCTGGGTTCACAAGGTAATATCTTTTCTCTTATTTATTTTCTATCTTTTCTTTCTAAAGCCGAAACTCTCACTCTTTTTGCAAGGCCGAATCTGCTCACTCTTTCTATTTTGAACCCCTCTTACTCTCTTTTGGTGAGGGCCGAAACTCTTTGGGAAGCAATTGCCGATTGGTGGTATTATGGTAAGGGTAAGGAAATTCAAACGCGTTCTTATTTTGTTCTAGTAAAGACACTCGTGACTGCTTGGGTAGGAATTCAGTCTCTCTTTTTCTCTGTGGAGGCCGAATGTTGGATGTTGTTTAACATGCTTCTGTTCATCAAAACTATGTTAGGGTCTTGATTTCCGTAGTCAAGGGATAAGGCCAAGGACTGGGTACACTAAAGGAGATCGCATTGCGGTAAGAGGAGTTAGTTTAGTAAGTGTTCTAGTTACGTTTATCAAGTGGTGACTAACCTGTTATCAACTATGACTATAGGTGCTGGAATCGGTGGATAGCATAACTCATAACCAGGTGTGTAATCTCACACCCCTTCGAATGCATGCTTGCAATGTTCTGTGATTCGGCCGAAAGTCGAAAAGCCGAAAAATCGACATCTGTTACCACTTGAGCATGCAAATGCTCGTAGTGGTAAATCAAAATACGACTAATGACAGTAAGTCGTTGAGAGTGTCACGAGCACTCTCACAAAACCGAGGCTGTAATGGGCCTGATCGAGCCGAAACGGGCCAAGTGGGCCCAATGGGCTATCCGGCCCACTTGGGCAAACTGTTAGAAAAATATCAAGTGATAGGTCCGAATGCGAAATTTGCAAATCTGAATTCGAAACCATGCGTTTTGGGCCACACGAGCGTGTGGGCCCGTTTGGGCCTAAAATGGATTTTAGGCCCAATAGTTCTGTAGTGTCCCAAAAAGGGTCCTGTGTCGCTCGAGGCGACAGTAGGCCTTCGAAAAGGCCGTTAAATGTGAAATTACCAAAATACCCCTAAAGGGTAAATTACCGAAATACCCCTGGAAGGTAAAATTACCGAAATACCCCTGGAGGGTAAATTATCGTTATACCCCTGGTTACGGTTGGCTATTATGTATATGTTTTATTTACACTATTATACGTATGTTGCATTGCATTTATGATATGTTGCATGGGGTGGGATTGATGATCGAAGGAAGTGTTATTCTGCTGGCTCTGCCATAATTCTGTTTGATGGCTATGCCACGTATATTCTGTTATTCTGGTGGCTCCGCCACAAATTCTATGATGAGCAGCTTGTCTGCCTGATTGGTGTGTAGGGCTGGGTGGGTTGGCTTGGTCCCCACAGGTGTGTAGGGCTGGTACGGGGGTGTGTAGCGGATGGATTATTAGGTTGGGCTGCATACTTTGTTGCATTATCATGTTTATAGGGCTAAGGCTCAGATTGTTACTGAATAGGGCTTCGGCCCAGTCTGCTTCTGTATAGGCTTCGACCCAGTTTGCTTCTGTATGGGCTCGGGCCCAATTAATGACCGATTAGGGGATTACACACTGAGTTCTCGTAACTCACTCCTCTGCTTTAACTGTGCAGGTGATCCCCAACTTTAGAGGATTTGGAGCTACAGAGGACTCTGTGGTGGCCATACGTCGGAGTATTTCTCACGAACTTTAGTAATTTTCGTTTTTGCTTTATTTTAAGATTATTTTTATTTTGGGTTAAAATTATGTAATAAGGCCATTGGACTTAATTTTTCTTTTAAACTTTCATTTCGGTTATTTTCAAACTATAAATGATTAAACTACAATAATGATTTCCAAAATGTCACATTTTCGCAAATCACCGAATCTGATTTCTGTTATAGACAAAGTTTTCAATAATGGTAATAACAACATTTTTATAATAAAACCGTAAAAGCAAATATGAATTTCACAAACAACAAAGCTCGATTAGGTCCATTTTTTTTATTTTTATACCAAGGTAAGTTTTTATGTAAATAATTCATTGTTATTTATGCTTTAATTGCTTTATCATTATATGAATTGTGATTTACTCTTGAATGAAATTGACAAAGTTCGATAAACGAGAAATCTCGGTTGAACCTTAGGAATAGGTAGGATATAAATGTCATGACATTAGGGTTAGTCGAGATTACGTGTAAAACCATATCTGAGATATGGAATTGATATGAGATTTCGTGTAAGACAATAGCTGGGCTATTGGCATCGATATGAGATCCCATGTAAGACCATATTTGGGATATGGCATTGGTATAATACTATGTGTGTGAGATTTCCCGAGTATCATTCAGTATTCCAAGTGGTTCAATGGGAAACTTAACAACAAAGTTTAAGTTGTGAAAGACTATCGTACGATGTGAAAGATTATGGTAAGTTGCAATTTGGTACATGTATGTACATAAAACTCATGCTTAATGAGCTCGATATGTGATGAAACCTCAGATTGGTTCGATTGAGTAAGTTATGATGTTAAGATTTTAATAACATCTATGCTAAGCTTGATTATGAATTCATAATGACATTTATGTTAAATTTTCTTTATGTTAAATATATGTTAAAGTGTGTATGATGCTTATTATTTACATAGGAACTTACTAAGCTTTAAAGCTTACTCCTTTTCCTTTTCTCTTATCTTATAGTGTCACCAAGCCAGCTCGAGGATCGAAGACGATCGGAGATTCATTCACACTATCAAATTATCATTTTGGGTACTTGTGATTTCAATATTTTGAGTTATGACATGTATAGGGACTTGGTCTTTTTGTTATGTGTCATAATTGATTTGTCCATAAGTGATGGCTTCAATAGTCGATAATTCATTTTGTAAATGGCCATTTGATATTGGCTAATATTGGTTAAGTATATATACATATGATGATGTTTTCATGAATGGGGGAAATTGCATGGTTTGAGATGCTAAGTATGTGATGTTTCTATGTGATAAATGATATCATGTAAATGATATGTGGATCCCTTGTGTATGGCTGATTGGGTTAAAAGTATATGCTTGGATTGGTGCTATGTTTTTTTGTGTAGGTTGGTGCATGGAAGGGTGGCAAAAAGGCTTGGTAAATAGCCTTATATTTGTCCACACGGGCTTGTGTCTAGGCCATGTATGACACACGATCTGCCCTACGGGCATGTGTTTCAGTCGTGTGTCCCCTGCACCTTAATTGTTGTAAAATAAAATGCTTAGTAATGAGCACACACGAGAGACACTGGAGTGTGTCTCAGCCGTGTGGATGGCATAACCTCGAACACGAGCGTGTGCCCTGGCCGTGTGAAGTCTGCACCTGTTTTATGAAAAATTATAAAAACTTAATCGATCACATGGTCTAAGGACATGGGCATTGACTTGGCCATGTGACCTCAATTTGATGATGACGTCATAAACAGAATGCTCCCTAATTTGAACACGACCTGAAGCATGGGCGTGTCCTGAACCCACATGAGCGTGTGACCTCTTTTTCATGAAAAATTTTCTAAGTTCTCCAAAAGTTTCCAAAGTTCTCGGCTTAGTCTCAAACCACTTCCGATGCATATTTTGGGCCTCATAGGCTTGTTTTAGGGACGATAGGAATGTTTTTGAAAAGTTTTAAATTTTAGTGGAAATCCATGTCTCGATTTTGAATGTTTTCTTGTGAATAAGTCCGTTAATGCATTGTACCCTATTCCGGCATTGAATGTGGGTAAGCGGTGTTACATTATTCACTATTTAACCGTGTGATTTTAACATTTGAACAATTTAATCCTTAATTCAAAAACTAATAAAAATTACTTCACAAAACACCGAACTACCACAACCAAAGCCTCAAACACATAATTATCATAAAAAAACAAGATTCAGCAACGACAAGTTCTAAAAATTTTAACAAATTCAAAAATGAAGGTACAGGCTAGCTGGACCCAGTTCCAACGATATCAAAAACATAAAAAATTACAAGAAACGGGTATCAGTTTCACTTAAATGCAATGAAAACAACAAAATGGGAGCTTCTTCTTCTCCCTAGTTATGGTGTTCAACAAGATGAAGAAGAAAAAGATGAAAATAATATTTTATTTTAAGTTATAAATTTATCTTTTTCATTTTATTTACAAAATGGCAATTTCACCTTTTAATTTCTAACAAAATTTCATTTAATTTGCCTTACAAATCGTCTATTATGACATCTAAGGTCTAATTACCCTATTAATCCCTTTGCTTAAACATTTAGTAGTTATTAAACCTTTTTTAACAATAGAACTTAACATTCATATTTTATACGATTTAGTCCTTTTTACTTAATTAGCTATCTAAACGTTAAACTTTCTTAGCCAAAAATTAATACGACTCTAATGACTTCGTAAATATTCTATAGATAATATTTATTGGCCAAAACAATGAAAATTTGTGGTCCCGAAACCACTATCCTATCACCATTGAAAAATGGGCTATTACACTATTCTTTCAAAGTTCGCCACAAAGGCTATTCTTTCTTGACGTGTTTACGATATGGATTTTCCTAAACTCACGTTATGTGAGGTTTGCCCATCATCATCCTGGGACATGCAGAAATCCCCAATGAGTAATCACATCCCTTTTGTTCCTTTCAGAAGGGGCCATTATCATGGCTTAATATACATATAAGGTTACTAGTCCAGACTAAACCTTTAAAATGAGACCATATTACTAGTTCAGGCTAAATCTATGTCACATGTATCTTCGAGCCCGTAACAAATGCTGGAGCTCTGTTTCAAAACATATTTACTTACAGACACTTCATACATTGAAACAAACTAAGCCCTACCTTTTTAATCCATAGTAAGCAACTAATGTAACACACACATCTCATAACATACATTTGAAACATTCAGGTACAAGCATGCTTCACCTTACATTACTCATGCATCATTCAAAACATGTTTGAACTCAGCAAACTCTGTACTAGATTTACACATTATTCTTAACAATATTCAGTCAATCATAGATATCCTTCAGGAATCACTTACCTTACCAACTATACCCTTCATGATCTTGGCATCACCTTTTGATTTGTTCCACAGACATCAAGGTACGAACAGTACCACACAATAGTAAATTTAGAGACTCACCTGACACCCACAAGTAACAACTTGAACTCTAGATTCAACATCCAACATGAAATTGCAGTGAGCACTGCTTATAAAATATAGGGACACCTAAAAATCATTCGTATAACCTTTACCATCATCTCAAACCCAGATAACTTCATGCAAAGCTTCACTTCTTCATCTTACTATTCATGCACTCTTACGACTTATTTTCATAATATAACATGCAGGGTCATAAAACTTACCTAGACACGAAGCACCTCCTCATAACAACCTAGAATTGCAACTTTCAGCTTAAAGAAGGAAGAAATGATTACAGTTCCTTAAGAATCAAATAGTAGCACTTTTAGAAAAATGGAGAAGATAACTTCTCCCATACTCGTCCTAAATACAAATATACATACAGCCTAAGTCCCTATTGGAACTTGACACGTGTTCTTTCAAAGTTGTCTCTTTAATAGCCTACAGCCTTTGAAAAGAAAATAAGTGAAGATCCAATATTTTAGCCACTCCATTACTCAATAGAATTGGCTTCTAACTAGATTACCTTGCATCCTATCTTGAATACTTACAACACGATTAGCATAGTAACTCAAACAAACTTGTCGTACCTCGTCCTTGGCGTTAATCTAACTTACAAATTTCTCTTACCTAAATATTCTCCCTTACGACTCTGCTTTCTTAGATCAATCCTCACTTAATATTGACTTCAGTTATGCATCAAAATATAGACGCCACAGGCAACAATTGGACGATAGAACCACGCCACACAGATTACTTTTAGGCTATGCACCAAAACTTAAAACCCGCCAAACTAGGGTGTTACCTCCCCTTAACAAAATTTTGTCCCTGAAACTTTCCAAATGTTAAATAATTTCCTTACGAAATTGAAATTAGTTGATCACGCCAAACACGTACCAAAAAAAAAAGATAAGTCCTCGTACTTACACATTCAAATTTTCTTTCCACTAACATAGTTTTAGAAAATAATAATGAGAAGATGTCCCTAATCTATTTTTTTTGGATAAAATCAGAAATTTTGGCAGTTGACCACTTATTTTGAAATGTTTCACCTATTTACCTTCTTGACAAATGTCAACTTAACATTAGAGGATCCAAACAGTTTTCATGGAGTAAAACTTCTTGCACAAGTTTACTTCTACAAAACACAAACTTTATCGAATATTTCAAATCTTTAACCTTATTTTTGCTCACTCCTTCAATCTTCGTTGTCATCAATATCAACTTCCTTAAAGGTAATACTTTATCTTCTTCATTTCCCCTCAGTTCTTCCCACTTCAATAAAAAATGTCTAGAACGAATAATCGTGGTAGGGGTTGAAACCAAATTCGTTGAAACTTAACCCTCAGTAGTTCCATCACTTTCAAACCCCAATTCTTGAGAATACTCTTCCACAAGTTTTGTAACAGCCCATTTTTAGTTAAATTAGAACAGTGGTTTTGGGACCACAAATTTGAAGTTAAAATAATTATATTATTATTATTTTAATGCCTACAACATTAAAATATGATTGTGTAAAATTTTCGTTAAGAAATTTTATCATTTGGATGGTTAATTTGATAAAAAGGACTAAATCGCGTAAAGTGCAAAAGTGATGTTTATTTCTAAAGGTGTCAAATAGCTATGGAATATTAATGTAAAGGTCATTATGTTGTAATTAGACCAATTGTTTATTTGGTGGACATGTATAGACATTTTTATTAAGTGTTTTAATGTTAATAGTTAAGGTTAATTTAGTAATTTAATGAATTAAATTAAGTAAAATAACAAAAGCAAAGCCATCATCTCCCTTAGTACATTTACTGTAATAGCCCGATTTTGGGCCTAGTTAGAATAGTGGTTTCGGGACCACAAATCTGACACAGAAAAGTTTATTTTTATTATATTTTTATGGTCTACTGTTTCACAGAATGATTTCGTGAAATTTTTTTTTCGAAAATTTTGATGTTTGGGCACTCAATTTAGTCAAAAGGACTAAATTGTAAAAAGTGCAAAACTTGAGTTCTACATGTTAGAGGTGTCTAATTGCTATGAGATTTTAAATTAGAGGTCCTTATATGATAATTAGACCATTTCTTAAGATATTGGACAAAAATGGACATGGTGAGATAAAATTTTAAAGTTTGGCAAAAAAGGGTATTTTGGTTATTTGGTTAATAAAAGAATAAAAAGGGAAAATAAAACCACAATTTGCTCATCTTTCTTCTATCTTACCCGAATTTCATAAAGGCTCCATAGCTAGGGTTTTGCCACTTTTCAAGCTTGATAGTAAGTGCATCCTAGCCCCGTTTTTAATGCGCTTTACATTTTTTAAGTCCTCGTAATCCGGTTTACCTATTTCTACCGTTATTTTGAAGTAGGGTTCATGTTTAAAAATTTACCCATGTGTGACATGCATGTATTTTGATGTTTGATGGAAGATATTGATTGTTTAAGGTGTGATAAACAACTTTTACTAAATGATTTTTAGTGAAAATGTATAAAAAGGACTTATTTGTAAAAAGTTGTAAAATGGGTAGTAAAAATCTGGTTTGATGAAAAATGTGGGCTGTTATGAGCATGATTTAGCTTCAGCCAGGCTTGGGATTCAAGGAAAATGTATACATTTTATTTTACGAGCCTAGGGACAAAAATGTAAATATGTCAAAGTTTAGAGGCAAAAGTGTAATTTTTCCATAATAGGATTTTGGACTAATTGAGTAATGTGGATAATAAATAAGTTAAATTTTCTATTATAGATCAAGAAAGACAAGGTTCGGACCTTGATCGGGGGAAAAATAAGGTTATTGAGGATTAGGTCCATTTATGCTATTTTTGTATTGAGGTAAGTTCGTATGTAAATAATGCATTATTATTTATACTTTAATTGTGTTATTACTATATGAATTGTAACAGGCCGATTTTGAGGCTAGTCGGAACACTGGTTTCGAAACCACTAATCTGAGGCAGGAGAAATTATTTTTAATATTATTTTATGTGTGATAGCATGATTATATGAGTACATGAAAACCTTGGTGCATTAATTTTAGCGATTTCATGCTCAATTTTGAAAAAGGACTAAATCGCATAAAGTGTGAAAGTTTTATTTTACAAGCTAGAGATGCTAAATAGCTATAGAACCTTAATTGGAGGTCCTTAATGTGCAATTAGACCCTTAGAAATAGGGTTGGCCGACCATAGGGGACAAAGAAATGAAAATAGGTCAAAGTTGGTGGAAATTAGATGATTAATTGATTTAATATAATAAAATAAAAAGAAAAAATATCATCTTTTCTCATCCTTCTCTCCACCGATTTTCCCAAGAAAAACAACCATGAAAGCTTGAAAATTTTTAGCAACTACTCACCTTTAGAACTAAGTCATCTTGATGATTATTTTTGATGATTTTTGTACTTTTGAGACCCTTGTAGCTTAAGCTAGCTAATGAGGGGACCATTTTGCAAAATGGTTGAAAGTATAGAGTTTTTCCATGAGAGAATTAGTGTTGTTTGCTGAAATTCTATGGAATAAAATGAGTTTTGGTTGTAAAATAAACAACTTTTGTGAAAGGATTTTCCATGAAAACACCTCAAAAGGACCTTTTTGTAAAGGTTATAAAATAGGTGGTAAATGTGTGAAATAATGAGTATTGGGAGTTGCTATAAGAGTAATAAATGTTCAGCTAGGCTTATTAAAGGAGAAAATTTGATTAGAATCAATTTACGAGCCTAGGGGTAAAATCGTAATTTTTGTGAAAGTCTAAGGGCAAAATGGTAATTTTGTCAAAGTATGATTTTTGAAATGTATTGATTAATGTGGTAATTAAATGTGTGAATTTGTTATTATAGATCAAGAAGAACATGGAATTAACCTTGATCGAGGAAAAGGCAAGGTTTCGGACTAGATTGCAAATTGGTATATTTTGGTACCGAGGTAAGTTTGAGTGAAATTAAAGTTACATTGTAACACCCCTAACCCGTGTCCGTCGCCGGATTAGGGCTACGGGCATTACCAGATAAATCAAAACTTTTATTCAATCAATTAGGTACTAATTGAACATCCCTATAAAATGATTTAATTATAAACAGACAATCCATAAATGTATATATATAAGCTCATTTCAATATCATGCACATATTTATTTACCTGGCCGAATATATAAGGACATGTATATAAAATTTTATGCACATTATACCATTAATTATAAATTCATCGTCTATATCATTTCAAAACCAATCACTAGATCAACCACATATACAAATTGAACCTTATACCAAACCTATTTATTTCATTTTCGTTTTATAACAATCAAAAACATATGCTTTCATGCATTTATAAACCGAACCTAATTGTTCAAATAGCATAGTCAAACATACAATACATACGCATATATGTATGTACTAATTTTCCCTATTCATAACAAAATATCTCATAGTTCATAGATTTATGGAACATAAATCTAAAACTTGTCCATCCAATATCATACTATTCAAGCCGAACATAAGTTCATCTTCACACTCAAATTATAACATAAAAATGCACTTTCGAATACCTTGATTTCATAACCGTATAACCTCATTACCATTCACTTCTCAATAACTACTTATAAGCCAATCATTTCAAGTATATAATTCATAAAACATACCTTAAGACAATATAAGTCATCATCGAATATACATAAATATTTACTAGCACATAAGACTCATTTATTAACCATACCAAATTCTTTTAAGCATGTTAACTACATTTGAATATATCACAAAGGCTTGGCCGAATACACATACATGCATTACATCAATATAATTCATACTTCGTTAATCAACTAAAATTGACATACATACATAAATTCCGAATAATGCTCAACTACACATACCTACCTTGAATTATACCTGCAAATATTAACTTAAAAGCCGAACTCTTGACTAATATAACACAAACATTGACATTACAAACAAGCAATCATATTTTACGCATAATTCACAAGATGTAATTAAAAGAACAGCCCCTAGCTGAATGGTTAGGCAAGGGTAAATAGAACCGAACTTGATATAAAAATTTAAGCCATTTTCGCATGGCTACTATACATCATCAAAATGGTATTCAAACATAGAGTTAGCCTATACATGCCTTAAGTTCAAAATCTAAAATTCGAAAATACCAAAACCAGTCGATAGTGTGGATGACTTCACTGGAGATCCTCTGAACTCGTAGCTTGATTAAAATCTATAAAACAGAACATTGAACACACACAGAGTAAGCTTGCTAGCTTAGTAAGTCTCAAGCAAAGGATAATATAATAATTAAACACTTAGACCTTTCATCTTTAAGCTTATGGCATTGAATATAAACATTTCAATATGTGAATTTAAACATGGCCGAATATTATTAACTCATTAATCTAAGTGTTTGCACTTTATTTCCATAAACGTGTAATTCATCGAAACCAAAGAAACATACCACATGTATTCGCATACTCCAATTCATATGAGTACAACGTTCATATTAACCTTGTAAACTTATTTAGGCACATACACAAACACTCAAATTCTTTCTTTCTTAACAATTTTCACTTATAACCGATTCTCCAAAATAGCACATTTAAACTCAAATTCTATTATATAATGTTCATACACATCAATAGTAAACTCAATAACACATATCATAATTCTTATCGAATCATCAACCATATCATATCATACTTAATTCAAATAATACTATACCAACTTACCTTACTCTTTATAAGTATAAAAGAAAAGGCTTATACTTACCTAAGCCTTTAGCTCATTGCATTAAATATGTTTCACTTTGTATGATTCATAATTTCTCCATTTACAACACATCATTGGCATCAAGCCTGCTAGGCATTAAAGCCCGAAATGTACACCGGCATTAAGCTTGCTAGACCAGAAGTCTGAGATTTGATCACCAGCATTCAGCCTGCTAGGCAATAAGCCCGAAACATTTCGCCGGCACAAGGCCTGCTAGGCAATAAGCCCGAAACATTTATTTCCAAACCAACTCATTCACATTACACATTAGCAATATCACAAATATCACATATAATTCACATACTATCACATAGTTAACTCAATGAATTCGATTATATACATTGCTAAATTTCTTTCTCACATTCGGCTTTAACATGATTAATTCCAAAATTTCATAATTCAATATATATACTAGGTTATAATCAATTCTTACGAAATTAATTTGCTTAAAGACTTACCTCGACTATCGACGTACAACGTAGACCCGCTATTTGATAACCTTCGCCTTTCCCTGATCCAAATCCGTTTTTCTTTGTTCTTGATCTAAACACATTAAAATTTAACTCATTCAAGCACATTTCATCTCAATTTAGTCCCAAAACACATAAATGGGTGAATTACCATTTTACCCCTAATGTTTCACATTTTTACAATTTAGTCCTATTTGCACAAAACACAAAATACACAAAATTTTACAATAGTACCTTAGGGACGAATGTTCATAAGGACCATACAATTCCATTTCTTTCATTTATTTTTCATTTTAGCCCCCTCAAAAATTCATTTTTGCAATTTAGCCCAAAATGCTCAAATTCACTAAAATTTCCAATACAAAACATGCTAATCTTTAACATATCTTTAGTATAAAACCATCAAACATCAAAAACCACATGAACATGTTAATGGCCGAAAATTAAGCATGCTTAGTTTCAAAAATTCTAACATGGGTCAGCTACTGTTCGAAGCAACTATCTCAAAAATGTAAAAATTTTCAAAAACCGACTAAGAATTTACCTTGAATTTGGCTTGAATGTTGCCGAAATTTCAAAGAACCTAGCTCCCCTTTCTTTTCTCAATATTCGACCAAGAGAAGATGAGTAAACATGTTCATTTTTTTATGTTTTAATTAACATATAATATGGTTTTAATTTATTTACTATTTTAACCTTATATCATAAAATTATATAATATACAACTTAAAGTTAATCTTGTCATAAACCACCCACTAACTAAGAAATGGGTTATTTACCAATTTAATACCTCATATTAAAAAGCCATCATCATTTTAGCACTTTACACTATAGTATGCAACTTTTACACTTTACGCGATTTAGTCCTTTTTGTTAAATTGAACACACAAACGGTTAAATTTTTCTTCGAAACTTTCACACACATTGATCCACATATAATAAACAAAAATATAATAATTAAATATTTCTTAGACTCAGATTCATGGTCCCAAAACCACCATTCTGATTAGGGTCAAATTCGGTCTGTTACATACATAATATTATTATGTTTTTAATTGCTTGATATTATGAGAAATGAATACTATTCCTATGAAATCGATTAATGATGCCTTGATGAGAGTATAATGAAATTATGATAAGTTGAAGTCCCGATTGAACATTAGGTGTAACATCCTAAAATTGGGCCTAGTAGGATTGAGCCCAACGGGCCTTAGGAGTAGTAGCGTTTAAAATTTTAGAGAACGGTATTAATGCAAGTTAGACTTATTAGGTAAGTGATTTTGGAAGGTTAGAGGGCTTCTAGGAAGTCCCGGGATCAAATATTGGCTTTGGGGAAATTTTGGTTTTAGGTGAAAAAAAACCCTGGAAGTTGGCAGGTAGGCCTTAAGAATAAAATATGGAGAAAATGACACAAGTGGAGTGTGTGGTGTAGTGGCAAAGTGAGGCCACATAAGAGACAAGGGGGATGACGCCACAGGGAAGGAAGGAGGTCCAAGGTTCAAGTATTGGCTTTTGCATTTTGGTTTCTTTTTACTTGGATCTTAGAATTTGGGCCATAGTTTATATTTAGTTGCGCATGGTTTAAGACACAAGAGGAGCTTGTGGCCAAGTGGTTAGCAGCGTGGATTATGCTACAAGGGAGCCTGGGTTCGAATCTCGTGAGAAGCAAAGGAGTATTTATTTTGCGGATTGGACGGCAAGAGTTTCAGTTGAATTTAAACTCTACAGACGAAGGGATCCCACATCGGAAAGGTACAAAGAATGAAGGTGATGAGCTAGCTATATAAAGAGCATCTTAGGAGGAGAGTAAACACATCTTGGAGGGCGTTTGGGCACAGGAGTGGTCGCAGCGCGGTTTAACACCAGGGTCCTATCAGGTGTGTAACTCTCTCTACTCTAGTTGTAGAGCGGCAAATGCCGAAGTGCCGGTCACGGCAATAGTAGCCACACGAGCGTGCGAGCGCACGTGTGGGGCTTCGACGCGATAGTTGAGGCCATCAATAGTATTCTTGTGGGTTGGGGCTGCTTGGGCCGTGATGGGCCGAAGTGGGCCCAATTGAGTAAAATGTATGATGATATAGTATATAGTGAACTAGACTAGGTGGAACTTATATACATGGCTAGATTTGTGTTAGGTGGGCTACACGAGTGTGTGGGCCTGAATGGGCCAGAATTGGGCTTTAGGCCCAATAGTCCGGTACGACCAGAATTGGTAGTTGAGTCGCTCGGGGCAACATTGGGCCTTCAGAAAGGCCATTCCAGGTATGAAATTACTGAAATACCCTTAGTGGGTAAATTACCAAAATACCCCTAGAAGGTAAATTACTGTTATACCCTTAGAGGTTGATTGGCTTGATTATGTCGTTTTTGTTATTTTGATTATGATGGTAATTTGTTTCATATGGTATCTGTGATATATGATTTGCATACATGTCATAATGCATACGAATTATTATGTCATATTGCATGGGTATGATGAGAGGAGGGGGAAGATTGATATCCGTGACTTTGGGTCACTAGTGGTTTGGCACCACCAGTGGTTTGGTACCACAGTTAATTTCGTGACTTTGGGTCACCAGAGGTTTGGCACCTTATAGCGACTTGTCCCAGTGGCTTAGCACCACAATGGGTTGGCCCCACAGTTGATATTACGGGATCGTCGCCAGTGATTTGGTATCACACGTGGGTTGGCCCCACACTTGGATATTGATATTTTGTGACTTTGGGTCACAAGAGGTTTGGCACCTCATAGCGACTTGTCCCAGTGGCTTAGCACCACAGTGGGTTGGCCCCACAGTTGATATTACGGGATTGTCGCCAGTGATTTGGTATCACACGTGGGTTGGCCCCGCAGATGGATTATTCGTGACTTTGGGTCACCAGTGGTTTGGCACCACATTATTTGATATCAGTGACTTTGGGTCACCAGTGGTTTGGCACCACCAGTGGTTTGGTACCACACGGGGTAGATCTGGGAGTTTCGGATGGATAGGTTGGATGGGTTGCATAACTTGCATATTTGCATATGAATTTGTGTGCGAGCTTAACATCTTTTGGATGGGGATTTACACACTGAGTCTCGGTGACTCACCCCTTAGTTAATGTTGCAGGTAATCGTTAGATCGCGGATTTGGGAGCTGAGGCAGACTTGTGGTGGCCATACAATGTTTTTCTCGTAAACTCGTTCTTTCAGTTAAACTTATTTGTAACTGGGATTTTGTTATGTAATAGGACCACTTTAACTGTATTTTTGGTATTTTATTTGGTTTAGATTTTGATTTGTTTACTGCTTATTATTAAATGATCAATATGAGATTTTCCTAAAATGATAATAAACCGTTTCTTATTCAAAATTACTTAAACTCGATTTTTCACAACAACTATAAAGAATACGAGCTTTTTAACGAACGCACAGTTTTTAGACATTCCTTTCATGTGACATGCCATATCCGGTCGTAACGTTTAGGCCGGGTTTTGGGTGTTACATTAGGAATAGCAAGGATACCATTGTCACAACGTAAGATAAAGAGGGTCCCGTGTAAGCCCATGTCTAGGACATGGCATCAGCACCAAATGAAGGTCCCATATAAGACCATGTCTGGGGCATGGTCTCGGCACCAAAGAAAGATCTCGTGTAAGACCATGTTTGGGACATGGCATCGACATCGATATACGATCTCATATAAGACCATATTTGGGATATGGCATCGACATCAAGATGTGATCCCACGTAAGACCATATCTGGGATATGGCATTGGCATCGTGTTACATGTATAATGAGATTGAGTATCCTTCGATATTCCAAGTAGTTCAACGGGTAAAGAACTAAGCTATGTTAAAGATAGCAAAGAGTTAAATCTATGTTCAAGAGAATAAAAGTGCAAAAGTTATGTGATGAAGTGATACAGGTATCCATGAGTAACTTATGAGAAATGAATATAAAATGTGTGTAACACCCCAAACCCGACCTAGACGTTATGGCCGGATCTAGCATGTCACATCAAAAGGTAGTTGAAAAGCTAAGCGACCGTTAAAAATGTTGCATCTCTTTTTGAAACTCTGAGTTTCGTTGTTTGTTTGTAAAAAAAGCGATTTGCTTAATGACCGTTTTTGTAAAGTTGTTATTATTTTGAAAAACTATTTTTGTTGTAAAAATCGAACTTGAATAGTTGTGAAAACATGATATTTTGATAAACGATTATTAACATTTTGGAAAACTCAGTATTCAAACATCTAACAATTTAAATATAACCGAATTGAAAGTTAAAAGAAAAATAAAATCCCAAAGGAATTATTACAAAATATGAACCCGAAATAAATAATCTTAAAAATAAGGTAAAAACAGAATTTACTAAAGTTCGCGAGAAATATCACCGATGTATAGCCACCACCGAGTCCTCCGTGACTCCAAATCCTCTATCGCTGGGGATTACCTGCAAGGTTAAGGGAAAAGGGGTGAGTTGCGAGAGCTTAGTGTGTAATCCCCTAAACAGTCACTATCTGGGCCTGAGCCTTTACGACATCAATCTGGGCCCAAGCCCTGTAATCATGATAATGCAAACAATTAAATATAGCACAACCCAATCCAACCAATCACATCCTTGTACCAACCAATCACACCATGTGGGGATCAAGGCAACCTACCCCGCCAAACACACCAATATTGCAGACAAGCTGCCAGAATATAAGCAGCTTAAAGCCGTCGGTAGGTCCACAGTCGTCTTGGGTGACCCATGCGACCTTAACAATCAAATCGGTGGGTCTATAGTCGTCTCGGGCGGCCCGTGTGACCCTAACAGATCAATCACTTCCTCCAATTACAAAATCCCAACCTAATGCAATATGTAGTGACATATCAAGATGATGTATGAATTAAATTACCATTACAAGCAATTAAACAGAGTATACATACAACACTAGATCTACCACTAGGGGTATAATGGTCATTTGGTCGGTAGGGGTAACACGATAATTTACCCTTCAGGGGTATAACAGTAAATTCACCCTTTAAGGGTATTTCAGTAACTTTACTCGCCGAGGGTATTTCAGTAATTTACCCACTAAGGGTATTTCGGTAATTTTACCCACCCAGGGTATTTTAGTAATTTTACCCACCAAGGGTATTTCGGTATTTACCCACTGAAGGTATTTCAGTAATTTTACCCACTAAGGGTATTTCGGTAATTTACCCATTGAGGGTATTTCGGTAATTTACCCACTGAGGGTATTTTGGTAATTTACCCATTGAGGGTATTTCGGTAATTTTACCCACAGAGGGTATTTTAGTAATTTTACCCAACAAGGGTATTTCGGTAATTTACCCATTGAGGGTATTTCGATAATTTTACCCACTAAGGGTATTTTGGTAATTTACCTATTGAGGGTTCTTAGTAATTTACCCACTGAGGATATTTTGGTAATTTAGCCACTGAGGGTATTTTGGTAATTTACCCACTGAGGGTATTTCGATAATTTACCCACAAAGGGTATTTTGGTAATTTTACTCGCTAAGGGTATTTCGGTAATTTTACCCACTAAGGGTATTTCTGTAATTTACCCATTGAGGGTATTTCGGTAATTTATCGACTGAGGGTATTTCGATAGTTTCACAAACTGGGGGTTTTTCGGCTTTTAGCCGATTCACAGATCATGGCATTAACAGAACAAACATGAGTGTGAGATTACACACCTTGATTACGAGTGTGCCGCCAACCCCTTAGCACTGATCCTTGTTTCACCAGGTTTTACTAAGTCCTTTTCGAATACCAGTGAAGATTAAGAATCCCTGGAATTATCCTGCGATACAACGCATCCTAATAGGAAGAAACGAGATAACGATGCGACTAGGCCTAGTGTAACATCCTGGTATTAGGGGCTTTGCATTTTTATGCTTGCTGTGTGTTTGGCATGTTTTGTTCGTTATTTTGGTGTGTTTGGGGGTCCCGGGAAGGCTCAGGGTTAAGCTTGAGCCTTGGTGAAAATTTTGTTTTTAGGCACTTTAGGGGAGAGCTAGCTGAGACAGGCCTTAAGGGTAATTACTTGTGTTTGTTGACACAAGAAGAGGTGTGGTAAAGTGGCAAGGAGACGCCACTTAAAATGCAGGGAAGTGGCGTCACAAGGGAGCAGCAGTAGGGAAGAGGTTCGAATCCCACACTTTGAAGCTTTATTTTTTTAGCACCTGGATGGGGAGAAGGTGGTTTCGGTAGGGACTCTCCAAGGATGATGGTTGAATGGGTCAACTTACTCAAATGGGTGGACAAGAATGCTTGAATGGGATTTGAATTGGTCAACTAGTTTGAATGGTTGAAGGGGAGTGAAAGTAGGAGGGAAATATGGGATATGATGTTGGTGGAAGAGGTTGGCCGAATGAGGGGTTGTGGGAAGGAGAAATTCGGCTAGAGGGGCATTAGGGAGCATTTTCGGTTTAGCTTGGGGTGTGTCGAATTTGGGGAGAGAGCTCTTGGTTTACCATTTCAGGTTGCCTAGTTCTAGTGTGTGCTGATTTTCCCTAGTGCATCTAAGGGTTCTCCTCATTTCATTTTGGTGTTTTTCAACTCTTTTTCTCATATTTTCCCTTGATTACAAACCTCCTCATTCGTGTCTTCTTTTTCTTTCTTCAAGGTTACCAAACACCTTTGGCCGAATCTTTCTTTACCATCCACCCTTCACATTTTGGTTTCATTTTCTTTTGCTACCTTCTTCACAAATCGAAATCCCCTGAAGTCACTTCCCTTGCTGAATCTTTTTCACCTTCTTTGCTCTTCTCTTAAACACCATAGCCGAACCTTGGTTTCCATCTCTGCTTCTTCTTTTCTTTTCTTTTCCATAGTCATTTTCTTTTGCAAAGCTGAATTCTCTTCTACTCCCTAATTCTTCTCTTTTCCCTGTGTTTGGGTTCTGCTTGTGGGAAAGGCCGAATCTGTTGAAGCACAAGCACCCTTCTAGCCTTCTCAATCGGCATCTCCTTGTTACTTTGGGCCTCATTCGGTTTCACAAGCCAACCTGCAAGTGTGCAATTTTTGTTGATCAAGCCGAATACCAGGAAGAGAAGTGCTAAGACTTCTTAGGTTGCCGAAAGTTCTTTTCCAAGCAGTCTTGCTTATTCGCATTAGTAGCAAAGGTAAGGAGTTACCCTCTGGTTCTATTCGTTTGGTCATTCATTATTGATTCGCCGCCTTAGTCTGATATCGTTGTTAGATAACTGTTGTTTCTATTATAGTATTGTATTGATCAAATTTCTCCATGGATGCAAGTGTCGGTCAATCAAGAGAAGGGAGCGAACCTATAGTTTCGGTTCCTAATTTTAAAAGGCGCGTTGTGTCGGCGGTTTGGGATTTTCCACCGGCTATGATAGAGAGCCGACGTCTGCCTGGGATAAGCAAATAGTCGTTGTCCCTGCTAGTGAAAGCGTCGACGTAGAAAGCTTAGTGTTACGCGTTATCAGGTGTGTATTACTCACACGTTTCTTTGTTGTTTGTATTATTAACTGTGTTGGCTGAAAGCCGAAATGACTAATTTGATAATCGGGATACCCTTGTGGGTAAGGTTGGAGACACCGGGTAAGTTCTTCTATGATGATATTTCTGATTATATGCATGTATGTAATAATTAACTGTTACAAATTGAGAACATGTGCATTCTTATTTAGCATGATGAAATAAGCATGGGCTTGGGGTTGGATGAAAGAGGAAGTGTGAATTAAGTGACTAATGTCACAGTGGTCTAAGAACCATAGTGGTTGAAACCACGTATGCTTATATCAGTGACTTGTCTCGGTGGTCTAAGACCACAGTGGGTTGGCCCCACGTATTCATAAACTTATCAGAGATCGTCACGATGGTCTAGGACCACAGTGAGTTGGCCCCACGATTATATGATTTAGTGACTTTGTCACGAGTGGTCTGGGACCACGGTGGTCGTTAACCACAGTGGCTTAATGCCACGGGTGTTTGGATGGGGAGCTAGACTGGGTTGGGCTGCATAGCATACATGTGTCATATACCATATTGAGTGGGCTAAGGTTCAGATTACGTTATACGGGGATTTACACACTGAGTCTCGGTGACTCACCCCTCTGCTAAATTTGCAGGTAATCAGTAGATAGCGGGTCTTGGAGCCGGGGCGGACTCGAGGTGGCCATGCGTTGCGATTTCTTTAGTAAACTCGTACTTTATTTTGAACTTATTTCAATTTCGGGATTTTAATTTGTAGTAAGGCCGCTTTAACTGTATTTCGGGATTTTGATTAAATGCTGATTTTATATATGTTATGAGCTATCGAAAAATGGGGTTCTCTTAAAAACGTAAACAAAGGTTTTCCAAAACATCAACAAACGGACCACAAGCAATAAATAAATAAACTTGGAAGTTTCGTAAGACTACAAATATTGTTTTTCAAAGGTCACGTTCCTCAACATTGTTTTTGACTGACACATTACTGAAAATTTTTTCTAAGTTTCGTTTTACGAAATAAACCCGATTCCTACTCCTAGTTAACTTAATAAGAAATTGATAAGTTGTAACCTAACCATTTTTTTAAATAGCCCTTCACATAGAATCACTAAACGAAAGATTTTTCTTAAATCGCAATATTTCTTTAAAAATGTTTTTTTTAAAACTACCTTTCCTGTAACAATCCAGATTTGGTCGTAACGTTTTGACCGGGTTTGGGGTGTTACACCTAGGGCCCATTCTCGGTCCAAATGGTCCCACACGCTCGTGTGGCCCATTTAGCCCAATCTAGGCACAGATACGAGATTCACATGGACCAGTTCACTATCTACTACACAATCATACAATTTATAAATATGGGCCCACAGGCCCATTAGGCCCAGTTGGCCCCTTTCGGCCCATCGTGGCCCAAACAACATCAACCCATAAGAATACTCGTGGTGTCCTCAACTATCGCGTCGAAGCTCCCACACGAGCGCTCGTATGCTCGTGTGGCTACCATTGCCGTGTGACCGGCATTTCGGCATTTGCCGCTCTATAGCTAGAGTAGGGCGAAATACATACCTGATAGGAATCTGGAGTTGCTAATCCGCGCTCCGAGCACTTCTATGCCCAAACGCCCACCAAGGTATCCTTACTCTCCTCATAGATTGCTCCCTTTAAAGCCAGCTTCTCACCTTTCCTCCTGCTAGCTTTCCGATGTGGGATCCCTTCTTCAGCAGAGTTTAGTTCCAACACAAACTCTGGCCGTCCCAACTTAGCAAAATAAATATCCCTTTTTGCTTACGATGGGATTTGAACTCAGGCTCCCCCGTAACTTAATCCACGCTGCTAGCCACTAGGCCACAAGCTCCTCTTGTGTCTAAAATCATGCGCAACTAAATATAAGTTTATAGGCCAACGTCTAAGTTCACTTAAAAATAAATCAAAATGAAATGCAAGCGCCAAGACTTGAACCTTGGACCCCTTGCTTCCTTGTGTGGCGTCACCTCCTTGTCTCCCATGTGGCGCCATTTGCCACTAGACCACAACTCCTTTTTGTGTCATTTTTCTCCACATTTTATTCTTGAAGCCTACTTACTAACTCCCAAGGTTTTATTCACCTAAAACCAAAATTTTCCTAAAGCCCAAGTTTGATCCCGGGACTTCATAGAAGCCCCCTAACCTTTCAAAATCACTCACCTAATAGGTCCAACATGCATTAATGTCGTTCTCATGTTCTCAAAATTTTAAACGCTCCTACGCCCAAGGCCAATGGGCCCAATTCTACTAGGCCCAAATTCGGGGCGTTACAATGTGATATGTGATTTGGTAAGAGTAAGCACGAGTAAGTTATGTCGATGTGCTTGAGAACTTGTGTATTATTAAATGTGATGAATGGATGTTATCATGAACCTTTATGTTGCTATTTATTTCATGCAAACTTACTAAGCTTTATGCTTACCCCTCTCATTTCCTTTTTCCTTGTAGTGTCGCTAGACTAACTTAGGGATCGTAGGACGTCGGAGTTCTAATCACACTATCAACATCTTTTTGGTATAATAGAGTTTTGATAAATTTTAAGTATGACATGTATAGGAACTTGGTTATTTTGTGATATGTCATGTTTCTTAGCCAATGTGTGGCTATTAATGTCATTCAATTCATTTTGTAAATGGCTATTAGAAATTGTCCAATACTTGATAAGTTTTAAATATATTCAATGATGATGAAGTTCATGAAGTGCATGCTTGTGTGATTGGATGATTAATGAATAAAGTATACACATGACGAATGTAGTGTAAGCCATGTGCGGATGTCTTAATTTTAGGTATTAGAAGTGCCTTATGGTCCTTGTGTGTGTTAAAATGAAATGGTATAAGTGTGGTTACTTTTTAGGGTGACAATTGGCTTGGTGGTTAGGCTTATAATTGTCCACACGATTAGCCCCATGGGCGTGTTGATAGGCCGTGTGTCCCCCTGCATGCTAAGTTGGCAAGTCAGAATACCTAGTAGTAACCACACGGGTTGAGGCACGACCGTGTGTCTCAACCGTGTGGAAGACACGGTCATATGACACGGGCGTGTGCCCAGGCAGTGTGAAGTCTGCACCTGAATTTAGGAATTTAATTCGCCACACGGTCTAAGGACAATGGCATGTGCCTTGGCCGTGTGACCTTATTAGGTTGATGACGTCAGAAATAGAATGTCAAGGTTTTTAGACACGGGATAAGACACGGGCGTGTGTCAGGCCATGTGAAAACCCTTGTAGGTTCAAATTGAGAAATAAAATTTACACTGGCTAGGAACATGGGCGTGTGTGACCATACGACCTGCCCACACGGGAGTGTTCCTTTCCAGACGAGCATGTGGCCCTATTTTAAGCAAAAATTTTCTGGCATGTAACGCCCCAAACCCGGCCTAAACGTTATGGCCAAACCTGGCGTGTCACATTGAAGTGTTTTTCGAAAACCATGTTTTCATTGAAAACCCTTCTTAATTAAAAGCTTGAGTAAAATCCTAGTTACGTTAGTTTTCTATTTTATTTTAAACGTGGTATATAGAAAAATTATTACGTTTATTCCCAAAATTTCTTTTCAGTTACGGAAGCTAAGTTTAATAGTAACCGATTTACGAAAATGTGATGTTTAAAGATTAAATTGTGAAAGCGTAGTGTTTTGAAAACAGTTATTGTTTTGGAAAACTGCGATCTATTTTTAACAGATAGGAAACGTAATAACTAAAAATCCCAAATTAAAAACTAGAAATTAAAAGAGGCCTTATTACAAACCAATAGGAAACCAGTTTAAGTAAGGTAAAATAGAATACTAAAATGTAAAGCTATTCGTAGTGTGGCCACCTCCGAGTCCTCCAGTACGTCGAACCCCTTACTGAGGATTACCTGAAAAATAAAAAAAAAGGGTGAGTTTACGAAAACTCAGTGTGTACAACCCTCATCGATCATAAAGCATGCATCACATCAATCAGGGCCTAAGCCCATTACAGTAATCAATGTGGGCCTAAGCCCAACACAGTAACGGTAGCATTTGGGCCTTAGCCCATAATAGCCTCAGTTGGGCCTTAGTCCATATCCAATGTCACAGATCACATCTATCTGGGCCTAAGCCCATATCAATAATAGAATAAGTGTATGCAATGCATTAATGCCCATACCAACCCTGCACTCCGTCTCCTATCCAACCCTGCACTCCTGTGGGGATTTAATCAACCCGCCCATCCCTACACTCCTAATGTAGCATCGGTTGCGGCACTAACCAATGTTGCAGCAGAGCTGCCAATCACATAATCGGCTTAAAGCCGTCGGTGGATCCACAGTTGTCAAGCGACCATGCGACCCTAACAAATCCTACACTTCCTCCAACTCAATAATCCCATCCCCCATGCAGCATAATATCACATGAATGCAGACATACTATAAATAGCATATAATAACAATCATATTACATGTAGGGGCATTTTGGTTATTTTGCCCTTTAGGGGCATAACGGTCATTTTACCCTCTAGGGGTATTTTGGTCATTTTACCAACATTCTCGAAGGTCTATAGTCGCCTCGAGCGACATAGATAACATATGTGATCAAAACGGAGTATTTGGGCCCAAAGCCCGCTATTCGACTCAAGTGGGCCCACACGCTCGTGTGGCCCATTTAGCCCAAAACTGCCCTTTGGCCATGTGATCGACATGGCCGGCTCATTAATTCATATCCATCCACAAAATTTACTCGTGTAGGGCCCACTCGGCCCATTCCGGTCTATTTGGCCCCAAAAACGGCCTAAGACAACAAGATACTTAAGGTGACCTCTGTCGTTGTATCGACTTATTCACACACACGTTCGTGCGCTCGTGAGATAGCCGTAGCTTTATTTTCGACCTTTTGACTTCTTAGCATTTTGGGATTTCGGCATTTGCCGATCTACTTGGAGTGGTGTGCGTACACACCTTGTTGGAGAAAAACGCAGTAGCCCACGAGCGTAGAACCTATATCCAACACGATACACCATCAGTCCTTTAACAACAGGATTAAACAATCCCTTTCTATACCACTATCCAAGATAGGATTTATTACTTCCCTTGATCGAACAATTGAGGATCACTCACTTAAACTATCACAAGAGATTGATCAATAGGCCTTAGGGGTTATCTGCATTCCAATCAACACTTATCAACCATCAAACAATTGAACAGTTTGAACTAGATGAGAAGTCACTTACCGAAAATGCAGAGTCCAGATTAGATGAAAAGAACAATCGCCACACCCACACAAAAGCTATAAGTACAGAGAATGATAGAGGCAAAATGGAATAATTGCACCCCTGAGATGGAATGTTCGGCTAACACAAAATGTAGAGAACCGACAGAATGAAATGAGGGAAAGAGTATTCAGTTTTAGCAATACAAGGAGGGACACTCGAAAAGAGTCAAAGGAAAAGAGAGAAAAGGGAAAAGGGGTATTCGGCCAAGGAGGAATTGAAATTGAGGGAAGAAAGAAGTAGGGTTCGACCAAGAGAAAAGTTAAGGAGAAGAAAAGAAAAACAAGGTTATTAACTACCAAGGCATTCGGTTTCTATAGTAAAAAGAAAACAGAAAAAAGAAGACAGTGCGAGGGAAAAAATAAAGTATTCGGCCACTTAAGAAAAGAGGAAAACACAAAGTCAAAGAGGCAAAAACTCGAAATAGCAAAGTGCCGAAATTGACCTACAAGATTCGGCCACCACTTGCCAAAAGGAGAAAAGAAATCCCTTCCAAGCACTTACAATTGCCAAAAATGCACAAAAGGACTCCCTAGCCGAATATGCACATACTAGCTACCCAAATCAGCTACAACTTCTCCCATTTTCAAATTCCTTAAAAATCTCCACCAATCCCTCCACCAAATTTTCTCCTTGATTTACTCCAGCTCACCATTCAAATTCAATTCAAATTCTTATGACCAATTCAACCACAGAGTTCCAATCCAGTTCCAACACCTCCCCAGCTCAAGCAGCAAAATAAACATACAATTGGGCACGCCATGCCTCAAACCTCAGACTCCTTGCCACACATGTAGCGCCACCTTGCCAATAGATCACCCACTCTCTTTGTGTCACATTTTACCTTCAATAAATTAAAAGGTCTAAAGGCCAAAGTCTAGGTTCCTTTAAAAAAAACCAAAACAAATTGCAAGAGCCAAGACTTGAACCCAGGCTCCCTTGCAACCTTAATGACGCCACAACTATTAGACCACATGCTTCCTTATGTCATTTTTTAACACAATAATTTAAAAGGCCTACATCCAAGCATCCAGGGTTTTATCCACTTAAAACCAAATTTTTTGCTAAAGCCCAGGTTTGAACCCAAGACTTCTCAGACACTCCCAAACACTGCTAAATCACTTAACCACTGAAATAGACAGTCAATTGTGTAATTCACTTGCACAGCTAAATTCCACTCCCTCCGATATGTGAAGCCCATTTCTTCTAGGCCCAAAAGTCAGGGCGTTACATCATGAGTTTTCGGTTTAGTGCTGAACCACCCCGTATGTATGTTTAGGGTCTCGTAGACCCATAATAGGGACATTATGATTTCATATGAAAAGTTTTAAGTTGAAATGAAATTTTATGGTTTGATATTGTATGATGATGTGTGCTAAGTTCAGTAATGCCTCGTACCCGATTCCGGCGTCGAATACGGGTAAGGGGTGTTACATGAATTGTGATTTACTCTTTGAATGAATTCGATAAAGTTTGAAAAGCGAGAAAGAAATCCCGGTTGAACCTTAGGAATTGTTAGGATACAAATGTCATGACATTAGGGATAGTTGAGATTACATGTAAGACCATATCTGGGATATGTCATCGATATAAGATTTCGTGTAAGACCATAGCTGGGATATTAGCATCGATATGAGATCCCATGTAAGACCATATCTGGGATATGACATTGGTATAGTACTATGTGTGTGAGATTTCCCGAGTATCCTTTAGTATTCCATGTGGTTCAACGGAAAACTTAACAGCAAAGTTTAAGTTGTGAAAGACTATGTGAAATATTGCGGTAAGTTGCAAGTTGGTACATGTATGTACATAAAACTCATGCTTAATGAGCTCAATATGTGATGAAACCTCGGATTGGTTCAATTGAGTAAGTTATGATGTTAAGATTTTAATAACATCTATGCTAAGCTTGATTATGAATTCACAATGACTTTTATGTTAATTTACTTTATGTTAAATATATGTTAGTGTGTATGATGCTTATTATTTGCATAGGAACTTACTAAGCTTTAAAGCTTTGTCTTATAGTGTCACCAAGCCAGCTCAGGGATTGAAGACGGTCAGAGATTCATTCACACTATCAAATTATCATTTTGGGTACTTATGATTTCAATATTTTGAGTTATGGCATGTATAGGGACTTGGTGTTTTTGTTATGTCTCATAATTGATTTGGCCATAAGTGATGGCTTTAATAGTTGATAATTCATTTTGTAATTGGCCATTTGATATTGGCTAATATTGGTTAAGTATATATACATATGATGATGTTTTCATGAATGGGGGAAATTGCGTGGTTTGAGATGCTAAGTATGTGATGTTTGCATGTGATAAATGATAGCATGTAATGGATATGTGGATACCTTGTGTATGGCTAATTGGGTTGAAAGTATATGCTTGGATTGGTGCTAAGTTTTGTTGTGTAGGTTGGTGCATGGAAGGATGGCAAAAAGGCTTGGTAAATAGCCTTATATTTGTCCACACGGGTAGACACATGGACGTGTGTCTAGGCCGTGTGCGACACACGGTCTGCCCCACGGGCATGTGTTTCGGCCGTGTGTCCCCTTCACTTTAATTGTTGCAAAATAGAATGTTCAGTAATAAGCACACGTACGTGTGTCTTAGCCGTGTGGACGGCACAACCTCGAACACGGGCGTGTTCCCTAGCCGTGTGAAGTCTGCACCTATTTTATAAAAAATTATAAAAATTTAATCGATCACATGGCCTAAGCAAATAGGCGTGTGACTTGCCCGTGTGACCTCAATTTGATGATGACATCATAAACATGCTCCCTAATTTGAACACGGCCTGAGGCACGGACGTGTCATAGGGTCACACGGGAGTGTCCTGAACCCACACGAGCGTGTGACCCCTTGTTCATGAAAAAATTTCTAAGTTGTAAAAATGTTTCCAAAGTTCTCAGTTTAGTCCTGAACCACTTCTGATGCATATTTTTGGCCTCGTAGGCTCATTTTAGGGAAGATATGAATGTTTTTGAAAAGTTTTAAATTTAAGTGGAAATTCATGTCTCGATTTTGAATGTTTGCTTGTGAATAAGTCCGGTAATGCCTCATACCCTATTCTAGCGTCGGGTACGGGAAAGGGCTGTTACATTTAGTGGTATCAGAGCTACGTTTAGTTTATTCTTGGACTAACATAGAGTGTGTAAGAGTCTAGTTATACATGCCATAAATGAATTGGGATAATGTGATGACTCTTGACAACTGTAATTTGTGTTTTCATATAGTAATGGATCCTAATCGAGCTGAGGCTGATGAAGTCGAAAGTAATGTGCCGACTCTCGCTCAAGGTGCAGCGCCGTCTGATAGTAGACCCCCTACAGTTAGTCAAAGAGAAGGATGCAGGGAAGTCTTTCTCCATATAATGAATGAGTGGTATACAAAATTTGTTCAAACAAATCCGAATGCCCAACCTCCTCCACCCCACCCTCATCAACCGGTTCCCGTAGCCATACAAGGTATGGACATTATAAGAATGAATAAGCCCCAATTTGATAAGATCCAAAAGAATGGGGCTGAAGATTTTGAGCTAATATGGATGATGATCCCGAGAGAGCTGAGTTTTCACTCAAAAACTCCATCAGGGTATTTGATGAGTTGTCCTACACACCAGATGAGTGTTTAAAGTGTGCTATCTTGCTTTTGAGAGATTCTACATACCATTGGTGGAATACACTTGTATCTGTAGTTCTGAGAGAAAGGGTCACTTGGGATTTCTTTCAAGAGGAATTCCGAAAGAAGTATATTAGCCAACGGTTCATTGACCAGAAACGTAAAGAATTTCTTGAGCTGAAACAAGGTCGTATGACAGTGACCGAATATGAGCGAGAATTTGTCAGACTGAGCAAATACGCTCAAGAGTATGTTTCTACAGAGGCTATTATGTGCAAAAGACTTAAGGATGGGTTGAATGAAGATATTCGTGTGTTAGTCAGGATTTTAAAGCTGAAAGTGTTTGTGGTATTGGTTGAATGGGCTTGTAAGGCGGAAGAATGGAACAAATAGAAGAGGAAAGCTGATCTTGAAGCTAGAGACTCGAGGAAAAGACCGATGAGTGTCATTTTCATCTCAGTTTGAGAAATCGAAAGAGATGTATTCCCGTTTGAATGTTTCAGAGGGGTATTCACACAAAGCTCGTGAGAATCAACATTCGAGTTTTAAATCTCAAGCTACTTTGATGGCAAGTGTGGGTAATGTAAAGTCTAACAGACTCGAATGTCAACAATGTGGAAGAAGACATCCCGGTAAGTGTAGGTGTAACAACCTAATTTTGGGCCTAGTCGGAACAGTGGTTTTGGGACCGCAAATCTAACACAGCAAAGTTAATTTCTATTATATTTTTATGGTCTACAGTTTCACGGAATGATTTCCTGAAAATTTCGTTCAAAAATTTTGACGTTTGGGCACTCAATTTAGTCAAAAGTAAGAATACGACCTCTCGGAGCCAAAACTCACATTTACTAAACTTGGCATACAACTACTTATCTCTTAAAGTTTGTAAAACAGTTCTCAAATGCTCCGCATGCTCAATCTCATCATGAGAATAAATTAATATATCATCGATAAACACAACAACAAACTTATCCAAGTACGGTCAAAAAATACGATTCATTAAATCCATAAACATGGCGGGAGCATTTGTTAAGCCAAAGGTCATGACAAGGAACTCATAGTGCTCGTACCTCGTTCGAAACACAATTTTTGATACATCTTGCTCCTTAACTCTTCGATGGTAAGAATTAGACCTTAAGTCTATCTTAGAAAACACTGTGGCTCCTTTCAATTGGTCAAACAGATCATCGATCCTTGGCAAAGGATACTTGTTCTTCATAGTCACCTTGTTGAGCTGTCTATAGTCTATACATAACCTCATCGACCCATCTTTCTTTTTCACAAAAAGTACCGGAGAACCCCACGGAGAATAGCTCGATCTCACAAAACCCTTATCCGTTAACTCTTGTAGCTGAACCTTCAACTCTTTTAACTCCAACGGTGCCATCCTATACGAGGCAACCAAAATAGGTGACGTACTGGGGACCAACTCAATACCAAACTCGACTTTCTTAGTTGGAGGCAATCCGGGCAACTCTTTCGGAAACACATCCAAGTACTCACATACCATAGGCACTGACTTAATCTTTACTTCCGACTCTTGGGTATTCAACACCAATGCAAGATAGGACTCATACCCTTTTCTCATGTATTTCTCAGCAGTCATAGAAGAAATCAGTACAGGTAAGCTATCCGGTTCACCTGATTCAACCCGAATAATATCCCCATTTTCACATTTCAGTTCAATAAACTTACTACCACAGTTTACTAACATGTTATGAACAGTCAACCAATCCATGCCAAGAATTAGGTCAAATTCATCAAACGGTAGTAGCATGAGGTTAGCCAGAAAACAATGAACTCTAATCATCAAAGGACAATTTCTACACACATTGACAACTATCACATGCTTGCCTAACGGGCTTGACACTTTTATCACAAATTTTGTAGACTCAACAAGCATATTCATGCTAGACACCAATTTTACACAAGCATACGAATGGGTAGACCACAGATCAATCAAAGTAACAACAGAAATATCGTGAAGAGAAAAAGTACTCGAAATCACATTCGGTGACGATGCCTCTTTGCGAGCGCGAATGGCATAAGTCCTTACAGGCGCTCGGCCCTCGGACCTCACGGTTGAATCTCCAGGTGCACCTCTGCTGCTAGCCTCACTTCCCGGGTTCTTTTGTGGTCTGCTCCTAGAAGAAGCATTACCCGATCTTACACCTTGATCTCTATCTTTCTCGACCATCTCGGGACAACTATGAATAAAATGGTCTAGTGACCCACATTTGAAATAACCTCTTTCATTTCCTCGGCACTCACCGAAATGACGTCTACTGCATTGTGAAAATTTTGGTCTGTTCGGTCGAGCACTAAAAACACTCGTGATAGAAGTGGTTTGAGCTATAGATATTGTATACTACTTAATCTTATTTCTGCTCGATAATCCTACTGACGCATTTGATCGAGTAGTGAACTCTCTCGATTTCTTGGATGAGGACTGAAGCGATTTCCAAACTGTCTTTTCTTTGAGTCACGAGACTCAATATCAACTTTCCTTTTCTCTTGGGCCAATTCCTCGGCATGCCAACCAAAAGTTGAATGTCATCGTTCAATCCATCCTCACATCTCTTACACATGATGGCTTCGGTAGATACGCACTATCAAGCGTATTTGCTGAGCCTCACGGACTCACACTCATACTCTATTACCGTCATTCGGCCTTGCTTCAGTTTAAGAAAGTCCTTCATTTTCTGGTTATAAACCTCTGGCTAATATACTTTTACGGAACTCTTCATAGAAGAATTCCCAAGTTACCCTCTCCCTCGGTACAACAGGCACAAGGGTATTCAACCTTTGGTAAGCCAAGTCTTATAGAAGTGACACTACACACTTCATGCACTCCTTTGGAGTGTAAGGCAACTCATCGAATAACCTAATAGTATTTTCTAGCCAGAATTCTGCTCTCTCTGGGTCATCATCTATATTCGCTCGAAATTCCTCGGCCCCTTACTTTCGAATTTTGTCTTCCAGAGGTTTTTCCCTTCTAATCATTTCCACTACTTGGGGAGCTGTAGGGGCAGACCAAGGGATTGGAGGGGGTGGAGGAGGTGGAGCGTTCGGGTTTGCACAAACAAACTCTGAATACCAAGCATTCATCATATGAAGGAAGGCTTCTCTAGCCCCTCCGCCCTAACTCAGTGTCACGGGCCCACTTTCGACTGGCGCTGTCCCTTCTACGGGTGCCGGTGCATTACTTTCGACATCATCCGTCACTGCTCCGTCGGGATCCATTTACTATATAAAAATACTTTTTAAATTGTCAGGAGTCGTCACACTATCATAAGTCATATATGACATGTATAGCTAGGCTCGTACACACGCTAGGTTAGTCTGAGAATTGACTAAACCATAGCTCTGATACCACTAAATGTAACACCCCTTACCCGTATTCTATGCTGAAACAAGGTACAAGATGTTACCTAACTTAATAACATGTATACAAACATTTCCGGGTTATGAAATTTCGTTCAAATTTAAAACTTTTCAAACTTCATATTAAAGTCTCTAATATGGGCCTATGAGGCCCAAAACATACTTTAGAAATGGTTCGGTACTAAACCAGGCACTTTAGAAAACTTTAGAAAATTTTACCAAAAATAGGGACACACGCCCGTGTGGCAAGGGACATGCCCATGTGGGCAGATCGTGTGGTCACACACGCCCATGTCCCTAGCCATATGGATTTATTTTTCAATTCGAACCTATAGGGGTTTCCACACGGTCTGGTACACGTCCGTGTCCATGGCCCGTGTCCCTCACACGGCCATGACATGTCCGTGTCTCAGCTCGAGTGTTAAAACCTTGACATTCTATTTTTGACGTCAGCAACATTTTAGGGTCACACGGCCAAGGTAGACGCTCGGGTTCTAGGCTGTGTGGCGAATTTAATTTCACATTTAAGGTGCAAATATAACTACCCGAATTTGAGGCTAGTCGAAACAGTGGTTTCGAGACCACTAAACTGAGATTAGGGAAAATTATTTTGATTTTATTTTATGTGTTATAGCATTAAAATAAGGCTATGTGGAAAATTTGGTGCTTTAATTTGAGCGATAGCATGCTTAATTGTGAAAAAGGATTAAATCACATAAAGTGCGAAAGTTCTATTTTACAAGGTAGAGGTACCTAATAGCTATAGAATGTTAATTTGGAGTTCTTTAAAGTGCAATTGGGCCAATTAGAAATGTGTTGGCCGGCCATATGGTATAGGGAGACAATAGCATTTAATTTTTGGTCAAAATTGGGTGAATGAGGTGAGAAAAGATGAATAAAATATGGTAAAAAGAAAAAAAAACTATCATATTTCACTATTCACTCATCTCTTTCTGCTGAAGATTGAAGAGGAAATAGAGCATTTGGGGGTTCAAACTTTCAGCCAAGCTATCTCCTTGCTAGTAAGTGATTTAGGTGGTTTTAATTGATGATTTTTGTATTTTTGGAGTCCTCAAAGCTTAAGCTAACTAATGAGGGGACCAATTTGCAATATGGTTGAAAGTCTAGGGACTTGCCATGAGAGTATTTATGTTGTTAGCTAAGTTTTTTTGGAAGAAAATGAATGTTAGTGAGATAAGAAACAACTTTTGTGAAAGGTGTTTGCATGAAAACACCTTAGTAGGACTTAAATGCAAAGATTGAGATTGTGTCATAAATGCATGAAATAGTTGGAATTGTGAGTAGTTGTAAGAGAAATAAATGTTTAGATAGGCTTGTTTAATGAGAAAATGTGTTGAAAAATGATTTACGAGCCTAGGGGCAAAATCATCATTTTGCCATAGTACAAGGGCAAAATGGTCATTTTTGCCTAAGTGTAGATTTTGATGCATTATGATCATGGAGTGATCTAAATGAATGAATTTTATTGTTATAGATCAAGAAGAGCGCATAATTAACCTTGACTAGGGAAAAGGCAAGGTTACGGATTAAACTGTTAGTTGACGCGTTTTGCACCGAGGTAAGTTTATGTGTAAACGATGCATTTTATATACACATTATTGTTGTTGATTGGTGCATGGCATGATTAAGAACATGTATGATTCAAGTGGATTGAATTTGATAGTTATTATATAGTTTCGTATGAATGATGAAATAGTCATATAAACGTGTAGTGACAACACTTGATGGTGGGCTAAGTGCGATACCACATTGTTACTTAATTACGATGGGCTATGTGTGATATCATCGTCTATTTATCATTTGGTGGGCTATGTGCGATACCACCTTAACTAACCTTTTTGGTGGGCTATGTGCAATACCACCGGAACTAACCTCTTTGGTGGGCTATCTGCGATACCACCCTAATAAAGACTGATGGTGGGCTAAGTGTGAAACCACCGAGTAATTTGATTATGAGTAGTTGATCGAAAGATTGTGATGTGTTGTATTATGTGACATTGTGGTGCTAAGTGCAGGGAGGCATGCTAATGAATGTATACATTAAGCTTGTGATATGGTTGGAATGTGGAAATGGAAGAAATGAGTAAGCATGGTTATGAATGTGGATTGTTTATTGTTTAGTATGTAATGCTATATAATTGTTTAGCACATACTATAATGTTATATTGTTTACATGTAAACTTACTAAGCTTAAAGCTTACTCCCCTTTTCTTTTCCCTTATTTTTATAGAGTTAAAGAGCCGGGCCGGGATACGTGGATAACCAGAAGACCGCCCACACTATTAGATCATCTCGGTACATCTAGACTTAGTGATTTTGAGTATGGCATGTATATGGGCTAGATTAGGTTTGTTGTTTTAGTGATTTTGAGTATGGCATGTATAGGGGCTAGATTAGGTTTGTTGTTTTGTTATTTAGGCCAAGGGTGTGTTGGCCCCTTTAATGAGAAACTCTTGTGTATATAGCCATAGTGTTGGCCTTTTGTGTATTTGTAAAGATGTAGTTATTTATGGAAGTTTATATTACAAAATATGAGTTGTTTGATGATTTGTTGAATGGATCCATGTTGTGTGAGCTAGAGGGGTGAAAAGAACTTGGCAAATAGCCTTGTTCTTGTCGACACAGGTAGGCACACGGGCGTGTGTCTAGGCTGTGTGTGACACACGGTCAGCCCCACGGGCGTGTGACTTGGCCGTGTGTCCCTTGCATGTTGGTGTTGTATGTCAGTGTCGACCATGGGCTAGCCACACAGGCGTGTTCCTAGGCCGTGTGACCCTTAAAAGGTTGCTGACATCACAAACAAAATACCCAGGTTTTTACACACGGGGCGAGGACACGGGCATGTCTAGGCCGTGTGAAAACCCCTGTAGGTTCGTAATGAAAATAAATCCCACACAGGGTGGGGACATGGGTGTGTGTGACCACACAGCCTGCCCACTCGAGTGTCCCTCGTTTCACACGAGAGTGTGGTCCCAATTTAGGTGAAAAATTTTAAGATCACAAAGGTTTTCGGTAAGGTTCCGAAACCCCTCGTATGACTGTTTAAGGAAACGTAGGCCCTTAAAGAGGTTGTTGTGATGGCCATAGAGATATGTCTAGTTTGTACTGAAAGCTATTGATTAAAGTCGTGTGGTTAAAGGGACTAAGTCTGGTAATGCCTCGTGCCCGATTTCAGCTTAGAATACGGGTAAGGGGTGTTACAGCAGACTTCACAAGGCTTGGGCACATGCCCATGTATTATGGCCATGTCATCTACACGGTTGAGACACACGGCTGTGCCTCAGCCAGTGTGGTTACTACTGGGCATTCTGTTTTACAAAATTAAGGTGTAGGGGACACACGACCGGACTACACGCCCATGGGGCAGACTGTGTGTCTACTTGTGTGGAAAAAAACAAGGCTATTTACCAAGCCCTTTTGCCACCCTTACTTGCACCAACATAAGCCAAATCAAGTAACACCAATCCACACATAAACATCTGGCCAAAACAACAACAAGCAAGACATACACACATCAAGGCCACTACACTCCAATCACATGAAAAACTTATCACATACTTTATCAATCCAATCATGCGACTTACTCATTCATGCATTAACACACCATATATTTCACCAAGCAAAATTGCACATTCATGAAAAACATCATCATTTACATATATCAATAACAAGTATTAGCCATCATCCATGGCCTTATACAAGATGAATCAATCTTCAAGACAAGCCAACACATTTGGCCAAAACAATATGACACTTGACAAAAGACCAAGTCCCTATACATGCCATACTCAAAATGATAAATCTAACTATACCAAATGTTCAGATTGATAGTGTGATCGAGCCTCCGACATCCTTTGATCCCCGAGCTAGCTTGACGATACTATAAGAAAATGGAAATGAAAGGGAGTAAGCATAAAGCTTAGTAAGTTGCATGTAAATAAGTAACAACATCAACCATGCATCTTTAAACACATAGCATATTATAATCCAGCACAACATTCTTGATTTAGAAATGGTAGATTTACTACATATTTAGACATCACAACTATAAACCAAAGATTACAAGATTATCCCGAAATCATTGCAATAGATAGAACTTACTCAATTTCATCTTTACCATTAAGGCATCATAACTAAGCTCATATCTCATGAGTTTCGAGTAAGAACCTGTACCATTCACAACATGATTTTATCCTTTCATATCTTTATCATAAGCTTCAAATAACCCGTGGAAGCATTTGGAATACTAAAGGATAACCGATAAGCCTCACACAAGAGGGTAAAATGCTAATGCCATGTCCCAGACATGGTCTTACACTGGCTCACATGTCGAGGCCGATGCCATGTCCCAGACATGGTCTTACACTAGCTCTCATAATGTGGTCGATGCCATGTCCCAGACATGGTCTTACACTAGCACACATATCAACGCCGATGCGATGTCCCAAACATGGTCTTACACTGGCTCTCATAATGTGGCCGATGCCATGTCCCAGACATGGTCTTGCACACATATCAATGCCAATGCCATGTCCCAGACATGGTCTTACACTAGCTCTCATAATGTGGCCGATGCCATGTCCCAGATATGTTCTTACACTAGCACGCATATCACCTAAATGTCATTTCATGGATATCCAATCTATTCCTAAGGTTCAACCGGGAGTTTTTACTACATCAATTCTCATCATGCATATTCACAACAATAATCAAACACTTTATGCCATATTAATTGTTCAATACATAATAACAATAAAGTTGTATTATTTACGTACAACTTACCTTGGTATACAAAAAGAGGACGACTAGATTGAATTAGTCCATTAGCTTGGTCTTCCATCGGTCTGGGTCCGGACTCTGTTTTTCTTGATCTATAATGATAAATTCACTTATTTAATCACTACATTAATCAAGACAATCTATAATTCATACCTGGGCAAAATTACCATTTTGCCCCTAGACTTTCACATAATTACGATTTTGCCCCCAGGCTCGTAAAACAATTTTAATCAAATTTCTTCCTTTAACAAGTCTAGTCAAACCTTTATTACACTTATGGAAACTCACAATTTTCAATTATTTCACACATTTACAACCTATTTTATAAACTTCACAAAATGGTCCTTTCATAAAAGTTGTTTATTTAACAACCAATATTCATTTTCTTCCATAAATACTCAACAAACATCACAAATCCTCTCATGGTAAATCTCTAGGCTATCAACCATTTTGCAAAATAGTCCCCCTCTTTTGTTAGCTTATGCTACAAGGGTTCCAAAAGTATAAAAATTATCAAGAATGACCATTAAAATCACTTACTTGAAAGGGTAAAGAGTTGCTAAAATTTCAACTTCCAAAACCCATTTTTGCTGATATTTTCGGTGAAGAGGAGGAAGATGAAAAGGTGATATCTTTTTATCTTTATTTTACTTTATTTCTAGTCAAATTTGTCACCAAAACCTTAACTAACCTTTGACAATTTCATTTCCTTGTCTTTATGGCCGTCCATCACTCTCTTAAAGGTCTATTTGCACATTAAGGACCTCTAATTTAATGTTCTCTAGCTATATGACACTTCTAATTAGTAGAACACAAAATTTGCCTTTTATGCAATTTAGTCCCTTTTCAAAATTAAGCATAAAATCGCTAAAATTATTTCACCAAAATTTTCATGCATTCATATAAGCATGCTATAACACATAAAACAATATTAAAAATAATTTTCTGGCCTCGGATTAGTGGTTCCGAAACCACTGTTCCGACTAGCCCCAAAATTGGGCTGTTACAATTCTCCCCCCTTAGGGATTTTTTTCCTCGAAAATCTTACCAGTGAAAAGGTTTGGGTATTGATCTCTCATAGTCTCCCCGGGTTCCCATGTGGCCTCTTCAACCTCATGTCTATGCCATAGTACTTTCACAAGTGCTATACTTTTATTTCTCAATTGCTTGACCTCTTGGGCCAAGATCTTAACCGGCTCTTCGCCATAAGTCATGTCCGATTGAATCTCAACCTCTGTTGGTGAAAGAACGTGCGAAGAGTTAAAACGATAATGGTGCAACATCAACACATGGAAAACATTGTGGATATTCTCTAACTCGGATGACAAGGCTAATCGATAAGCTACCGGTCCAGTTCTCTCAGTCACCTCATAAGGTCCAATAAAGCATGGACTTAATTTTCCTTTCTTACCGAATATGAGGACTGTCTTCCACAGGGATACTTTCAAAAACACCTTATCACCGACTTGAAACTCAATTTCATTTCGTTTCAAATTCGCGTAGGATTTCTGTCTATCCATAGCGGCCTTCAAATAGTCACGAATTACCTTTACTTTCTCTTCAGTCTCTTTGACTAAGTTAACCATGTGAATCTGATTTTCTCTGAGTTCGGTCCAATACAAGGGCATTCGGCACTTACGCCCATACAAAGCCTCATAAGGCGCTATTTTCAAACTCGACTGATAGTTATTGTTGTAGGCAAACTCTACCAGCGGTAAATATTTTTCCCAACTGCCTTGGAATTCAAGGACACAACACCGCAACATGTCTCCAAGAATCTGAATTACTCTCTTCGACTGGCCGTCGATTTACGGATGGAAAGCCGTGCTAAAATTCAACTTTGTCCCCAAAGCTTCTTGTAGATTTTCCCAAAATTGCAAGGTAAACCTCGAATCTCTATCTGAAATAATCGACAAGGGCACTTAATGGAGTCTTAAAATTTTAGAAACATACAAATCAACCAATTTTTCAAGCGGATAACCCATACGCACTGGTAGAAAATGAGCTGACTTTGTTAGCCTATCAACCATAACCCATATGACACCTTTCTTCCTTGGCGTCCAAGGCAACCCGGACACGAAATCTATAGTAATACGGTTCCATTTCCATTCAGAAACCATCATCGGATGAAGTAAACCCAAAGGTACTTGGTGTTCGACTTTCACTTGCTGACAAATTAGGCACTTAGAGACAAACTCTGAAACATCTCTCTTCATTCCCGACTACCAATACATTTTCTTCAAGTCATTGTAAAATTTCATAATACCCGAATGGATAGACATACAACTGCTATGTGCCTCATGCAAAATTTTCTGAATAAGCTCATCATCTTTAGGTACACAAATCCTACCTCGAAACATTAAATAACCATCTGAACCAATCCGAAAGTCTGATTCTATACCCGTCTCTCACTAGTTATCTTAGCTTGCAATTCTTTATCACCTTTCTAATCGTAGATCTCTTGCAAAAACATTGGTTTCACTCTCAACTTAGCGAAAATCGAACCAGCGTCGGTTACTAACAATTGAGTGTTCATAGCCCTCAAGGCAAACAACGACTTCCTACTCAAAGCATCGGTGACCACGTTCACCTTCCCCAGGTGATAGTCGATCACCAATTTGTAATCTTTTATGAGCTCTAGCCATCTCCGTCGGCGAAGGTTCAGTTCCTTTTGAGTCATCAAATACTTTAGACTTTAGGGGTCGGTGAATACTCGGCATCTCTCGCCATACAAATGGTGTCTCTAAATCTTCAATGTGAACACTATAGCGGCTAACTCTAAGTTGTGAGTTAGATATTTTTTCTCATGCAGCTTCAGTTGTCTCGAGGCATATGCTATTACATTGCCTTCTTACATGAGCACGTATCCCAATCCATTCAATGATGTGTCGCTATACACTACGAATTCTTTTTTCGGTTCCGGTTGCACTAAAATTGGAGCTTCAGTCAACAACGCCTTTAGTTTCTCGAAACTCTGTTGGTATTTTTTCGTCCATTCGAACTTGACATATTCCTCTAGCAACCTCGTTATCAGAGTAGCAATCATGGAGAATTCTTTAACGAATCGTCTGTAGTAACCCGTTAAGCCTAGAAAGCTTCTAATCTCTAATACATTCCTCAGCGGTTTCCACTCAACAATAGCCGAGATCTTACTCGGGTCAACTCCAATTCCATAACCCAACACGATGCATCCTAAAAATCCGACCTCTCGTAGCCAAAACTCACTTTTACTAAACTTGGCATACAACTGCTTATCTCTTAAAGTCTACAAAACCGTTCTCAAATGCTCCGCATGCTCACTCTCATCATGATAATAAATTAATATATCATCGCTAAAAACAACAACGAACTTATCCAAGTAGAGTCGAAAAATACGATTCATTAAATCCATAAACACGGAGGGAGCATTTTTAAAGCCAAAGGGCATGAAAAGGAACTCATAGTGCCCGTACCTAGTCCGAAATGCAGTTTTCAATACATCTTACTCCTTACCTCTTAGTTGGTAAGAACCGGACCTTAAGTCTATCATAGAAAACACTGTGGCTCCTTTCATTTGGTCAAACAAATCATCGATCCTTGGCAAAGGATACTTGTTCTTCGCAGTCACCTTGTTGAGCTGTCTGTGGTCTATACATAACCTCATCGACCCATCTTTCTTTTTCACAAAAAGTACCAGAGCACCCCATGGAGAATAGCTCAGTCTCGCAAAACCCTTATCCGTTAACTCTTGTAGTTGAACCTTCAACTCTTTTAACTCCAACGGTACCATCCTATACGGGGCAACCGAAATAGGTGTTGTACCGGGGACCAACTCATTACCAACTCGACTTCCCTAGTTGGAGGCAATCCGGGCAACTCTTCTGAAAATACATCCAGGTACTCAAATACCACAAGCACTGACTCAATCTTTACTTTCGACTCTTGGGAATTCAACACAAATGCAGGATAGGACTTATACCCTTTTCCCATGTATTTCTCAGCAATCATAGAAGAAATCAGTACAGGTAAGCTATCCGGTTCACCTGATTCAACCCGAATAATATCCCCATTTTCACATTTCAGTTCAATAAACTTACTACCACAGTTTACTAGCACGTTATGAACAGTCAACCAATCCATGCCAAGAATTAGGTCAAATTCATCAAACGGTTGTAGCATGAGGTTAGCCGGAAAACTATGACCTCTAATCATCAAAGGACAGTTTCTACACACTTTGTCAACTATCACATGCTCGCCTAACGGGTTTGACACTTTTATCACAAATTCTATAGACTCAACAGGCATATTCATGCTAGACACCAATTTCACACAAGCATATGAATGGGTAGACCCCGGATCAATCAAAGCAACAACAGAAATATCTCGAAGATAAAAAGTACCCGTAATCACATTCGGTGACGATGCCCTCTTTGTGAGCGCGAATGGTATAAGTCCTTGCAGGCGCTCGGCCCTCAGACCTCACGGCGGAATCTTTAGGTGCACCTCTGCTGCTAGCCCCACTTCCTGGGTTCTTTTTTGGTCTAATCCTAGAAGGAGCGTTACCCGATCTCACACCTTGATCTCTATCATTCTCGACCATCTCGGGACAACTACGAATAAAATGGTCTAGTGACCCACATTTGAAACAACCTCTTTCATTTCCTCAGCACTCACCAAAATGACATCTACCGCACTGTGGACATTCTAGTCTGTTCGGTCGAACACTACCAATACGCGCGATAGAAGTTGTTTGAGCTTTAGACACCGTATATTGCTTATTCTTATTTCTGCTCAAGAATCCTACTGACGCATTTGATCAAGTAGTGAACTCTCTCGATTTCTTAGATGAGGACAAAAACGATTTCCCTAACTGTCTTTTCTTTGAGTCACGAGACTCAATATCAGCTTTCCTTTTCTCTTTGGCCAATTCCTCGGCCTTGCAATCTCTTTCAACGAGCACTACAAATTCCTTTAACTCTAGGATGCCAACCAAAAGTCGAATTTCTTCATTCAATCCATCCTCAAATCTCTTACACATGATGGCTTCGGTAGATACACACTTTCGACTGTATTTGTTGAGCCTTACGAACTCACGCTCATACTCTGTTACCGTCATTCGGCCTTGCTTCAGTTTAAGAAATTTCTTCCTTTTCTGGTCTATAAACCTCTGGCTAATATACGTTTTACAGAACTTTTCCTAGAAGAATTCACAAGTTATCCTCTCCCTCGGTACAACTAACACAAGGGTGTTCCACCATTGGTAAGCTAAGTCTCGCAGGAGTGACACTACGCACTTCATGCACTCCTCTGGTGTGCAAGACAACTCATTGAATAGCCTAATGGTATTTTCTAGCCAAAATTCTGCTCTCTCTAGGTCATCATCTATATTAGCCTGAAATTTCTATGCCATTTGCTTTCGAATTTTGTCTACTGGAGGTTTTTCTTTTCTAATCATTTCCACTACTTTGGGAGCTGTAGGGGCAAGCTGAAGGATTGGAGGGGGTAGAGGAGTTGGAGCGTTTGGGTTTGCACAAAAAAACTCTGAATTCCAAATATTCATCATATGGAGGAAGGCTTCTTTAGCCCCTCCGCCCTGACTCAGTGTCATGGGCCCACTTTCAACTGTCGTGGTCCTTTTTACGGGAGCCGACGCAATACTTTCGACATCATCTGCCACTGCTTCGTCGGAATCCATTTACTATATAAAAACACATTTTAAATTGTCAAGAGTTGTCACACTATCATAATTCATATATGGCATGTATAGCTAGACCCGTACACACGTTAGGTTAGTCCGAGAATCGACTAAACCATAGCTCTGATACCACTAAATGTAACACCCTTTACCCGTATCTTATGCCGAAACAAGGTACGAGGCGTTACCTAACTTAATAACATGCATACAAACATTTTCGGGTTATGAAATTTCGTTCAAATTTAAAACTTTTCAAATTTCATCTTAAAGTCCTTAATATGGGCCTATGAGGCCCAAAACATACTTTAGAAATGGTTCGATACTAAACCAGGCACTTTAGAAAACTTTGGAAAATTTCACTAAAATAGGGGCACACGCCCGCGTGGCAAGGGACACGCCCGTGTGGGCAGACCGTGTGGTCACACATGCCTATGTCCCTAGCTGTGTGGTTTTATTTTTCAATTCGAGCCTACAGGGGTTTTTACAAGGCCTAGCACACGCCCGTGTTCATGGTCCGTGTCCTTCACATGGCCATGACACTCCCGTGTCTCAGCCCATGTGTTAAAACATTGACATTCTATTTCTGACGTCAGTAACGTTTTAGGGTCACACGGCCAAGGCACACGCCCGTGTGGTGAATTTAATTTTGCATTTAAGGTGCAGACTTCACACGGCCTGGGCAAATGCCTATATATTATAGCTGTGTCATCCACACGATTGAGACACACGGTCGTGGCTCAGCCCGTGTGGTTACTACTGGGCATTCTGCTTCACCAAATTAAGGTGCAGGGGACACACGGTCAGACTAAACACCCATGGGGCAGACCGTGTGTCTTTCCGTGTGGAAAAAAACAAGGCTATTTACCAAGCCCTTTTGCCACCCTTACTTGCACCAACATAAGCCACATCAAGTAACACCAATCCACACATAAACATCTGACCAAATTAGCCACAACCAAAACATACACACATTAAGGCCACTACACTCCATTCACATGCAAAACTTATCACATACTTTATCAATCCTATCATGCGACTTACTAATTCATGCATTAACACACTATATATTTCACCATGAAAAATTGCACATTCATGAAAAACATCATCATTTACATATATCAATAACAAGTATTAGACATCATCCATGGCCTTATACAAAATGAATCAATCTTCAAGACAAGCCAAAACATTTGGCCAAAACAATATGACACTTGACAAAAGACCAAGTCCCTATACATGCCATACTCAAAATGATAAATCTAACTATACCAAATGTTCAGATTGATAGTGTGATCGAGCCTCCGATGTCCTTTGATCCCCGAGCTAGCTTGGCAACACTATAAGAAAATGAAAAGAAAAGGGAGCAAGCATAAAGCTTAATAAGCTGCATGTAAATAAGTAACAACATCAACCATGCATCTTTAAACACATATCATATTATAAACCAGCACAACATTCTTGATTTAGCAATGGCAGATTTACTACAGATTTACACATCGCAAGTATAAGCCAAAGATTACAAGATCGTCCTGAAATCATTCTCATAGATAGAACTTACTCAATTTCATCCTTACCATTAAGGCATCATAACTAAGCTGATATCTCATGAGTTTCGAGTAAGAACCTATACCACTCACAACATGATTATATCTTTTCATATCTTTATCATAAGCTTTAAATAACCCGTAGAACCATTTGGAATACTAAAGGATATCTGATAAGCCTCACACAAGAGGGTAAAATGTTGATGCCATGTCCCAGACATGGTCTTACACTGGCTCACATGTCGAGGCTGATGCCATGTCCCAGACATGGTCTTACACTAGCTCTGATCTCAATGCTGATGCCATGTCCCAAACACGGTCTTACACTGGTACACATATCAATGCCGATGCCATGTCCCAGACATGGTCTTACACTGGCTCTCATAATGTGGCTGATGCCATGTCCCAGACATGGTCTTACACTAGCACACATATCACCCAAATGTCATGGCAGGGATATCCAATCTATTCCTAAGGTTCAACCGAGTGTTTTTATTACATAAATTTTCATCATGCATATTCACAACAATAATCAAACACTTTATGCAATATTAATTGTTCAATACATAATAATAACAAAGTTGTATTGTTTACGTACAACTTACCTCGATATACAAAAAATGGGCGACTAGATTGAATTAGTCTACTAGCTTGGCCTTCCCTGATTTTAGGACAATCATTTTCTTCCATAAATACTCAGGAAACATCACAAATCCTCTCGTGGTAAGTCTCTAGACTAAGTCGATTCTAGGACTAATGTAGCATATGTGAGAGTCTAGCTATACATTCCATATATAACCTATGATGGTGTGATGACTCCTAACAATTTAAACGGTGTTTTGGTATAGTAAATTGGTTCCAATCGAGCTGTAGCTGATGATGTCGAGAGTAATGCGCAGCTCCTGTTCAAGGGACAATGCCATCTGAATCTTGACTAGTATCAAGTAGTTATGGAGGAAAGGCTAAAGAAGCCTTTTTCCAAATGATGAATGAGTGGTGCACAGAGTTTGTTCAGACAAATTTGGTTGCTCAACAACCTCCACCCCCACCTAATCCACAATCGGTTCTTATAGCTCCTCAAAATGTGGAACTTTTACGATTAAATAAGCCACCAGTTGATAAGATTCGAAAGCACAGGGCTGAAGAGTTCAGAGCTACTGTTGAAAATAATCTTGAGAGAGCTGAGTTTTGGCTTGAAAAGACTATTAGAGTTTTTGATGAACTTACTTGTACACCGGCGGAGTGTTTAAAATGTGTTGTATCACTTTTGAGGGACACTGCGTATCAATGGTGGAATACTTTGGTGTCTGTGGTACTGAGAGAAAGAGTTACCTGAGAATTCTTTCAGACTGAGTTCCGGAAGAAATATATAAGTCAGCGATTTCTTGATCAAAAGCACAAAGAGGTTATAGAATTGAAACAGGGCCGTATGACTGTGACCGAGTACGAAAGAGAATTCGTAAGATTAAGTAAGTATTCTCGGGAGTATGTTTGTACTGCAGAAATCATGTGCAAATGGTTTGTTGATGGGTTGAACAAAAATATTAAACTTCTAGTTGAAATTCTAGAATTGAAAGAATTTGTTGTCTTGGTTGATAGAGCTTGAAAAGCCGAAGAGCTTAGCAAAGAAAAGAGAAAGCATATTTAGAGGCTAGAGACTCGAGAAAAAGGTTGATGAATAAGCCATATCAATCTTCATCAAAGAAATTTAGAGACTCATATACTCGTTCGAATGCTTTAGTGGGATATCCAAGTAGAGATCGAAGGAAGCAATACATCAGTCCTAAAGCTCAAGCTACACCAGTATCAAGTATTGGCAGTATGAGAAACAATAAACCCGAGTTTCAACAGTGTTGGAGACGACATTTTGGAGAATGCTGAAATAAAAGTAATAAAGCTTGTTACAAATGTGGTTTGTTAGATCATTTTATTCAGGATTGTCCTAAGTTATCCGAGAAAGACAAATATTAGAGTGCAAGACCGAGCAATACGACTGCTAGAAGGAGACCACCTAGAAATGCAGGGAATGTGTCTAGTGGAAAAGATATGACAAAAGACTCTGCTATGAAATTCGAGGCTAGAGCACCAGCCAGAGCTTGCTATTCGTGCTCGCGAAGATGCGTCATCACCAGATGTTATCACTAGTACATTTTCTCTTTATAACACTAATGTGATTGCTTTGATTGGTCCTAGATCAACTCATTCATATATTTGTATGAATTTGGTGTCTAATAAGAGTTTGCCTATTGAGTCTACTGAGTTTGTGATTAAAGTATCGAACCCCTTAGGCAAGTATGTGTTAGTTGATAAAATTTGAAAGAACTGTCCTTTAATGACTCGGGGTTACTGTTTTCTGGCTGATTTGATGCTATTATTGTTTGATGAGTTTGATGTAATTTTGGGTATGGATTGGTTGACTTTGCATGATGCTATTGTGAATTATAGACGAAAGATTATTGCATTGAAATGTCAGCATAGTGAAATCATTCGAATTGAATCAGATGAATCGAGAGAATTATCTGTTGTGATTGCATCTATGTCAGCTAAAAAATGTATGAGAAAAGGTTGCGAAGCTTACCTTGCGTATGTGTTGGATACAAAAGTGTCTGAACCGAAGATTGAATCAGTGTCAAATAGTCTGTGAATTTCCGGATGTGTTTCCAGAAGAGTTGCCTGGGTTACCACCGATCAGAGAGGTCGAGTTTGCTATTGAATTAGTGCCAGAAACATCATCAATATCTATAGCTCCATACAAAATGGTTTCAACAGAGTTGAAAGAGTTGAAAGCTCAGTTACAAGAGTCAACAGATAGAGGATTTGCACGGCCTAGTTTTTCGCCTTGGGGTGCGCCAGTATTGTTAGTAAAGAAGAAAGACAGATCAATGAGAATGTGTATTGACTAACATTAACTCAACAAGGTTACGATAAATAACAAGTATCGTTTTCTAAGAATAGATGATTTTTTTGATCAGTTGAAAGGGGCAACATTGTTTTCGAAGATTGATTTGAGATCGGGCTATTATCAGTTGCGAATTAAAGATTAGGCTGTTCTGAAAATTGCGTTCAGAACGAGGTATGGACATTATAAATTTCTTGTTATACCTTTCGGATTGACTAATGCTCCTGCAATTTTTATGGATTTGATGGATCGAATTTTCAGACCGTATTTAGACAGATTTGTTGTAGTTTTCATTGTCGACATTCTGATTTATCCACGAGATGAGTCTGAGCATGCCGAACATTTGAGAATTGTGCTTCAAACCTTGAGAGATAAGCAACAGTTTTCTAAATTCAGTAAATACGAGTTTTGGCTCTGAGAGGTTGGGTTTCTAGGACATATTGTTTCAGCTGAAGGTATACGAGTTGATCCGAGCAAGATTTTCGCAGCTGTTGATTAGAAACCACCGAGAAATGTATATAAAGTATGAAGCTTTTTAGGGTTAGCTGGTTACTATCGACGTTTTGTTAAAGGATTCTCGATGATTGCTACACCGATGACCAGATTGCTACAAAAAGATGTGAAATTTGAGTGGTCCGAGAAATGTAAACAATGTTTCGAATAGTTGAAAGCATTGTTAACTAAGGCGCCAGTGTTGGCTCATCCTGAGTTGGGTAAAGAGTTTGTAATTTTCAGTGATGCGTCATTGAACAGTTTGGGTTGTGTTTTGATGCAAGAAGGAAAAGTGATAGCTTATGCCTCCAGACAGTTAAAGCCGCATTAAATGAATTATCCGACGCACGATTTAGAGTTGGCCAATATTGTCTTTGCATTGAAAATTTGGCGACATCATTTGTACGGTGAAAAGTGCCATATCTTTACTGATCACAAGTGTTTGAAGTATATAATGACTCAGAAATATTTGAATTTGCGACAACGAAGGTGGCTCGAATTGCTAAAAGATTATGAGTTAGTGATTGATTATCATCCTGGGAAAGCGAATGTAGTCGCAGATGCTCTGAGTAGAAAATCATTATTTGCTTTGAGAGCGATGAATACTCAGTTAACCTTATCTAATGATTGTTTGATTCTAGAAGAATTAAAGCTAAACCGGTATTTATTCAGCAAATTTGTGAAGCTCAGAAGTTTGATAATGAGTTACAAGCTAAAAGATTGCAATGTGAGTTGACTAGTGATTCAGACTTTCAGATCGAATTCGATGATTGCTTATTATTTCAAGGTAGAGTTTGCATACCGAGAGATCCAGAGCTTATACAGAAAATTCTGAATGAAGCACACAGTGGTTTGTCTATCTATTCACCCGGGGAGTACTAAAATGTACAATGACTTAAAATAGTTGTATTGGTGGTCAAGTATGAAATAAGACATTTCAGAGTTTGTATCGAGATGTTTGTTTTGTCAACAAGTTGAAGCTAAACATCAAGTACCTTCAGGATTACTATAACCTGTGATGATACCAGAATGGAAATGGGATAGAGTTACAATGGATTTCGTATCGGGATTACCCATCTCTGAAGAAGAAAGATGATATTTGGGTTGTCGTTGATCGACTGACAAAATCAGCACATTTCATTTTAGTACGTACAGACTATTTGCCTGATAAATTGGCTGAATTATACATTTTAGAGATAGTTAGATTGCACGATGTGCCAGTTTTGATTATTTCGGATAGAGATCTGAGGTTTACATCATGATTTTGGAAGAAGTTGCAAGAAGCTTTAGGTACGAGGTTAAATTTTAGTACAGCACTTCATCTATAAACTGACGGTCAATCTAAGAGAGTAATACAAATTCTCGAATATATGCTTTGTTGTTTTATTTTAGAGTTTGAAGGCAATTGGGAGAAATATTTATCGTTGGTTGAATTCGCGTATAACAACAATTTTCAATCTAGCATAAAGATGGCACCGTATGAAGCTTTGTATGGTCGCAAATGCTGAACTCCATTGTATTTGACTTAGCTTAGTGAGAGAAAGATTCACGGGGTTGATTTGATTCGAGAGACTGAAGAAAAAGTGAAAGTAATTCGCGATAGTTTGAAAACAGCTTCAGATTAACAAAAATCTTACGCGGATTTGAAATGAAAAGACATTGAATCTCAGATCGGTGACAAAGTATTTTTGAAAGTATCTCCGTGGAAGAAAGTTCTTCGTTTTGATCGTAAAGGCAAACTGAGTCCACGATTCATCGGGCCGTATAAGATTATTGAAAGAATAGGACCAGTGGCATATCGGCCAGCATTATCGTCAAAATTAGAAAAGATCCATAATGTGTTTCATGTGTCGATGTTGCGTCGATATAGATCGGATCCATCACATGTAATTTCTCCGGCAGAGATTGAAATTCAATCCGACATGACACACAACGAAGAACCGATCATAATTTTAGCTCGAGAGGTTAAAAAATTGAGAAATAAACACATAGCCTTAGTGAAAGTACTTTGGCAACGACACGGTGTCGAGGAAGCCACGTGGGATCCCGAGGAAGCTATGAGAAAACAGTACCCTAACCTTTTTGCTGGTAAGATTTTCGAGGACGGAAATCCCTAAGGGAGGAGAGTTGTAACAACCCGTTTTTAGTTAGATCAGAATAGTGATTTCAAGACCACAAATCTAAAGCCAAAATAATTATTTTATTATTATTTTAATGCATGCAGCATGAAAATATGATTGTGTGAAATTTTCGTTAAGAAATTTTATCGTTTGAATGGTTAATTTGATAAAAAGGACTAAATCACGTAAAGTGCAAAAGTGATGTTCTATTAGCTAAAGGTGTCAAATAGCTATGGAATATTAAAGTAAATGTTCTTATGTTGTAATTAGACCAATTTTTTATTTGGTGGACATTTATGGACACTTTTATTAAGTGTTTTAATGTTAATAGTTACGGTTAATTTAGTAATTTAATGAATTAAATTAAGTAAAATAACAAAAACAAAGCCATCATCTTCCTTAGTACATTTACTCCACTGAAAATTCAACCTAAATTAGCCATGGGAGAAGCTTGATATTCGGCCAAGCAAACTTTCGTGCATGTAAGCTCAATTTTGTCCCGTTTTAAATGCTTTCTATGTTTTTGAGATCGTTGCAACTAGGTCTAGCTAGCCCAGGGACTATTTTGCAAAACTGTTAAAGATTTTAGATGTTTCCATTGATGAATACATAATTATTTTATTGATTGATGATAGATTATAAATGTTTGATGATAGTTATACAAGTTTTGTTAAGTGATTTTTAGTGAAAATGCAAATTAGGGATTAAATTGTGAAATGTGGAAACTTTGTGGTTAAAATGTGAAATTAATGAAAAGTATGGGCTGTTAGGGACCTAATTGAAATTCGGCTAGCATGGGTTTGGGTGGAATTGTATGAATTTGTAATTTTATGAAATAAGGACTAAATTGTAAAAGTAGTGAAATACTTGGGGCAAAAGTGCAAAAGTGCCTTAATGTGAATTTTGGATTAAATTGAATAGAGAGATAATTAAATAAGCTGAATTTGATATTATATAGATAAAAAAAGTGAAGTTCGAATCTTGATCGGGGGAAAAATAAAGTATCAGACTAGTCGGTTCATTTCATCGTTTTTGTGAATGGAGGTAAGTTCATATGTAATAAGCATTGTTATTTTTGTGTTTTAAATTCTTTGATATTGCATAAATTGTGAATTATGAACTTGCGGACACATTCGATGAAGATTCGGCATTGGAAATCCCGGTTGAACCTTAGTAATAAATTAGGATATGAAGGACATGTCATTACATTCTTCATTGAGTTGGCTTCGGGCCATGATATTAGCACTCCAGGTGCGAGTTCATTGAGTTGGCTTCCGGCCATGATATTAGCACTTCGGGTGCGAGTTCATTGATTTGGCTTCGGGCCATGATATTGACACCTAGGCTGCGAGACTTCCATGTATCCGAATTTTATTCCGAATGGTTCAATGGGTGCATTGAAGATGTGAAATGGTGAGAAATAGATATGTGTCGGTACAGGTATGTACGGAAAACTATACAAGCAATGAGTCAAAGAAAGTTGTGAGTTTATGATCAAGTATGTGGTTAAGTTCATGTTAGCTTGAGATTAATGCATTGTTGCATATTATGTCATTTAATTTGAATGGTAAATGAATGTTGAGACTTGCTTATTATTTTCATACGAGCTTACTATGCTTTATAACTTACTTTTATTATTTTACTGTATTTTATAGTGACTTCAAAGCTAGCTCGAATTTGGGGACTGTCGGAGACTACGTCACACTATCCTGCTATCACTTTGGTACTATTGAGCTTATGTTTTGAGTATATGGCATGTATAGGGACTTTGGTCATTTTGGTTATGTGTTGGTAATGAATTTAGCCATTTGAATTCGCTTGTAAATGTTTAAGTTTGGTATTGTATATAGTCATGAAAGTTGGCTTAACTTGGTTGGTTTGATTGTGTATATATTTGTGCATATGGTTCTTATTATGTGCTTGGTTGATGATTGTGTAATGCTTGATGGTAATAGGTATTATGAGTGTCAAAAGGTTGAGTTGTGGATATTGGTATACTTGTGAGATTAGGCTAAATAATGCATAATTGAGTTTGGTCATTTTTTTATGTTGAGTAAATAAAGTTTGGTAGGAATTTGGATGGCATATTGAGTATTTATGTTTTGAGTTGATAGGTATTGGAAATTGTATAAAATATGCTTGAGTGAGATTGATTGAATGCCTATTATATGCTATGTTTTGTGCCAATTGAGTTGGTATAGGTGTGCACAAGTTTGGGTGGCAAATTGGCTTGCTAAATAACCTATTTTTGTCTACACAGGCAGAGACACGAGCGTGTGTCTCAGCCGTGTGTGACACACGGTCATGTACACGACCGTGTGTCCCCTAGTGTTGAATTAGAAACCAAGTCTGTATGCTCTACATGGCCTAACACACGGGCGTGTGACTTGGCCGTGAGGCATAAGTTAGTATACCCTACATGTAACATCCTGAAAAGGGCCTATGCATTTTCGGTTTAATTGTACGAAATGACATGTCTTAAGTATTATGAATAAATTTTGAACATTTTGGAAACCTGAAAATGTATGGAAATGTTAAGTTTAAAAATGGAAAGTGAACATTTTTGGAAACTAGGAAATGATTTGGAAATGATTCAAAAGAGGAAAGTGAACATTTCTGGAAACTTGGAAATGTAAGGAAATGTCAAGTTTAAAGAGCCAAACGAAAATTTTTGGAAACTTAGAAATGACTTAGAAATATCGAGTTTTAAAGTTTAAAAGAGGAAACTGAGGCAAGGTGGCCTTAAGAGAAAAAGTATGTGAAATTTGGCACACAAGCAGGCTTGGAAAAGTGGCCTGAAGATGCCACTTAGGGCCTCTGGAAATGGCGCCACATGCAAGGGTGTTGGGCCTGAGTTCGAGTCACATGGGAAGCAAATAAAAGAAGTTTTATTTTTGCTTCTAGAAGCACAGAGGTGGACGGCACAAGGCTTGCCAAAGAGGAGTTTCATTCTCTTTTAAATTCGGCTAATTAGGGGATAAATAAAGGATTTTGTTTGGATTATTTCTAAGAGATAATTGTTGGATTAATTCTTTTATTTTGTGATAATTAAAAGGATAAAGCTATCAAATAGAAGATTGGTGGCCAAGTAAGGGATTCTGAGTAGTAATTTCGGCTATAAAAGGAAGAGAATAGGGCTACTCATGAAATTTTCTTCCTCCTCTTCTCTCTGCCAAATTTTTCCCTAGCAAAATCCTCTCTTCTCTTTTATTTTGTCCAACCGAATATACCAATAATCTCTAGTGAAATCGATTTCTTTTAAGCCTCAAAAGCCGAATCTTTGTGACTCCAAGCAAGGGTGCAGTCGACTGAGGTATTAAGGTAAGAACAATGGATTTTGTTGTTCAGTTTCTTTTTATCGAGATCTAGGAACTGATCCCCTTATTGTCTCTTGGCCGAATATTAAAGGAGGAACTCCGGGTTTTTTTGATAGTTATCGACTTCAAGAGAAGGGATTTTCGGGATTTAAAGCTTCAAGGTAAGACATCTGATATTCGGACATAGGCCATTTAATGATGATTAAGTGTTAGAAATCAATCTAACATGTGCTTATAGGATTTTCGACAGCACTAAGAAAGCAAGGATCTATTTCGGGATTTAAGATTTGGAAGGTAAGCATATAGGTATGTTCGGCCAAGGCTTGATTTGGTATTTAGATCTATTCTTTAATTTGTTTAAAAAGTCGGAACTAACCCCTGATGAGATTTAGGGCTTGGCCGAATACAAGAAGAAGCATAGCAGCAATTTCGGGATTTGAATAATCATCAAATCGGCATCAAAGGTAAGTTTTAAGAATACAAATCCTACTAGGATTTGGTATTATAGCCGAATAGGATTTATGCTAAATAGTAAGTGATTAATCAAATGTAGGAACTTGAGATTTAAGGCAGTAGATCAGATTTCGGGATTTCAGTGAAGTTGTTAAGCGAATCAGGTGTGTACCCCACACTATTTCATACTACCTTATATGGCTAAGTTTAATTAATATATGTGGTATTAAGAATATGAAAGTAGCTAAGGTACCATGTTATGGTATAAAGTACTCGGGTACGTTTCCTACTCCTACTAAGATTATGAAATATGTTAATTGTAACATGAGAATAAGAATAAGAATGTGAACTCTGGCATATTTATGCATATTATTATTATATGGGGCATATGGGTTTTATTTTGAAGGGGAAGTGAATGTGGTGACCTAAGACCACGAACACGGTGACCTAAGACCGTGATTTCTGAATGTGGTGACCTAAGACCACAGTAATCTGAATGTGGTGACCTAAGACCACAGTAATCTGAACGTGGTGACCTAAGACCACGAATGCGGTGGCCTAAGACCGCGATATGGAGTGTAGCGGAAGAAGGGTCGACTTAGTAGTCCCCACGGTGTACAGGTTGGTACGGGGGAGTGTAGCGGATGGCTTAATAGGTTTGGGTTTTGGGAATGCATCATAACTTGTATGCTATGATATGAATGTGTAATAATTGTTATGCCTGTTATGATTTAGTGTTGTGTACACATTGAGTCTGTTGACTCACCCCGTTGTGGGACCATGTTTCAGGTGATGAACAGTGATGGACCGGGACGGCAGGACTTGTGGTGGCCATGCTCAACTTGAAGTCTTTATTTTAATGGACTATTAATTTTTTTTTAAGTACTCTGAATTATTTGGATTTATTTGATGTAATAATGCCTTAAGGCCATAGTGCACTATCTTATTTCTGTTTATTGTTTAATTATGTTACAAATTCTTATTAAGTTTAAAGACCAAGTAATTTATTTTTTTTTTAAAATATACTCTATATGTTTTATCACTTAGAATTAAAAAGGGTTTTCTAATATGAAAATCGAAATTGGTTTTCAACACAAGCCCAACCCAAACAATTTTTTTTAAATCGCACAAGATTTTCACAGAGTAACAAAAGAATTTGAACCGGTTTATTTGAGGAACATACCAAATTTGGTCAAAGCTCGTGGGCCGGGTTTGGGGTGTTTCAGTTTGGTATCAGAGCCCAGTTTTAAAACTCTCGGCCTGTGGGCTAAGGCCCAAAACGTTTTCAAATCGAGCCCAAATGAGTTTTATGGAAGTATTTCTGAAAATAGGCAGGTTATGGCATGGCACCTAAGTCTCCGACCCGCAGTCCACCAGGTAAGTACCCCTAACCATCTGTGTGATTATGTGATTTATAGAAGGGTAGAAAAGGAATGGAACGTAGAATAGAATGATAGGTACTTGAACCCTAGGACTAGTCTACCCCAACTATTACATAAGACTTAATTGTTTAATTAAACAAACCTATGGCTAAGTCACCAAGTTAGGGTGTGGTAACCCCTGTGCACATGTCTAGGATTGGATCCGGAAGAGCTTGGTATTTAAGCAGTCCTAGTGACTCACCTCCTCTTCGCAGGAATCCTACCTGGTGCGTAGCTTCGGTTCACCCTAACCAAAAGGACTCAGAGAGTGTGGTAACCTCTGTGCGCATGTCTAGGAATGGTTTCAGTGGGAGCTTGGTATTTAAGCAGTCCGCGTGACTCACCTCCTCTCCATTTGAATCCTGCCTGGTGCGTAGCTTTGGTTCACCCTGACCAAGAGGACTCGGTCATAGGCTAAACACAATAACTAAAACCCGAAAGGGAACTAGCCGTGTTTTTATGGAAACCCTAGTTTCAAAACTCTTAAAATCACCCTCTTAATTCGTGAAAACTATCTTTACAAAAAAAAAATTCTGAAAAATTTCCGATTTATGAAATTACAAAAATACCCCTAGTGGTAAAATTACCAAAATGCCCTTGATTTATAAAATGACCAACTACTCAACAATTTTTGCCAAAATTTCATCATTTTATAAATGTTCAAAAACCCTAACTTGCAAAATATCAAAATACCTTGATTTTTGGAAAATTTTAAAATTGCCCCTAACTTACAAAATTACCAAAATGACCCTGGTTTCCAAAATTATGCAACATCACCGTTTTGGAAAGTACAAGTCTCAAAAAGAACTCTCAAAGTTTTGCAAAGTTTGGAAATACCCCGAAAATATTAAACTTTACAAATTTACCCTGGTTTATTACCAAAATACCCCCGAGGTCCAAAATTACCGAAATACCCTCGGATTTCAAAATTTTCCAAAATACCCCGGGAATTTAAAAATTCCAAAATACTTTTTGACAAAAAATCACCAAGGAACTTTTCTTTCGAAAAAATTACGAAAATACCCCTGTAGGACAAATTACGAAAATACCCCTGGGTAGAGGAAAAACAATAACAAGGAAAACTACAACGTTTCTTTGAATGAACAAAGGTTCATAATTGTTTGATGGATGTATGAATGAATGGAAAGACTGTGTGCATGTATGAATACGAAAGAACCACTCCTAAAACTCTTTTCATAAAATTTCTTCGCGGGTAATCAAGTGAAACACAAGTACTAATTCATAAAACTTCTTAATCAGATCTCGACGTTAGAAATGAGCTCTAGAGGACGTGGTTGTCGTGGATGCGGTAGAGGAAGAATGACTAGGTCAGAACCCGTTAGATCGGGTCAAGGGTCTGATAATGAGGTACCACCGCCACCACCACTCCCAGCTGCTGGTGTTGAGCAGCAGGCTCAGACGGGGGAGGTTGCTGTGTCGCAGGCTGTGCTGCGAGTTTTGGAGTTGGTGGCTGGTGCAGGGGGAAATTCGGGAAATCGAAAGTCTGTGCCTGAACGGCTTCGAGCTAATGGAGCCGAAATGTTTCGTGGAGTATCTGGTGTGGCACCCAGTACAGCTGAGTACTGGTTGGAAGCAACTGAGCGCATCATGGATGAGCTTGATCTGACACCTGAGGAGAAGTTAAAAGGAATGGTGGCACTGTTACGCGATGAAGCGTATCAATGGTGGTTAACTATGCGGGACGGTGCCACGGCTGAGGATCTGACCTGGGAATATGTTAAGGAAGCATTTCAAAAGAAGTATGTTGGAACAAGGTATACTGATGAGCAAATGAAGGCTTTTCTGAGGCTGGTTCAAGGGAACAAGTCTGTTGCGGAATATGAGGCTGAATTTCTGAGGTTGAGCCGGTATGCCCGAGGAGTAGTGGCAACTGAGCATGAGCGCTGTGTCCGTTTTGAGGACGGGCTAAGGGATGACCTGAGATTGTTGATAGCACCGCATCAGGAGCGGGAGTTTTCTGCGTTAGTGGAAAAGGCCAAAGTGGCTGAAGGAATCAAGGATTCTACCAAGCAGGCTATAGATCGGAATAGGCCCAAAAGAGGTTTTGGATCATCTGGAAAGGTTCATAAGAGGCTTAGAGTTGATGGGCCGCGAGGTCAGCAAGTTGGTTCAGAAGGGCGGTATCGTCCTTGTGATGTGTGTGGAAAGAAGCACTTAGGAGAGTGCTGGAAGAAAACAGGAGGATGTTTTAGGTGTGGGTCCAAGGACCATGTGATCAAGGATTGTTCTAAGAACCTAGATGAAAGCCGACCAGCAACTCAGAATGTTAATCAGGCTGGTAGAGGGGGACCGCAGCCTCAACGAGGTCGTGGTGCGAGTAACCGAGGTAATGGTGCTGGCAGAGGACGTGGAACACAGGGCAGAGGTGCTGCTAATGCTGAGGCAAGGCAACCGGGTTTGGGTTATGCGGTTCACCGGAGGGAGGAAGGAGACGCGCCGGATGTTATAACCGGTACGTTCTTTATTTTTGGCAAGCCCTATTTTGCTCTGATTGATGTAGGCTCGATCCATTCTTATGTTGCATGTAGTGTAGTGGAAACACTAGGCCTAGACTCTGAACTCTCTGATAGGCAAATGACTGTAGTAAGCCCATTAGGCCAAACTATAGTGGTGGATAAGATCTTTTGGAATGTACCCCTAGAGATTCAAGGAGTGAACTTTCGAGCTGATTTAATGGAACTACCCTTTGGGGAGTTTGAACTCATACTTGGAATGGACTGGCTAGTAGAGCACCGAGTCGTGTTGGATTGTGCGGCTAAACGTATGGAACTAAGGACTTTGGAAGATGAAGTAGTAGTAATGATCGGGGAAAGAAGGAACTACCTGCCTAACGTAGTTTCGGCGTTGAAGGCTGAGAAAATGGTTAGGAAAGGGTGCAAAGCGTTCTTAGCCTTCGTAAGTGCATTGGGTGGAAAGGAAGAAGGTGTCAGTGGAGTTAGAACTGTAAGAGATTTTGAAGATGTGTTTCCGGAGGAATTACCAGGAATACCCCCAGATAGGGAGGTAGAATTTGGAATAGACGTGCTACCTTGAACAGCTCCTGTGTCAATTGCTCCGTACCGAATGGTGCCAAAGGAGTTAGTTGAGCTCAAGGCTCAAATCCAAGAATTGTTGGATCGTGGGTTCATTCGACCCAGTATGTCTCCGTGGGGAGCACCAGTTCTGTTCGTGAAGAAGAAGGACGGAACTATACGTATGTGCATAGATTACTGTCAGTTGAATAAGCTGACCATTAAGAACAAGTATCCTTTGCCAAGGATCGATGACTTGTTCGATCAGCTGAAGGGAGCCGCAGTATTTTCAAAGATAGACTTAAGGTCGGGATATCATCAATTGAAGGTGAAGGAGGCAGATATCCATAAGACAGCTTTTAGGACAAGGTACGGCCATTTTGAGTTTGTGGTAATGCCGTTTGGATTGACAAACGCTCCAGCCGCGTTCATGGATATGATGAACCGAGTTTTTCAACCCTACTTGGATAGGTTCGTCGTGGTGTTCATCGACGATATCTTGGTGTACTCTAAGTCTGAAGAGGAGCATGATGAGCATCTCCGAGTTGTGTTGCAAGTATTAAGGGAGAAGAAGCTCTATGCCAAATTCAGCAAGTGTGAATTTTGGCTTAAGGAGGTGGCATTCTTAGGACATGTGGTTCCGCAGAGGGAATAAGAGTGGATCTTAGGAAGATCGAAGCAGTGTTGGATTGGAAACCACCTAGGTCCGTGGCTGAGATCCGAAGTTTCTTAGGTTTGGCAGGCTATTACAGAAGGTTTGTGGAAGGGTTCTCGTCAATAGCCGCGCCTTTGACAAAGTTACTGAGGAAGGAAGTACCCTTTGAATGGACTAATAAGCAACAGGAGAGCTTTGAGAGGCTTAAGAAAGTGTTGACGGAAGCTCCAGTGTTAATTCAGCCAGAGGCAGGAAAGGATTTTGTGGTATATTGTGACGCTTCGCATACGGGATTAGGCTGTGTGCTAATGCAAGATGGAAAAGTAGTCGCTTATGCGTCTCGGTAGTTAAGGCCTCATGAGGTTAACTATCCAACCCATGACTTGGAATTGGCAGCAGTGGTTTTCGCTCTTAAGGTGTGGAGGCACTATCTTTATGGAGAAAGGTTAATAATCTACACAGACCACAAGAGCCTTAAGTATTTGTTGACTCAGAAGGAGTTGAACTTGAGGCAACGAAGGTGGGTGGAGTTGTTAAAGGATTATGATTGCTCGATAGAGTACCACCCGGGCAAGGCAAATGTGGTAGTTGATGCCCTAAGTCGGAAGGTTGTATCAGATCTAAGAGCTATGTTCGCACACTTGAGTTTGTATGATGATGGAAGCCTGTTGGCAGAGTTGCAAGTCAAGCCCACATGGCTGAGTGAGGTGAAAGAGGGACAGTTGGCTGATAAGGATCTAAGTGCTAAGTTACAGCAAGTACAGAACGGAGAGTTAAAGGATTATGGCGTTAATGATGAAGGAGTATTGTGCTACAAAGGAAAGGTCTGTATGCCGAAGAATAGAGAGTTAAGACAAAGGATTCTTCGGGAAGCGCATAGTAGCCCTTATGCTATGTACCCCGGAGGCATTAAGATGTACAAAGACCTAATGGAACAGTTTTGGTGGCCTGATCTTAAACTAGAAGTTACTGAATTCGTGGGAAAATGTCTGACGTGTCAGCAAGTTAAGGCTGAACACCAAGTTCCATCGGGATTGCTTCAACCAATCGAGATTCCACAATGGAAGTGGGAGAGAATTACCACGGACTTCGTTAGTGGGCTTCCCCTTACGCCTACTAAGAAGGACTCGGTATGGGTGATAGTGGACCGTTTGACCAAGTCCGCACACTTCATCCCGGTAAGATTTAACTATTCTCTTCGGAAGTTAGCCAAATTATACGTGGCGGAGATTGTAAGGTTACACGGAGTGCCGGTGTCAATTATTTCGGATAGAGACCCAAGGTTCACGTCTCGGTTTTGGAGGGCACTTCATCAAGCTTTAGGCACTAAGTTGGACTTCACTGCGGCTTTTCATCCACAATCAGACGGGCAGTCTGAACGAGTTATACAAGTGTTGGAGGATATGTTGAGAGGCTGTGTGATGGATTTCCGAGGAAGTTGGGAAGATTACTTGCCTTTAGCTGAGTTCGCCTACAACAACAGCTATCAGGCTAGCATTCGGATGGCACCATATGAAGCGTTGTATGGTCGAAAGTGTAGAACTCCTACTTGTTGGACTGAGTTAGGAGAACGTCGAGTTTTGGGTCCAGAATTAGTGGCAGAAACTGAAGAAAAGGTTGAAATAATCAGGGCACGGTTAAAGGAAGCCTCTGATAGGTAGAAGTCGTACGCCGACCTTAATCGAAAGGAAATAGAGTTTGAAGTGGGAGACCAAGTGTTCCTTAAGGTTTCACCTTGGAAGAAGGTGATGAGGTTTGGTCGCAAAGGGAAGTTAAGCCCAAGGTTTATAGGGCCCTATCGAGTACTGAAGTGAGTTGGGCCAGTGGCATACCAATTGGAGTTGCCACCAGAGTTGCAGCAGATGCACGACATATTCCATGTATCCATGTTACGTCGTTATCGATCGGATCCGTCTCATGTGGTACCAGTTGAAGAAGTGGAGCTAAGGCCAGACTTATCGTACGAGGAAGAGCCAATTCAGATATTGGAACGTGATGTGAAGGTGCTACGGAGGAAGTCAGTTCCTCTAGTCAAAGTGTTATGGTGCAATCATTGACCAGAAGAAGCTTCGTGGGAGCCATAAGAGGCAATACGACAGCAATACCCTCAATTATTTTAGCTAGGAAATTTCGAGGATGAAATTATTTGTAAGGGGGTAAACTGTAACATCCTGAAAAGGGCCTATGCATTTTCGGTTTAATTGTACGAAATGACATGTCTTAAGTATTATGAATAAATTTTGAACATTTTGGAAACCTGAAAATGTATGGAAATGTTAAGTTTAAAAATGGAAAGTGAACATTTTTGGAAACTAGGAAATGATTTGGAAATGATTCAAAAGAGGAAAGTGAACATTTCTGGAAACTTAGAAATGTAAGGAAATGTGAAGTTTAAAGAGCCAAACGAAAATTTTTGGAAACTTAGAAATGAATTAGAAATATCGAGTTTTAAATTTTAAAAGAGGAAACTGAGGCAAGGTGGCCTTAAGAGAAAAAGTATGTGAAATTTGACACACAAGCAGGCTTGGAAAAGTGGCTTGAAGATGCCACTTAGGGCCTCTGGAAATGGCACCACATGCAAGGGTGTTGGGCCTAAGTTCGAGTCACATGGGAAGCAAATAAAAGAATTTTTGTTTTTGCTTCTAGAAGCACAGAGGTGGACGGCACAAGGCTTGCCAAAGAGGAGTTTCATTCTCTTTTAAATTCAGCTAATTAGGGGATAAATAAAGGATTTTGTTTGGATTATTTCAAAGAGATAATTGTTGGATTAATTCTTTTATTTTGTGATAATTAAAAGGATAAAGCTATCAAATAGAAGAGTGGTGGCCAAGTAAGGGATTCTAAGTAGTAATTTCGGCTATAAAAGGAAGAGAATAGGGCTACTCATCAAATTTTCTTCCTCCTCTTCTCTCTGCCGAATTTTTCCCTAGCAAAATCCTCTCTTCTCTTTTATTTTGTCCAGTCGAATATACCAATAATCTCTAGTGAAATCGATTTCTTTTAAGCCTCAAAAGCTGAATCTTTGTGACTCCAAGCAAGGGTGCAGTCGATTGAGGTATTAAGGTAAGAACAATGGATTTTGTTGTTCAGTTTCTTTTTATCGAGATCTAGGAACTGATCCCCTTATTGTCTCTTGGCCGAATATTAAAGGAGGAACTCCGGGATTTTTGATAGTTATCGACTTCAAGAGAAGGGATTTTCGAGATTTAAAGCTTCAAGGTAAGACATCTGATATTCGGCCATAGGCCATTTAATGATGATTAAGTGTTAGAAATCAATCTAACATGTGCTTATAGGATTTTCGACAGCACTAAGAAAGCAAGGATCTATTTCGGGATTTAAGATTTGGAAGGTAAGCATATAGGTATGTTCGGCCAAGGCTTGATTTGGTATTTAGATCTATTCTTTAATTTGTTTAAAAAGCCGGAACTAACCCCTGATGAGATTTAGGGCTTGGTCGAATACAAGAAGAAGCATAGCAGCAATTTCGGGATTTGAATAATCATCAAATCGGCATCAAAGGTAAGTTTTAAGAATACAAATCCTACTAAGATTTGGTATTATAGCCGAATAGGATTTATGCTAAATAGTAAGTGATTAATCAAATGTAGGAACTTGAGATTTAAAGCAGTAGATCAGATTTCGGGATTTTAGTGAAGTTGTTAAGCGAATCAGGTGTGTACCCCACACTATTTCATACTACCTTATATGGTTAAGTTTAATTAATATATGTGGTATTAAGAATATGAAAGTAGCTAAGGTACCATGTTATGGTACAAAGTACTCAGGTACGTTTCCTACTCCTACTAGGATTATGAAATATGTTAATTGTAACATGAGAATAAGAATAAGAATGTGAACTCTGGCATATTTATGCATATTATTATTATATGGGGCATATGGGTTTTATTTTGAAGGGGAAGTGAATGTGGTGACCTAAGACCACGAACACGGTGACCTAAGACCGTGATTTTTGAATGTGGTGACCTAAGACCACGAATGCGGTGACCTAAGACCGCGATATGGAGTGTAGCGGAAGGAGGGTCGACTTAGTAGTCCCCACGGTGTACAGGTTGGTACGGGGGAGTGTAGCGGATGGCTTAATAGGTTTGGGTTTTGGGAATGCATCATAACTTGTATGCTATGATATGAATGTGTAATAATTGTTATGCCTGATTCGATTATGATTTAGTGTTGTGTACACATTAAGTCTGTTGACTCACCCCGTTGTGGGACCATGTTTCAGGTGATGAACAGTGATGGACCGGGACGGCAGGACTTGTGGTGGCCATGCTCAACTTGAAGTCTTTATTTTAATGGACTATTAATTTTTTTTTAAGTACTCTGAATTATTTGGATTTATTTGATGTAATAAGGCCTTAAGGCCATAGTGCACTATCTTATTTTTGTTTATTGTTTAATTATGTTACAAATTCTTATTAAGTTTAAAGACCAAGTAATTTATTTTTTTCTAAAAATATACTCTATATGTTTTATCACTTAGAATTAAAAAGGGTTTTCTAATATAAAAATCGAATTGGTTTTCAACACAAGCCCAACCCAAACAATTTTTTTAAATCGCACAAGATTTTCACAAAGTAACAAAAGAATTTGAACCGGTTTATTTGAAGAACATACCAAATCTGGTCAAAGCTCGTGGGCCGGGTTTGGGGTGTTTCATTATAGGTTTGGCACGGCCTGACACATGGGCGTGTGTGTTGGCCGTGTGACCCAAGTCAAAGAGGTACACGGGGTTGAACACGACTATGTGCTCCCATTTTGAATGTCCACACGGCTTGCGACATGGGAATGTCTTTGGCCGTGTGAGACATACGGCCAGGCCACACAGGTGTGTGTCCCCTGTCTTTGGAAAAAATTTCTAAGTGTTCGGGTAGTTTTTAAAGTTATCGGTTTAGTCTCGAACCATCTCGAATGCACGTTTTGAGCCTCGTAGACTCGTATTTGGGACAATATGAATGATATTAATTGACAATTACATGAAATTGAAAATGTATGAGAAAATGTATGTGTAATTGTATAGTATGTTTGGTAGTGCTCCGTAACCCTATTCCGGCATTGAATACAGGTGAGGGGTGTTACAAGTTTCCATTCCTACTTATGAATGTAGCACCACCTAAGAGGAAGCACACCGGTTTTTTGCAGCCCAAGGCTTTCATTTCCCAAATTATGCTTACAATATTGAAATACCACTAAGATGTCATTTGAGTGACAACCAAGGTTTCATCATTCCGCTTATTCCATCAGAGGCTAGATTCCACTTAACCCTACATCCTTTCTTTTGCTCAATTTTGACTGAGTATGGTATTGCACCGGGACAACTGTCAACGTTATCTTGGTGGACTTTGGTATCCTATTTCATCGTTTTCTACCAACGAAATGAACCACCCCTCTTAGGAGATTTCCAGAAGTTCTATCAGTTGAAAGTTATCAGCCTATTGATTCTAGTGTTGCTAACAAGTAGTTCAAATGTCTGAATAGGGGATATATCATTGAGTTAGTGCAATTGGTTACAGTTAGAAATATTTTCCAATATTCTCTACTAAACCAAAGTCTCAATGGTCGATGAGGTACTGACCGTATCAGTTGGCTAGACAACTACCATATACCTTCTTCTTCGATCAAAGAAAAAAAGACATGGAAGTTGAGTTATTTTATTACTTTTAACCTTATATTTCAATCAAGATAAGAGTGGTTTAAAGTGTTTTTGTATTTATTTTAATTATGTTTATGTTAAGTAGTTAATTTTTGAAGCTTCTATTTTAATAATTTATTTCTACCAAGTGAAATACTAAAAATGTGAATTTTTATCTTTAGAGGTAACTATTAGAACATTGAATATGTGGAGAAAAGAAGATGTTGAATTTTAATATCTGAAGTGTTGGATTGCCAGTACGCCCCTGGCGCAGCAGAAAAAATTATTCTAGCAATTATCAACCATGGATCTACGTATGAGGAACTAATAGGTTGAAAAAGAGTTGAAGATATACCTTTATGACCTGATTTCTTTCACGGTGTCGATTCCAAGCCGCAACAAAAAATGTCTCGGCCTCTATGTATTCCACCAAGTCAACAACGAAAAACAAAACTTTTTAAACTTTTCAGAGAGAATTTTCACAAAAACAGTTGCTAGACCCTTTCTGATTTTTTTTTTATTAACCCTAACACACTAAGTGATTATATTCTTTTTATTGATCTAATCTAATAAAAACAGAATAATTCACTTTTTTTATTTAGAGAAACATATGGAAAGCTTATTATCACCTCCTCTTGGTGTTTTTGAGACTAACAATTTGGTTAACATATGTTGGGCATCTATATAAAAAATAAGTAATATATATTATTAATTATAAATGTGTGTAATATGTATTAAACAAAACATTATTCGATATGTGTGATTGGAAAATATTTTGTCATTAGATAAAATATTATAAATTTTGTAAAAAAAAATGTGTAACTAGATAAAATATTATGAATTTTGTACAAAAATGTGTAATTAGATAATATTTTATAAAATTACACAAAGTATTACGAAAGTTGTAATAATTTGCGCAATCCTATAATGTTTTGTATGGTTACATAATTTCACAAGAAATATTGTAATAATTTATATAATGAAATAATATTTTTTGTAATTAAAGTCTAAAAAGCCTATTTTAAAAGACCCCTCCCCCAAGAACTCCTCGATTTACACGGAAGGATTCTTTAGATACTAAGGAGAGGTTGTTGTTGTTGCCTTATTAGCTTTTTACATGTGAATAATTAAAGTAGGTATTTAATGTTCTCAAGCTTCCTTCTTATGTTTTCTTTCATCTTACTAGCATTGGATTTGTTTTAGTCACCATGAGGCAGATTGGTTTTGGAGATGAACTAGGGTGTTATTGCATTATGGCAAGATGGTTGTAAACTATAAAGGGTTAGAGCTTGTGCTTCATGACCAAGGTTGTTTGAACCAGACCAAATTAGTTGGTTCAACCGATTGGGCTGAAACCGATTGGGATATCAATCCGAAGAAGGAGATTGAATTGGTTGGCCTAATACTCGTACGGACCGGTTGAATCGAATAAAAAATTAATTGAGTAGGACAAATAAATTGGAATTTTAATCTATATATTATTTTAAAAATAATTTTAATAAATTATTTAATTGAACCAAATGAACTGTTTGAACTAGCCTGACCAGTTGGGCTAATGAACCGGTGACCTAATCATGTTCGATTTTGAAAACCTTGTTCGAAACCCTATTCAATTCCTAAGTTAGTGATGAAACTTGGTAATGGGGAAAATAAGTAATATTTGGTTGAAAAGAATGAGAATATGAGATGATGAGGGGATTAGTAAATAGATTACAAGAAGGTTTATAGGATTTTTGTAATATCCTATACCCGGTTTGGTCACTAACCCCGAGCTATAAGATGCTACAAGCAATTATAGAACATTTGATTTGATTTCACAATCCATATACCAATTTCACTATCAATTATTCATATATATAATCAATACAACATGCAATTCGTTCAATTTCAAGTTTATATCGAGCTTACGAAAGATTAAAACCAACCATATATCAATTAGGGATCAACTTGAAACAAAAACAAAAAGATAAAAAATTTAGAAACAGGGCTAGACCATGTGAAGGGATTGTGGCCATGTGGGATGGGACACACGCTTGTGTCGGTAAAGGTTGTAACAGACTGATGTGATGTAGAGCTAGGAGTCATACGGTCGTGTTGCTGGGCTGTGTAACAGGCTATGGTCATGTTCACCAAAATCATCCTAAATGTGCATATCAGACGGCCGTGTGCTAGGATGTGTCAACCTATAGATACCTTCCAAAAAAATATTTTTAACCCTAATCACTTATACCATAAGCAACACTTCATACCATGTTTCAACCAATTCAAATACATCAATTTAACACCAAAAGAAACATTTGTATCAATCAACCTAAGTGCCTAACCAATATGATACGTTTAGCACCTCAATCCAACAATTTAAATTCAAGCATAATACCATATTCAACTAATCTAATATGCCTTTCAAGGAACCTCAAAACAATTAGTATAACATACATAAATTGACCATTTGTAGCACCCTAAAATAATTATTCCAAACAACCGTTCAAACATGCACAAAACTTACTAAATCCATTCACACCTATCATACACCTACTGTTCATTTGCTAGCACATTTTTAAACATATTACCTTATCACCACATAAGCCTTATAACACCAACAATTCCACAAAACCACATTCCCATCACTCACATATATATATAAGCATATGTACAAGGTTCACAAAATGCTAAGAAAATCCCAGATAAACATTGATTAACCAAAGACCCCTTAGGTACATGCCATGATCAAAATAAACTATCACCAACACTTGAGTCCAGGATTGCTATTAGATGCTAAAGTTGACGATAGAATAAAAAATTACCTAACATGTACATGTAAAACAAAATCGTATGCTGAGTATAGTTAGTGGTATTTCTATAATCCAAATATTTAAGTATAAGTCAATTCAAGTGCATAAGCTAAAATGAATGATGATATACTATTAATACGTCATCTAGACCATCTCTTATTTTACTTACTCATAACTAACACTATTCACCTTAAAGCATGACAAAACTTCACATATCATTTGACATTTCAATTCAAATGATGGCGCATTCCATTTCAATTTCTAATTTCATATTTTCAATGAAAATATCTATCATTGTTCCAACATATTTCAAAAATAAACATTCCTTTTTATATATCACTTCATTTTTCTAACCATTTGCATTTTTTTCAATTTTTTCCACATTCTATAGTGCCAATTCCCATTTTTGTTTCCCTATTTACATGACTCAGACTCGGGCGGATATGCGGATCTAACCAACACACCCAATTGGCACCCAATGCCTATCAGATAAATCCGAAGTAATAAGTTGCACCCTACGCTGGCTGGTAAAAACCAAAAAATAGATTTTCCAATAACTAGTTAGTATAACCAAAAAATGGGGTGCTCAACACTCCCCAACACATAGCCGTATAATCCTAAACTCTTCCTATCCTATGGCATGCTATTTATACCCGACCCTGGCCGAACAATTAAGACAATAATAAGTTTCTCGATTTAATTAATAACTAATTCTTCTATTCATATCACAAGTTCAAAAATCAATCAACCATTCATATATTCATAACAACATGATTCATCTCCATACCAGTTCAATTTCACATCTAAAACAATGTACATGAATTTTTACAACTATGAAATTTAGTCCTTTCTCACAACTAAGCATTTAATTAAATCCATTCAACCTAATTTATCATTTCAAAACATCTTTCCCATGAACTACCTCATCTTGAGGTCTTACCATGCAACAATTCATAATGCGGCAAGAAATTAATTAGTTTAGATTATAGAAACACAAAATGTGAATTTCGAGCTATTCGTCGATAATTTTATCTTTTCCTTTCTTTTACGAAGGATCTGGGTCGACGTTAGCTATGGATTAAAAAAACCAAGAAATTTCATCAATACACAACCGAATTTCACATTCAATTTCTAATTTAAGCAACTTTTGCATTTTATTCAATTAAGTCCCTAGAATCAAGACTAACAAAACTTTCAAATTTAGCTTCAATATTTCATTCTAATTACATTCTAGTCCTGATATGACTCCCTAATCTTCACTTCTACCACACATATCAAATTTTATAAACTTTAGTCCCTATAGAACAAAACCATCAATTTGTTTTACAATTTAATCCTTTTTCAACTTTAAGCTAACAATCTATCAAATTAACCCCTGGAACTTCAACTATCCATCAATGGTAGCTTTTAAAATCTATATCAGTACCAAAAAGTACTGCATAGGTCAAATAGTTCAACTTATTGGGATTCTGAAAACGTAAAAATTACGAGGAAATGACTAAATTGAGCTTACCAAATTTTTTATAGAACTTCAAAACCCCTTTGCCGAAAGCTTCTCCTTAATTTTCTACGATGGTATGGTTTGTGGAAGAATAAGAGAAAATACTTTTCTTTCTTTCCACCAAATAAGTTTTATAAAACCATTTTCTTACTCATTTCTATTTTATTATTAAAATTATGCAAAAATTATAACAAGATAATACACCTACTGTCCACACATGTATAAGGATGGAATAATTACCATTTAAATCCTTGAACTCTATACATAATAAAAAAGATTTAATAATTAAACTTTTACTACTATCGCAATTTAGTCCCTACACCTTATTTAATCCCTATTTTGATAAAATTATCTTACTAAAATTCAACACACTTCTAACATGACACTATAAATGTAACACCCCAAATCCGGTCAATACACCACGACCGAATCTGGTATGTTACAGGGAAAATCGCATTTGAGAGGATACGTTTTCGTTTAAAAGTTTGATAAAAACACTTTGCTATATTTTGTACTTGTAGAAATCTTGGGCATGATTGTTTAAAACCGATGGTGCATTTGAAAACCCGGTAATTTTGAAAACTTAATCAGATATGTAAGTAAAACAAGTTTATCTCATTTAGAAATTCAAGTAATTCCTTATTGTTGCTTAAAAACATTTTGACTTGGTAAGAGAATGTATTTAAGTTTGGAAAACATTTGAGTTTCATTCATCTTAAATTACAGCGTGATACCCGATGGTAAAGTTTAAAACATATCGCTTTGTAGTTTGAAAACTTTATCTTTCCAAGTTTTAGCAAATTTTAACCCAATAATTTGTTAAGGCATGTTTAAAATCAACTCTAAGCATAAACATAACAAAACATAGTTTAAAAGGCCTTTTACAATCCAAATAAAACCAAATGAAAATCAGCCAAATAAAGTACCAAGTTTTAAATCAATGCAACTCCGAATTTATTCATGGCATGGTCACCTCGAGTCCACCCCGGCTCCATGTCCGCAATCTAAGTGTCACCTGAAATAATAAGGGAGAAGGTGAGTCGCAAGACTCAGTGCATAAATCCCCCTCCCGATATATGCAACATACTAACACACATAATAACAAAGCAATACAGTTAATGCACCCGATCCTAACCATCCGAAACACCTTTTCTACCCCGTGTGGTACCAAACCACTGGTGGTGCCAAACCACTGGTGACCCAAAGTCACGATATCCATCAATGTGGTGCCAAACCACTGGTGACCCAAAGTCACGAATAATCCATCTGTGGGGCCAACCCACGTGTGATACCAAATCACTGGCGACAATCCCGTATCTCATAAGTGGGGCCAACCCACGGTGGTGTCAAACCACAGGGACGAGTGGCTATGAGGTGCCAAACCTCTGGTGTCCCAAAGACACAAGGGTGATACCAAATCACTGGTGACCGCAGTCACGAATCAAATGATGGGGCTAACCCATCGTTGGATACCAAATCACTGGCGTCAATCCCGTAATATCAACCGTGGGGCCAACCCACTGTGGTGCTAAGCCACTGGGACGAGACGCTGAGGTGCCAAACCTCTGGTGTCCCAAAGACACAAAATATCATCTGTGGTACCAAACCACTGGAGGTGCCAAACCTCTGGTGTCCCAAAGACACGGATATCATATTCCCCCTCCTCTCATATCACCCAAAACAGATCATACCGACTTATGTAAAGTATGCAATCATGCAAATCATGCTATCATGCTTAATGTTGCATCTCATAACACATACATCATATCAATACAGAACTCGTAATGAAATGGACTTACCCGAATCCGTGCACATACCCCATCGGGTATCATATCAATCATCATACTGTTTTGGTCTTAATAGACAATCAGGTTTATTAAACATATTACTAAGTAAAAAGTGTGTTAGTTTACACACCTGTTAACACGCAAGCTTAAACCCCAAGAACCGGTCTAAATCCCTCGATTACCTTGCTCCTAAAATCAGCCAAACATGAGATTAGCACCTAGACCATTCGGCCAAAACCAATAAACCGAAGGGGTTAACGTTTGAACCCTTACCTTACACTTGATTTGGTTTCCTACCAAATCCCGAACCAAACGATGGTTCTTTTGACAATTGGCCACACCCTAATAAGAGGAACGATTAATCCATTGAAGACTTGACTAAATGAAACTAAAAGATTAGATTAAAAGAATCAACTTCTTACCACCACTTACCAAACGATCACACAAAGGTAACTGCTTCGAAATCCCGAATGTCCTACAATGAAATCGGTTCATACAAGGGATTAACTCCTTCCAACAAATGCCGAAATCGGCTCTTAACTTTATTAAACTCGACAGAGAACCAGGGGAAAAGAAATAGCCATTCGGCCAAATACTTACCTTCCTTTAAACTCGACTAGAACCAAGGCTAGAAGAGATCCACACCACACCAATATTCGGCCTAGAAAACCACTAGGAGAGAAAGGAGATTCGGCTAGCACTTTAACCAAAGAGCAGAGAGAATTCGGCCTTAGGTGTTTAACACACTTTTGTTCGGCTTTGAATGAAAAGAAAAGGAAGAGTAGAGATGATAAGAAATGGAGGTTACGGTAATAGAGTTTGAGAGGAGAAAAAAAGAAGGTTTGAGGGAACAAGTTGAGAGGGTTTCGACACACAAAAGAAATGGGAATAAAACAAATGGAGGAAATCGGCTAGAGCTTTGGGGAAAAAGAAAGAAATAAGAGATGAATAGAGGGAGGGAACTTTCGGTTTTGAGAGAGAAAGGGATGGAGAAGGTGCTTTGGAGAACAAGTTTCGGCTTAACAAAATGAAAAAGAAGAAGATATGGAAGAGAGCACTCGGCCACACACACAAAATGTAAAAACACAAATGCAAAGTTTCGGCAAGAAGGTGTTTGGACTTTCGGTTTAAGGAGTAAAAAAAAATGAAAGAATCTCCTTTGAACATTCGGCTTTGGTACCCTAAACTAAGGCTGGCCGAAAATCGCCCACACATGCCAAAAGAATTTCGGCACACTCCCACTACACCTACCAACTGGCCACTCCCCCCATCAAGCACCCAAGATTCGGCCACCACTCCCCAAACACTCACAACCACCCATTCAAATCACTTTGAACAAGTCACCCTCCTAAATTCACTCTCCACCCACCATTCAAGTGGGTTGACTTGGTCCATGGCAGAGTTTGAACTGCCAACAACTTCTCCTCCTCCATGCCGTCAAAATGGAAGCAAAAAGTGGGCATTCTGCAGCTTGAACTCAGGACCTCCTCCTGCAAGTGGCGTCACACACACAAGCCTCAAGTGGCGCCTATCCTGCCACTCCACCAGCTCATTTCTTATGCTATCATTCACCAAACAATATTTATAAACCCCAGTTTCTTCAGCTCCTCTCACCTAAGCCTAAAACAAAAATTTTTCCTACCACTCAGGCTTACACCTAGCTTACAACTAAGCCCCTAAAACATCAAAACAACAACATAGCAAACCAGACACATGCAAACAAAGCCATAACAAAATAGCCCCCTATCCCAGGATATTACAGTTCTACCCCCCTTAAAAATAATTTCGACCTCGAAATTACCTGATCAGAAGAGTTGAGGGTATTGCTGCTCATCACATCCTCGGGTTCCCACGTAGCTTCTTCCATGCCATGATTCCGCCATAGTACCTTAACCAAGGGCACAAACTTCCTACGCAGAACCTTCATATCCCGATCTAGAATCTGCACAGGTTCTTCCTCCATGGTCAAATCTGGATTTATCTCGATCTCTTCCACTACTACCACATGCGATGGATCTGAACGATATCGCCTAAGCATCGAAACGTGAAATACGTCGTGAATCTGACTTAGCTCTGCTGGCAACTCAAGCTGATAAGCTACTGGTCCCACTCGTCTCAGTACCTTATACGGCCCAATAAACCTCGGACTTAACTTGCCTTTCCTTCCGAACCTCAACACTTTCTTCCATGGCGAGACCTTCAGAAAAACTTGATCCCCCACAGCAAACTCTATATCTCTCCGCTTAAGATCGGCATAAGACTTCTGCCGGTCCGAAGCTTCCTTCAATCGAGCCTGAATCAACTTAACCTTGTCTTCGGTCTCAGCAACCAACTCGGGTCCCAACAACTAACGTTTACCCAACTCCGTCCAACATGTAGGTGAGCGACACTTCCTACCATACAACGCCTCGTATGGTGCCATCTTGATGCTTGCTTGGTAACTATTGTTGTAGGCAAACTCAGCTAATGGCAGAAACTCCTCCCAACTACCTCTGAAGTCCAGAACACAACCTCTCAGCATGTCCTCTAAGATCTGTATAACCCTTTCCGACTACCCGTCAGACTGCGGGTGAAAAGCCGTGCTGAAATCCAAACGCGTACCCAGAGCCTGATGCAACGCTTTTCAGAACCTTGACGTAAATCTAGGATCCCTATTCGAGATGATCGATACTAGCACACCGTGCAGCCTCACTATCTCTGACACATACAGCTTTGCCAACCTCTGAAGTGAGTAGTCAACCCTCACCGGAATGAAATGAGCTGATTTAGTCAAACGATCCAGAATTACCCAAACTGAATCTTTCTTGCTTGGCGTAAGCGGTAATCCACTGACGAAATCCATGGTTATCCTTTCCCACTTCCACTGAGGAATCTTCACTGGCTGAAGCAACCCTGACGATAACTGATGTTCAGCCTTGACCTGCTGACATGTAAGACACTTTCCTACAAACTCTGCCACCTCTCTTTTCAGACCTGGCCACCAAAACTACTCTCTGAGATCCCTATACATCTTGCTGCCTCCAGGATGCATAGCATATGGGCTGCTATGTGCGTCCTGAAGAATCATCCGCCTCAGCTCAACATCCTTTGGCATACAAGCTCTTCCTTGAAAACACAGCACCCCATCACTAGACAAACTATAACCTTCCAAACCACTATCCTGTACCTGCAATCTCTGCGCACTCAGAACCTCATCCTCTAACTGTTTCTCCCTGATCTGCTCAACCCAAGTAGGCTTAACCTGCAGCTCTGCCAAAATACTTCCGTCATCAAACAAACTCAAATGGGCAAACATCGCTCTTAAGTCCGAAACAACCTTACGGCTCAACGCGTCTGCCACCACGTTAGCCTTGCCCGGATGACACTCAATCGAACAGTCGTAGTCCTTTAGCAACTCAATCCACCTACGCTGTCTCAAATTCAAATCCTTCTGAGTCAAAAGGTACTTCAGACTCTTGTGATCTATGTAGACTATCGATCTCTCTCCATACAAGTAGTGCCTCCAAATCTTCAAAGCGAAGACTACAGCCGCTAACTCCAAGTCGTGCGTTGGGTAATTAACCTCATGTGGCCTCAGCTACCGAGATGCGTAAGCCACAACTTTTCCTTCCTGCATCAGCACACAACCCAAGCCCGTATGTGATGCATCGCAATATACTGTGAATTCCTTCCCAGCCTCAGGTTGAATTAGAACCGGAGCCTCAGTCAAAATCTTCTTAAGCTTATCGAAACTCTCCTGCTGTTTCTCAGTCCAAACAAACGGGATTCCTTTCCTTAGCAACTTGGTCATCGGTGCTGCGATCAACGAAAAACTCTCTACAAACCTTTGGTAGTATCCTGCCAAACCCAGAAAACTCCGAATCTCAGCCACTGACTTAGGCGGCTTCCAATCCAAAACTGCCTCAATCTTCCGAGGATCCACTCTAATCCCCTCAGCTGATACTACATGACCCAAGAAAGTCACTTCTCTAAGCCAGAACTCGTACTTACTAAACTTAGCATAAAGCTGCTTCTCCCTCAAAATTTGCAGCACCACTCGCAAATGCGCATCATGCTCTTCTTCTGTCCTTGAATACACCAAGTTGTCGTCTATGAAAACCACGACGAACTGATCCAAAAACTGCTGAAACACCCTATTCATCATATCCATAAATGCTGCCGGCGCGTTAGTCAACCCGAATGGCATTACCAGAAATTCGTAGTGTCCATACCGAGTACGAAACACGGTCTTGTGGATATCCGCCTCCTTCACCTTTAACTGGTGATACCCAGACCTCAAATCGATCTTCGAGAATACCGCTGCACCCTTCAGCTGATCAAACAAGTCACCTATCCGTGGCAACGGGTACTTGTTTTTAATCGTCAGCTTATTCAACTGGCGGTAGTCTATACACATCCGCATCGTACCATCTTTCTTCTTGACAAAGAATACCGGCGCTCCCCAAGGTGAAACACTTGGCCTAATAAAGCCTCGATCCAACAACTCTTGGATCTGAGCCTTAAGCTCCACTAACTCCTTTGGCGCCATCCTATACGGAGCAATAGACACTGGCGTAGTTCCGAGTAACAAATCTATCCCGAACTCTACCTCACGATCCGGCGGCAAACCCGGAAGCTCCTCTAGAAACACATCAATAAATTCCTTAACCGTTCAAACCTTCTCTACAGCAGACTCTTTAGCCTCCAAGGCATACACATGAACCACATACGCTTCACAGCCCTTTCTGACCATCTTCTCAGCCTTCAGAGCAGATACCACATTGGATAAGTAATTTCTTCTATTACCTATCATAACCACTTCATCACCCTCAGACGTCTTAAGAACAATGCGCTTAGCCGCGCAATCCAACCTCGCTTGGTACTTAACCAATCAGTCCATCCCAAGAATCAGATCGAACTCCCCAAACGGCAGTTCCATCAGATCAGCTACAAACACTACCCCTTGGAGTTCTAGGGGTACATCTCTATACAGCTTATCTACAACTACAGAGTGACCTAGAGGGCTAATTACTGTCATCTGCCTAGAAGTAGTTTCAGAGTCAAAATCCATAGTCTCTACTATACTACTAGCAACGTATGAATGCGTCAAACCCACATCAATCAAAGCAGTAAATGGAGAACCAAAGATCAAGAACGTATCGGTTATGACGTCCGGTGCGTCGCCCTCCTCTCGGTGCCTCGCCACATACACTAACCCAGGCTGTCTTGCCTTAAAACTACCCACACCTCTGCCCGGTGCTCCGCGGCCCCGACCAGAACCATTACCTCCTCTGCCATTACCACGACCCCTCTGCGGTGGCGGTCCATTATTCCTGAACTGAGTACGGCCCTGACCCTCAGACTGAATCCTAGCCAGCTTACGCAGACAGTCCCTCACACGATGATCCAAAGAACCACACTCAAAACATCCTTTTCCACCGGTCCAGCAACCTCCCCAATGAGATTTCCCACAACAGTTACACTGTGGCGGTCCCTGACTAGCAGCAACAAACCTACCAGACTGATTCGGCCCACTCTGTCTAGCCCTTTTCTGAGGATTACCTGACGACCCAGAAGATCCAAAACTCCTCTTATGCCTGTTCCTATCCATGCCTTGCCTCACGGACTCCTTAACTCCCTCGGCTACCTTAGCCTTCTCTACCAGGACAGCAAACTCACGCTCCTGCTGTGGAGCAATCAGCAACCTTAATTCATCCCTCAGGCCATCCTCGAAACAAAAACACCTCTCGTGTTCAGTAGCCACAATGCCCCTAGCATACCGACTCAGCCTCAAGAACTCTGCCTCGTACTCTGACACAGACTTACTCCCCTGGACCAACCTCAGAAATGCTTTTCGTTGCGCGTCGATGTAGCTAGCTCCAATGTACTTTTTCTGATAAGCATCCTTGAAATAATCCCAAGTAAGATCCTTTGCTGCAGTACTGTCCCGAACCGTGAGCCACCACTGGTATGACTCATCCCGAAGAAGCGATACTATGCCCTTCAGCTTCTCCTCAGCAGTCAGGTCTAAATCATCCATAACCCGCTCTGTAGCCTCCAGCCAATACTCAGCCGTGCTGGGAGCAACACCAGAAACACCTCGAAATACCTCAGCCCCGTTTGCCCGGAGTCACTCAGGCACAGATTTCCTAGCTCTTGCGCTTCCACCTACTCCAGCTACCCTTTCCAAAACTCGCAGCATCGCCTGCGACACTGCATCATCCCCAGTCTGATCTTGAAACTCACCACCTCCAGCTGGTGGCGGTACCGGTATCTCATTCTCTGACCCCTGACCAGATCCTACGGGTTCAGAAACTGTCATCCTACCTCGACCACGTCCACGACCGCGTCCACCTCTAGCGCTCATGACTAAAATCTCTACTTATCTGATTTAAGAGTTTTATGCATCAGTAATTATTCCACTGTTTAAAAGCAAAGTCTTATGAATATTAAAGAAGCTTTATTTTCGTAAGGCCACAGAGTCCTATCAATTTCAGTTTCTAAAGTAATCCACTATTGCTAGTCATCCAATCACATCAACATCAAAATCATAAGCAATAGTAAGGGGTACTTACCTGGGCGGATTGGTGCCGGAGACTAGGTGCCATGCCTTTCAAACCACATATTTCAAAACAAGAACACTTAAAACAACCTTTTTAAAACCTTTTGGGCCTCAGGCCCACAGCCAAGCTTTTGAACCTGGCTCTGATACCACAATTGTAACACCCCAAATCTGGTGAATACACTACGATCGAATCTGGTATGTTACGGGGAAAATCATATTTGAGAGGATAGGTTTTCGTTTAAAAGTTTGATAAAAACACTTTGCTATATTTTGTACTTGTAGAAATCTTGGGCATGATTGTTTAAAACCGATGGTGCATTTGAAAACCCGGTAATTTTGAAAACTTAATCAGATATGTAAGTAAAACAAGTTTATCTCATTTAGAAATTCAAGTAATTCCTTATTGTTGCTTAAAAACATTTTGACTTGGTAAGAGAATGTATTTAAGTTTGGAAAACATTTGAGTTTCATTCATCTTAAATTACAGCGTGATACCCGATGGTAAAGTTTAAAACATATCGCTTTGTAGTTTGAAAACTTTATCTTTCCAAGTTTTAGCAAATTTTAACCCAATAATTTGTTAAGGCATGTTTAAAATCAACTCTAAGCATAAACATAACAAAACATAGTTTAAAAGGCCTTTTACAATCCAAATAAAACCAAATGAAAATCAGCCAAATAAAGTACCAAGTTTTAAATCAATGCAACTCCGAATTTATTCATGGCATGGTCACCTCGAGTCCACCCCGGCTCCATGTCCGCAATCTAAGTGTCACCTGAAATAATAAGGGAGAAGGTGAGTCGCAAGACTCAGTGCATAAATCCCCCTCCCGATATATGCAACATACTAACACACATAATAACAAAGCAATACAGTTAATGCACTCGATCCTAACCATCCGAAACACCTTTTCTACCCCGTGTGGTACCAAACCACTGGTGGTGCCAAACCACTGGTGACCCAAAGTCACGATATCCATCAATGTGGTGCCAAACCACTGGTGACCCAAAGTCACGAATAATCCATCTGTGGGGCCAACCCACGTGTGATACCAAATCACTGGCGACAATCCCGTATCTCATAAGTGGGGCCAACCCAAAGTGGTGTCAAACCACAGGGACGAGTCGCTATGAGGTGCCAAACCTCTGGTGTCCCAAAGACACAAGGGTGATACCAAATCACTGGTGACCGCAGTCACGAATCAAATGATGGGGCCAACCCATCGTGTGATACCAAATCACTGGCGTCAATCCCGTAATATCAACCGTGGGGCCAACCCACTGTGGTGCTAAGCCACTGGGACGAGACGCTGAGGTGCCAAACCTCTGGTGTCCCAAAGACACAAAATATCATCTGTGGTACCAAACCACTGAAGGTGCCAAACCTCTGGTGTCCCAAAGACACGGATATTATATTGCCCCTCCTCTCATATCACCCATAACAGATCATACCGACTTATGTAAAGTATGCAATCATGCAAATCATGCTATCATGCTTAATGTTGCATCTCATAACACATACATCATATCAATACAGAACTCGTAATGAATCGGACTTACCTGAATCCGTGCACATACCCCATCGGGTATCATATCAATCATCATACTGTTTTGGTCTTAATAGACAATCAGGTTTATTAAACATATTACTAAGTAAAAAGTGTGTTAGTTTACACACCTATTAACACGCAAGCTTAAACCCCAAGAACCGGTCTAAATCCCTCGATTACCTTGCTCCTAAAATCGGTCAAACATGAGATTAGCACCTAGACCATTCGGCCAAAACCAATAAACCGAATAGGTTAACGTTTGAACCCTTACCTTACACTTGATTTGGTTTCCTACCAAATCCCGAACCAAACGATGGTTCTTTTGACAATCGGCCACACCCTAATAAGAGGAACGATTAATCCATTGAAGACTTGACTAAATGAAACTAAAAGATTAGATTAAAAGAATCAACTTCTTACCACCACTTACCAAACGATCACACAAAAGTGATTGCTTCGAAATCCCAGATGTCCTACAATGAAATCGGTTCGTACAAGGGATTAACTCCTTCCAACAAATGCCGAAATCGGCTCTTAACTTTATCAAACTCGACAAAGAACCAGGGGAAAAGAAATAGCCATTCGGCCAAATACTTACCTTCCTTTAAACCCGACTAGAACCAAGGCTAGAAGAGATCCACACCACACCAATATTTGGCCAAGAAAACCACTAGGAGAGAAAAGAGATTCGGCTAGCACTTTAACCAAAGAGCAGAGAGAATTCGACCTTAGGTGTTTAACCCACTTTTGTTCGGCTTTGAATGAAAGAAAAGGAAGAGTAGAGATGAGAAGAAATGGAGGTTACGGTAATAGAGTTTGAGAGGAGAAAAAAAGAAGGTTTGAGGGAACAAGTTGAGAGGGTTTTGGCACACAAAAGAAATGGGGAGAAAATAAATGGAGGAAATCGGCTAGAGCTTTGGGGAAAAAGAAAGAAATAAGAGATGAATAGAGGGAGGGAACTTTCGGTTTTGAGAGAGGAAGGGATGGAGAAGGTGCTTTGGAGAACAAGTTTCGGCTTAACAAAATGAAAAAGAAGAAGATATGGAAGAGAGCACTCGGCCACACACACAAAATGTAAAAACACAAATGCAAAGTTTCGGCAAGAAGGTGTTTGGACTTTCGGTTTCAAGGAGTAAAAAAAAATGAAAGAATCTCTTTTGAACATTCGGCTTTGGTAGCCTAAATTAAGGCTGGCCGAAAATCACCCATACATGCCAAAAGAATTTCGGCACACTCCCACTACACCTACCAACCAGCCACTCCCCCATCAAGCACCCAAGATTCGGCCACCACTCCCCAAACACTCACAACCACCCATTCAAATCACTTTGAACAAGTCTCCCTCCTAAATTCACTCTCCACCCACCATTCAAGTGGGTTGCCTTGGTCCATGGCAGAGTTTAAACTGCCAACAACTTCTCCTCCTCCATGCCGTCAAAACAGAAGCAAAAAGTAAGGCATTCTGCAGCTTGAACTCAGGGCCTCCTCCTGCAAGTGGCGTCACACACACAAGCCTCAAGTGGCGCCTATCCTGCCACTCCACCAGCTCATTTCTTATGCTATCATTCACCAAATAATATTTATAAACCCTAGTTTCTTCAGCTCCTCTCACCTAAGCCTAAAACAAAAAATTTTCCTACCACTCAGGCTTACACCTAGCTTACAACTAAGCCCCTAAAACATCAAAACAACAACATAGCAAACCAGACACATGCAAACAAAGCCATAACAAAATAGCCCCCTATCCCGGGATATTACAATAAATATTTAATAGAAATATTTACAAGTCTGATTTTCAAAAATGAGGTCCCAAAATTATATACTTTGACAGCACTGACTTTTGAGTCATTATAAATCTCCCTGTTGAGAAATTTTGTCCCCAAAGTTTACCTAAAAAGAGGTGGGGATAAAGAGATCTCATTGTCTCCTTAGGTTCCCAGGTTGCTTCCTTGAAACTGTGGCTTCACCACAAGACTTTCACAAGTGGAACATGTTTATTTCGCAATTATTTCATCTAGCGAGCTAGGATTTCGACTGATTCTTCCTCGTATGACAAGTCAAGTTGACTTTCAATTTCCTTTGATGAAATAACATGAGATGGATCCAATCGTTATCTCCTAAGCATCGAAACATGAAAAAAATCATGTATTTTCTACAACTCCGCATGTAATGCCAACCGATATGCAACTAGTCCAACCCTTCCAATGATTTCATACTGTCTAATAAATCAACTTTTCTTTTCGACCAAATCGAAAAACTTTCTTCCACAGTTAAACCTTTAAAAACCTTTAAAAACACTTTATCCTTACAAGAAACTCTATATCTCGACGTTTTAGATCCACATATGATTTTTGTCTATCAAAAGTTTTTTCAATCTATCTTGGATTCACCTTAACTATATCTTCTATTTCTTGAAACACTTCTGGCCCAACAAATTTTCTCACACAAATCCGACCAACAAATAGTTGTTCGACACCTATGACCATATAATGCTTCATATAGAGCCATTTGAATACTCGATTGGAAATTGTTATTTTACAGAAATTTGACCAAATGTAAATAGCATTCCAAGCCTAATTCAAGATCGATTACGCAGGCTCAAAGCATATCTTCCAAGATCTGAATTACTTGCTTCGACTATCCGTGCATCTGCTTGGGAAAAGCAATGCTGAAATTTAATCTTGTACCTAAAGATTCGTGTAACTGTCTCTAGAATCTTGAGGTGATTCGGGGTTTTTGAGAAAAACAATTGACATAGGTACGTCGTGCAATCTGACTATTTCTAGAATTTATACTTGTAACGACCCGAATTTGGGCCTAGTAGAATTGTGCTTATTAGGCCTTGACCAGGGGAGAGTTTAAAATTTTTTAGAACACGAGAACGGCACTAATGCAAGTTGGACCTATTAGGTGAGTGATTTTGGAAGGTTAGGGGGCTTTTATAAAGTCCTAGGATCAAACTTGGGCTCTCGGAGAATTTTGGTTTTATGTGAATAAAACCCTAGGAGTTGGTAAGTAGGCTTTAAGAATAAAATGTGGAGACAAATGACATAAAAGGAGTTGTGGTCTAGTGGCAAATGGCACCACATGGGAGACAAGGAGGTGACGTCACACAAGGAAGCAAGGGGTCCAAGGTTTAAGTCTTGGCACTTGTATTTCATTTTGATTTATTTTTAAGTGAACTTAGACGTTGGTCCACAGACTTATATTTAGCTGGGCATGATTTTAGACACAAGAGGAGCTTGTGGCCTAGTGGCTAGCGGTGTGGATTAAGTTACAGGGGAGCCTGAGTTCGAATCCCATCACAAGCAAAAAGGGATATTTATTTTTCTATGTTGGGACGGCCAGAGTTTGTGTTGGAATCAAACTCTGCTATGGGAGTTGGAGAATGAATCAAATAGTTTCAAATGGATGAAGGGGAGGAAATTCATGAGGAAAGAGAGGAGAAAATCGTGGGATAGGGGAGAGTGGTAGTGGTGGCCGAATTTGGGAGTGTTGTGGGGAGGAGAAATTCGGCTAAGGAGTTGTGTTAGAAATTTTGGCTAGTGAAGAGTGTAGGTGCCGAATTCTTGTTTTTTCTTTTTCTTTGAAAGTGCCGAATTTACTTGAGAAGTGACCACTCGTGCATCTTTTCTTTTCTTTTCTTTTGTCGAACTATTTTCTCCTCTTGGCTCTTTCTCTTCTACACTTCTAACTTTGGTAAATGCGATTCCCTCCTCCTTCACCTTGGTTCCATTCGGTTCTCTCTGATAGTTGACGCCTTTACCTCTCCTTAACTGAACCTATTTCTTAGTATTCCTACGTTTTTGACCTCTTCTTCTAATAGTCGAACCCATCCTACACTAGCATTTCATGTTGTGTTCTCTAATTGGTAAGCCTCTACTCCCACATTCTTTCTTTCCTCTTTAATTTACTCTTCTTTCCTTGACCGAATGTAACACTCTCACGTTCCCTCATTATTCTTTATCCCCTATCTGCTTAGCATAAACCGAAGCACTTCTCTTTTGGTGTAGGCCGAACCTGTTGGAGTTTAAGCATACCCTCCTTACCGTTCATTCAACTTTCAAATTCCGAAAATTGGTTGGTAAGTGTGGCTAGGGTCAGATAGGGGTGATGGAGTTCTTTTCTTGTCGGTTTGGTTTTTCTCAAGTCAAAGGGCTGTTATGTTTTTCAATTTTGGTTGTAGGCATTATATGGCTAACATCTCCTCTTTGTCTTAACGTTGCAAGGGACTCGACGTGCTTAATCAAAGAGCCGAGTGAACACTCTTCCTTTGCAATGGATCTCTTGGCTGTTGGTAAGTAGTGTGGATTGAGTTGTCGATTTCAATCTATTGGATATGTCTTATTGGGGTTAACACTAATGGATTAGAATGTATAGGTTTGTAATCTCAGGAATTTCAACCTACGCTCGTAACAGGTGTGTAATCCCACACCATTGATGTGATAGCATGTAATGTTCTATGATATGGCCATAAGTCGAAATGCCAAAAAGCCGAAAAACCAGTAATTATAATCACTCGAGCTACGAGCGCTCGTAGTGATAAATCGAGCCACAAGGGATGGCGGTAGACCTTTGAGAGCGACATGAACACTCTCGTGAACATGAGGCTGTAATGGGCCTTATCGAGACGAAACGGGTTAAGTGAGCCCAATGGGCTAACGGGCCCACATGAGCAAAACCGATGGAAAATTTTTGAATGACTGATGCGACTGCGAAGTAGGCAAAACTGAGACTGAAAATGTGCTAAATGGACCACACGAGCCTGTGGGCTCATTTGGGCCGAAAATGGATTTTATGCCCAATTACATCGTAGAGACCCAAAAGGGGTAACATCCTGGAATTAGGGGCCTTGCATTATTTAATGTTGCTGAGTGTTGGCATGTTTTGTTTGTTATTTTGATGTGTTTGGGGGTCCCGGGAAGGCTCGGGGTTAAGCTTGAGCCTTGGTTAGAATTTTATTTTTAGGCATTATAGGGGAGAGCTAGCAGAGGCAGGCCTTAAGGGTAATTAATTGTGTTTTGTTAACACAAGAAAGGAGGTGGTAAGGTGGCAAGGAGACGCCACTTAGAGTGCATGGAAGTGGCGTCACTTAGGAGCTGCAGGAAGAAGGGGTTCAAGCCGCGTCAACAGCATTTAGGAGTTTTATTTTTTATGTTAGGGAACTAAGGTGATGGCTTTCAACTGGACTCTTCAGGGTGATTGGTGGAAGGAGTCAAAGGGTTTGAATGAGTGGCTATGAGGTGATGGTGGAATTTGAATTGGTCAACTGATTCAAATGGATGAATGGGAGTAAAAGTAGGAGCTGAACAAGGGATTTGGTGGCTAGTTGGGTTGTTGGCCGAAAGTGGAGTGTTGGAAGGGGGGAGGATTTCAGTTTTGTGCTAGGAGAGGGGGTGCCGAATAGCTTTTGGGGTCTCAGGCTTTTCTTTTGTTTTCTTTGGAGTGTATTCGGTCATTAAGGGGAGTGTGGGGTGCCGATTCTTGGCAAGTCTTTTTGAGCTCTTTTTTTTGTTCTCTCTTTGATTTTCTACTTTCTATATGCCGAAATTGCTAGTGAACTTTCATTTCTTTTTCTTCTTTAACCTTTAGCCGAAATCTGAGAGACCATTCGAGCATCCCTCTTCTTCATCTTTTCACCTATGACTCTCTTGCCTACATTAGCCGAACCCTCTTTTACTTGGTAGCCGAACCTTAGTTTCATTTTACTCATCATTTCCACCACTCTTCCTCTTTTTTTTCTTCTTCTCTAAGCCGAAACCTCTGGAGCCCCCTTTGTCGAATCTCTTCTTTCCCTTTACTCATTCTCTTTAACCTCACAACCGAAATCATCATTTCACTTCTTTGTATTCCATCTTCTTTCTCTACATTTCTTCTTAAGCCGAAACATTATTTCATCTCCTTGACGCCTTGCTTTCCTCTCCTTAGTCGAATAGCCCCTTGGTCAGGTGAATCGATTCCACCCTGCTGTGGGAGTATTGAAGGTGATGTTTTTCTCTTTTGCTGCAAAAAGCCGAATCTCTCTCTCTCTTCCATTTCTTTGTGGCTTCTATCTCTTTTCTTCTCTAAAACTCCTCAATCTCTATTCTTACTAATCGAATATCTGCTTTATCTTTTCTTTTTGAATCAATGTCGTGGAGTAGCCTAGGGTGTGAAGGGTCATATTTTTGTCGGACCTACTTTGGTCTCCTTCACCTGTTTCAACGCAAGGTAATTTCGACCAATACCCTTTGTCTTCTTTAAGTCTCTTTTTGATTTGCCGTATATTCAAGGGCTATCTGTGACTGTTAGGCTGAATTTCTACTCTCTCACAACTTATCTCAGTTTCGAGGGCAAAGCAGTTGTGGTACGGTTCATCAGTAACCAAGGTAAGAGATTATTTTCTTAGATCCCATGATTAGTATTCCCTCTGGATCTTGGTTGCCTTAATCAATGTTTCCTTATTAGACAAACGACGTCTCTCTGACCTCTGACCAAGTCTGTTTCATGGATGCAAGAAACGGTCAATCCAAAGAAGGGAGCGAACCCCTAGTTTCGGCTCCTAAGTTTAAGAAGCGTGCTGTTTCGGCGGTTCAAGATTTTTCGTCGGGCTGTGGTAGAGAGCCGACGTCTGCCTAGGATAGGCAAATAGCCGTCGTCCCTGCTAACGAAAGCATTAACGTAGATAGTTTGGTATTATGCATTTTCAGGTGTGTATTACTCACATGCCTTCTATGTTAATTGTATTATTAACTGTAAAGGCTGAAAGCCGAAATAATTGATGTGATAGGCAAAATACCCTTATGGGTGAGGTTGGAGACGTTGGGTAAGTTCTTCGATATTGATATTGTTGTTAATAGGCATGTATGTATATTTTGATGTTATGCATGTATGAGATAAGATCTGTTATACACTGTGATATTGTTTGCATACATATTGTGCACGATATGAAGAGCATGGGCTCGGGAATGAATGAAAAGTGGAGGCAGAATCAGTGACTACTGTCACGAGTGACTTTTGTCACGAGTGGTCTAGGTACCACGGTGGTTGAAACCATGAATATATTAATCAATGACTTATCTCGGTGGTCAAGTACCACAGTGGGTTGGCCCCACGTATACGCTATTTATCATAGATCGTCACGGTGGTCTAAGACCATAGTGGGTTGGCCCCACGAGTACATTATAGTGACTACGGTCACGAGTGGTCTAGGACCACGGTGGTCATGAACCACAGTGGCATAATGCCAAGGGTGTTTTGGATGGAGAGCTAAACCGGGATGGGTTACATTGCATACAAATGACATGTGCTGTACTGAATGGGCTAAGGCCCAGTTTGCATTACTCAGGGATTTACACACTGAGTCTCGATGACTCACCCCTTTGCTAATTTTGCAGGTAATCAATAGATGGCAGGTTTTGGGCCGAGATGGACTCGAGGTGGCCATGCGTTGCAAGTTATTCAGTAAACTTGAACTTTATTTTAAATTTATTTTTATTTTGGGATTTTAATTTGTAATAAGACCGCTTTAACGTTAACTTTTATTTTGTGAGGTTTTGTTTATAAGCTGATTTTATTCATGCTATGAACAGTAGAAAAATGGGGTTTTCTTAAAAGCATAAAAAGAAGTTTTCCAAATTTATAACAAATGGATAATAAGCCGTAAATAATTAAAACTTGGGATTTTTCTTAATATCGCTAATACTATTTTTCAAATGATCACGTACCTCAATGCTGTTTTCAAATGTCACCTACAAGATCTTCCAAACTCGGGTTTTTAAAATAAACCAGTTTTTATCACCTAGTTACCCTTAATAAGAGTTTGACAAGTTTTAACTTAACCAAATTCTGAATAACCCTTAACGTGGAATTACTACAACTAGGCAATTCTTCTCAAATCGCGATGTTTTCCAAAGTTTTCAAATCTACTTCCTTTGTAACAATCCAGAATCGGTCTAACGTTTTGACCGGGTTTGGGGTGTTACACAAGGGGTCCCAAGTCACTCGAGGCGGCAGTAGGCCTCTAGAAAGGCCGTTAGATGACCTAAACCACTGAAATACCCCTAGAGGGTAAATTATGGAAATGCCCTTAGTGGGTGAATTACTGAAATACCCTCAATGGCTGAAATTACCAAAATACCCTCAAAGGGGTGAAAATTACCGTTATACCTCTGATTGTGGTTAATTATTGTGTATATGATTTTATTTATATATGTTTATAAATGGTGCACATTGCATTCATACTATGGTGCATGGGTTGGGTTTGATTATTAGAGGAAGTGTTGTTTTAAGTGGCTCAGCCACATACCGTTTAAGTGGCTATGCCACATACCGTTTAAGTGGCTACGCCACATATCGTTTTGGTGGCTCAGCCACATATACCGTGATTAGCAGCTTGACTGCAATATTGGTGCGTTTGGCGGGGTGGGTTGACTTGATCCCTACATGGTGCGATTGGTTGGTACAGGTGATGTGATGGTTGGATTGGGTTGGGCTACATTTTTGTTTGCTTTATCAAGTTTATAGGGCTTAGGCCCAGACCGATACCGTAAGGGCACAGGCCCAGATAGTAACCGTTATAGGGGATTCAACACTGAGTTCTCTTAACTCACCCCCTTTCTTTTAACCATGCAGGTAATCCCCAACGTTAGAAGATTTGGAACTGCGGAAGACTCGGAGGTGGCCATACATAGGATTTGCTTCTTACAAAACTTAGTAAATTCAGTTTTTAATTTATTTTATGTTATTATTTCGGGTTAATATTTTGTGTAATAAGGCCATTGGATTTTTCTTCTAAGTTTTCGTTTGGTAATTTTGCTAGTTAATAATTATTAATCGGTTAATCACAGATTTTTAAACAATAACAACCGTTTTCAAAATAACACGTTTCTGCAATTCTTTGAGTCAGATTTCAACAATAAACAAAGTTTTCGGAAATAATAATAATATCTTTACAAGAAAACATTTTAAGCAAATCTTGTTTTTCACAAGCAGCAAAGTTCAGAGTTTCAAAAAGGGTACAGAGTTTTTAACGAATGCATAGCTTTTAAACAACCTTTTGATGTGACATGCTAAATCCAGTCATAACGTCTAGGTTGGGTTTGGGGTGTTACATTTAATTGTATTAGAGCCCGGGTTGCAAAACTCGGCTATGGAATGGGTTTAAAATTTTTTTCCAAAATCTTTTTAACCTTTGGTTTAGAAAAGTGATAGTGTTACTGGAAGTATGGCACACCGAGTCTCCGGCACCAAATCCGTAAGTTTCTTGATCTTAAACTTTGTTATATGCTAAAATGACTGTATATTTTGTATTTATTTTGTGTGCGTTTTGTTTGGATGTGATGTTTGAATATAGAAATTGTATGCATGTGTGATAATTATCTGTTTGTTTCTGTGGTTAGATGGTTGATTGTGTGTAAGAGGTTTCAAGATTAAGTTAGAAGTGTTGTAGTGTTATTGGGATGAGAGTGCACAGCGGAAGCGTAGTGGGGTAACCTGTGTTGTGCAATTATTTATAGTTGGAAATTTCAAGGATGAAATTTCTTTAAGGGGGTAGATTTGTAATGACCCGAATTTGGGCCTAGTAGAATTGGGCTTATTGGGCCTTGACCAGGGGAGCGTTTAAAATTTTTTAGAAAACGAGAACGGCACTAATGCAAGTTGGACCTATTAGGTGAGTGATTTTGGAAGGTTATGGGGCTTCTATAAAGTCACAGGATCAAACTTGGGCTCTAGGAACATTTTGGTTTTAGGTGAATAAAACCCTGGGAGTTGGTAAGTAGCTTTCAGAATAAAATGTAAAGAAAAATGACATAAAAGGAGTTGTGGTCTAGTGGCAAATGGCGCCACATGTGAGGCAAGGAGGTGACGTCACATAAGGAAGCAAAGGGTCCAAGATTCAAGTCTTGGCCCTTGCATTTCATTTTGATTTATTTTTAAATGAACTTAGATGCTGGTCCATAGACTTATATTTAGTTGCGCATGATTTTAGACACAAGAGAAGCTTGTGGCCTAGTGGCTAGCGGCGTAGATTAAGTTACAGGGGAGCCTAAGTTCGAATCTTATCGCAAGCAAAAAGGGATATTCAAATGGTTTCAAATGGATGAAGGGGAGGAAATTGAGGAGGAAAGAGGGGAGAAAATCATGGGATAGGGGAGAGTGGTAGTGGTGGCCGAATTTGGGAGTGTTGTGGGGAGGAGAAATTCGGCTAAGGAGTTGTGTTAGGCATTTTAGCTAGTGAAGAGTGTAGGTGTCGAATTCTTGTTCTTTTTTTCTTTGAAAGTTCTGAATTTACTTGAGAAGTGACCACTCATGCATCTTTTCTTTTCTTTTCTTTTGTCAAACTATTTTCTCCTCTTGGCTCTTTCTCTTCTACACTTCTAACTTTGGTAAATACCGTTCCCTCCTTCTTCACCTTGGTTCCATTCGGTTCTCTCTGATAGTTGACGCATTTACCTCTCCTTAACTGAACCTATTTCTTAGTATTCCTGCATTTCTGACCTCTTCTTCCAATAGCCGAATCTATCCTACACCAGCATTTCATCTTGTGATCTCTAATTGGTAAGCCTCTACTCTCACATTCTTTCTTTCCTCTTTAATTTATTCTTATTTCCTTGACCGAATGTAACACTCTCACGTTCCCTCATTATTCTTTCTCCCCTCTCTACTTAGTTTAAGCCGAAGCACTTCTCTTTTGGTGTAGGCCGAACCTGTTGGAGTTTAAGCATACTCTTCTCATCGTCCATTCAGCTTTCGAATTCCAGAAATTGGTTGGTAAGTGTGGCTAGGGTCGGATAGGGGTGATGGAGTTCTTTTCTTGTCAGTTTGGTTTCTCTCAAGCCGAAGGGCTATTATGTTTTTCAATTTTGGTCGTAGGCATGTTATGTCTAACATCTCCTCTCTGTCTCAACGTTGCAAGGGACTTGATGTGCTTAACCAAAGAGCCGACTAAACACTCTTCCTTTGCAGTGGATCTCTTGGCTATTGGTAAGTAGTGTGGATTGAGTTGTCGATTTCAATCTATTGAATATGTCTTATTGGGGTTAAGACTAATGGATTAGAATGTATTCATTTCATAGGTGCGTAATCTCAGGAATTTTAACCTACGCTCGTAACAGATGTGTAATCTCACACCATTGATGTGATAGCATGTAATGCTCTATGATCTGGCCATAAGCCGAAATGCCAAAAAGCTGAAAAATTGGCAACTGTAATCACTCGAGCGTTCGAGCTCTCGTAGTGATAAACAGAGCCACTAGGGATGGCGGTAGACCGTTGAGAGTGACATGAACACTCTCGTGAACATGAGGCTGTAATGGGCTTTATCGAGACGAAACGGGTTAAGTGGGCCCATTGGGCTAACGAGCCAACATGAGCAAAATCGATGGAAAATTTCTGAATGACTGATGCGACTGTGAAGTTGGCAGAACCGAGACCGAAAACATGCTAAATGGGCCACACGAGCGTGTGGGCCTATTTGGGCCAAAAATGGATTTAGGCCCAATTAGACTGTAGAGACCCAAAAGGGGTCCCGAGTCGCTCGAGGTGGCAGTAGGCCTCCGGAAAGGCCGTTAGATGACCTAAACTACCGAAATACCCCTAGAGGGTAAATTACCGAAATACCCCTAGAGGATAAATTATTGAAATGCCCTTAGAGGGTGAATTACCGAAATACCCCTAGAGGGTAAATTATCGAAATGCCTTTAGTGGGTGAATTACTGAAATACCCTCAATAGGTGAAATTATCAAAATACCCCCAAAGAGGTGAAAATTACCGTTATACTTCTGATTGTGGTTAATTATTGTGTATATGATTTTATTTATATATGTTTATAAATGGTGCACAATGCATTCATACTATGTTGCATGGGTTGGGTTTGATTATTAGAGGAAGTGTTGTTTTAAGTGGCTCGGCCACATGCCGTTTAAGTGGTTATGCCACATATCGTTTTGGTGGCTCAGCCACATATACCGTGATTAGCAGCTTGACTGCAATATTGGTGCGTTTGGCGGGGTGGGTTGACTTGAGCCCCACATGGTGTGATTGGTTGGTACAGGTGGTGTGATGGTTGAATTGGGTTGGGCTGCATTTTTGTTTGCTTTATCATGTTTATAGGGCTTAGGCCCAAACCGATACCGTAAGGGCTCAGGCCTAGATAGTAACCATTATAGGGGATTAAACATTGAGTTCTCGTAACCATGCAGGTAATCCCCAACGTTAGAGGATTTGGAGCTGCGGAGGACTCTAAGGTGGCCATACATAGGATTTGCTTCTTACGAAACTTAGTAAATTCAGTTTTTAATTTATTTTGTGTTATTATTTCGGGATAATATTTTGTATAATAAGGCCATTGGATTTTTCTTCTAAGTTTTCGTTTGGTAATTTTGCTAGTTAATAATTATTAATGGGTTAATCACGGATTTTTAAACAATAACAACCATTTTCAAAATAACACATTTCCGCAATTCTTTGAGTCAGATTTCAACAATAAACGAAGTTTTCGGAAATAATAATAACATCTTTACAAGAAAACATTTTAAGCAAATCTTGTTTTTCACAAGCAACAAAGTTTAGAGTTTCAAAAAGGGTACGGAGTTTTTAACGAACGCATAGCTTTTAAACAACCTTTTGATGTGACATGCTAGATCCGGTCAAAATGTCTAGGCCGGGTTTTGGGTGTTACAATACTTCAGGTAACTTTAGAAGTGACCAATCAAATCTAATAGTAAGAAAATAAGCAGACTTTGTTAATCGGTCTACTATCACACAAATGGCGTTTCTTTTGCTTGGAGATAACAGTAGCATTATCACAAAATCTATTGTTATATGCTCCCATTTCCATCCAGGAATCGAGGTAGGCTGGAGAAGTTTAGTGGGAACTTGATGTTTCGCGTTAAATCACTAATAAGTTAGACATTTTGTAATAGCCTATTTTTTAGTTGTAACATCCTGAAATAGGGGTTATTCGTGATTGAATTATTTTACTTATGTTTAAATTTCTGTGATATTATTTGTGGAATTATAAGACTCAATTAAAGGTCTTGAATAAGCTCGGCTTAGTAGAATAATTTTTAGTATGGTTTATTTAATGAAGGAGGATTAAGTGAGCTTGACACTTAAGTTAATTAAGTGTTCATTTAAAGCACATGAGGAGTTAGTGGCAAAGTGGTTATGGCTTTTGAATGGGTAGCTTGAGGTTAGAGGTTCGAGTAGTATGTTTAGCATTTTTAAAAGTTTATTTTGTATGTTAGCATTAATGGCCGGTCAGCCTATGTTTATGATAGGTGGACTAATAACTTTTGGTAAGTTGAAATTATATTTAAGGAAAGCATGGAATAAGGGATAAGATTCTTGAGTTTATGGTATTAAGAGGGGACAAAGGCTTGGTTTGTGGAAAATGTTTTGGAAACTAATTCATGGCCAATTGACCATGAACTTGGACGGCAATGTGGCTAAGGGGGGGATTTGGCCGAATATGCTAGTTGTTGGTAAGGCTTAGGAGTTGTTTTGGTCATTTCTAGCAATTGGTGCAAAAGTTTGCAAAACACTCTCTCTCAAACTCTTTTCTTTTTGGCCAAATTTTACCTTTTGATAAGCCTAATACTTTTTGACTATTTGGTCATTTTTGCTCATTTTCTATTTTCACCTTTTTCCTTCTCTCAAAACCGAAACTTTCATCAACATCTTGTTCTCCTATTTGTTTTGCTTAAACTTCAAAAACCTCCTATACACTCTTCTTTGCCGAAACTCTATTTCTCTTCCTATTATTTTCTTTTTGTCCTATAGCCGAATATACCTCTTTGTTGTGCCGAAAATTTTCTTCTCCTATCTTGATCAACTTTGGCCGAATATTAAAGGTAACATAGTTTTCCTCGGGACTTCTCTAGCAATCGGTTTTGGTAAGGTGGTAAGGGTTTATTTCAAAGGATTATTCTTTTAAGTATTCGTTTAAACCGAAGGCTAATAACCTTAATGATGATGGTTGATTGTAGGGAAGTGAGGCCGATTCATTTAGGAGTGTGTTGGCTGGTGTTCGAAGGCTTTTGGGTAAGATTTTGGGTTCACAAGGAACCCTTCTCAATTATTTTGGTTTGGCCGAATAGGCCATGGCACTAATGTCCATTTTTGGCCGAATATAGGGGCAAGAATACTTGTGTGGCCGATTTGTTTATTCGGGATTTAGAACTCTTGTTGGTACCAGGTGTGTACATACACACCTTATAACTTTTTAATATGCTAAGTGTTATATTATGCCTAATCGATTTGTGTAGATATGGATGTAATACCATCATGGTATTAACAAAGATTCGGGTAAGACTTTGTGACTATGAGATTACTATTTGATGCTTTTGGGAAGCATGACACATTTGGTATGTGCAATATTTGATTTATGGCAATGATAAATCTATGAATATTGTTAAAATAAACCTTTTTGCATGATTTCAGTAAATATACATAATTGTTTGATATGGGTTGATGAGTGGAGGGGGCAGTGATATTCGTGTCGACGGACACCAGTGTTTTGGCAACACATTGTGACTACGGTCACCAGAGGTTTGGTACCTCCAGAGGTTTGGCACCTCATAGCGACATGTCCCTGTGGTTGATACCACCGTGGGTTGGCCCCACTTTGAGATATGGGATCGTCTGCCAGTGATTTGGTATCACGCGATGGGTTGGCCCCATCATTCGATTTGTGTCTTCGGACACCAGAGATTTGGTATCTCCAGTTATTTGGCATCACATCTGTGACTATATGTCACCAGTGGTTTGGCACCACCAGTGGTTTGGTACCACACGGGGTAGAAAAAGGCGTTTGGATGGTTAGATTGGGTGCATTTTAAACTTATGCATGTTAATTGGTTATGATTTGTGTATGTTATTGCACTAAATCGGGGAAGGGTTACACATTGAGTCTTGGTGACTCACCTTCTCCTTTAATTTTTCAGGTGACTCGTAGATCGCGGGTGAGGAGCCGGATGGACTCAAGGTGGCCATGCAGTGGAGACTTTTTAATAAATAAATTTTGAATTTTATCTATTTTTCTTTTGGGTTTATGTTGTTTAATTGTAATAAGGCCTTCTAGGATGATTTTATTATTGCTGCATGTTTGAATGTTTGGTTTAAACTACTTGATGATGTTAAAACGGTTGCACATGTTTTCTCAAATTAAACGCAAAATGTTTTAAAGTACCATCGGGTACACTTGAAATTTTTAAACAACTCAGCTCAACAAATATTTTTAAGTGTGGTTTTTAACAAAGAAAATTTAAATTGAAAGGCATTTCGACTACTTTTAAAATCGGTTTTAAAATGGTTTCCAAAATGTTTTCTCTGTAGCAAACCAAATTCGGTCATATTGTTTGGGCCGGGTTTGGGGTGTTACAAAATTGGTATCAGAGCCAAGTTCAAAGCTCGGCTATGGGGGCCCAAGGCCCAAAAATGTTTTTGGTAGGCCTTTTTTTTGAAAATATTTGGTTTTGAATAAGCATGGCACCGAGTCTCCGGCACCGATCCGCCCTGGTAAGTACCTCTAATTTTTTTTTGTATGAATTATTTACTGTAGAAGGGTAAGAAGCATGGGACGTAGATAGTGATAAGTATTTTAAACTTTAGGACTAGTTTATCCCAAATAAAGGCATAAGACTTTAAAAGCCTAATTAAACAAACCTAGGACCAAGTCGTCGAGTTAGGGTGTGGTAACCTTGGTGTGCATGTCTAGGATTGGATCCGGAAGAGCTTGGTCCTTAAGCAGTCCTCGTGACTCACCTCCTCTTCGCGAGATTCCTACCTGGTGCGTAGCTTCGGTTCACCCTAACCAAGAGGACTCGGTCATGGGCAAAACCCTAAATAAAACCCGAAAGGGACTAGCCATGTTTTAAGGAAAACTTCGGTTTTAAAATCACTAAATTATTTCTTTAGATAGTAGGACAAATTTATCTTCGAAAATTTTCAAATAATCCCGGTTTACCAAAATTACCAAAATGCCCCTAGTGGCAAAATTACGAAAATACCCTTGGTTTCTAAAATTACCATATTACCCCAATTTTGATTAAATTTTTATTTTTACAAAAGTACTCGAAAATTTTGCATTTCAAAATAATATCTTGACTTTGGAAATTTACAAAATTACCCCTAATTGACAAAATTACCAAAATACCCCTGGTTTTCAAAATTTTGTCATATCCTCAAATTGAGAATTTCTCAAAAATACCCTTAGTTTTAAAATCACAAGATGTTTTGATTTATTAGAGTTTTAAAATTTTCTTCGGTTTATTACAAAAATACCCTGTAGGAAAAATGACGAAAATACCCCTGGGTTAGAAACGGACAGAAATGCCTGAAGAGTGATAGGTATGAAAGGTATTAGGGAATGGATGCATTTTTTTTCTGTGTAAATAGGATAGAAGACTTAAAACTTTGTTTGATCGAAAGAATCTCTATTAAACTCTTTTCATAAAATTTCTTCGCGGATAATCAAGTGAAACATGTACTAATCCATAAAAATCTCCTAATCAGATTAAAGCACGGTAGTTAGAATGAGCTTTAGAGGACGTGACCGTCGTGGACGCGGAAGGGGTAGGATGACCGTGTCAGAACCTGTCGGGTCGGGTCAGGGATCTGAGAACGAGATACCACCGCCACCACCACCCCCAACCTTTGGAGCTGAGGAGCAGGATCAGACGGGTGATGACGCTGTGTCACAAGCGATGCTACGGGTTCTGGAAAGGGTAGCTGGAATTGGTGGAGGTGGAGGAGCTCGGAAGTCGGTACCTGAGAGACTTCGAGCTAACGGAGCTGAATTTTTCCGAGGTGTATCTGGTGTAGCGCCCAATACGGCTGAGTATTGGCTAGAATCGACCGAAACAATCATGGATGAGATAGACTTGACAAATGAGGAGAAACTGAAAGGGGTAGTGTCGCTTCTCAAGGATGAGTCATATCGATGGTGGCTCACGGTTCGAGATAGTGCTACGGCAGATGATCTTACTTGGGAGTATTTCAAAATTTCTTATCAGAAGAAGTATGTTGGCTCTAGTTACATTGATGCACAGAGGAAAGCTTTTCTGGGGTTGGTACAAGGAAATAAGTCTGTGTCGGAGTATGAAGCGGAATTCTTGAGGCTAAGCCGCTATGCTCAGGGAATAGTGGCATCGGAGCATGATCGTTGTGTCCGCTTTGAAGATGGACTTAGAGACGAGTTAAGGTTGCTGAGTGCTCCGCAGCAGGAGCGTGAGTTTGCTGTCTTGGTGGAGAAGGCCAAGGTAGCCGAAGGAGTCAAGGAGACCGTGAGGCAGAGTTATGATAGGAGCAAGCAGAAGAGAGGCTTTGGATCGTCTGGGTCAGGTGGTAATGTTCAGAAAAGGCTTAGGCAGAGTGGGCCAAATCAGGCAGGAAGGTCCACAGCTGCTAATCAGAGACTGGCCCAGTGTAATCGTTGTGGGAAGTTCCATTGGGGAGAATGTTAGACCGGAGGGAAAGGATGTTTCGAGTGTGGTTCGCTGGATCATCGTGTGAGAGACTGTCCACGTAAGCAAGCTAGGAATCAGTCTGAAGGTCAAGGTCGTGCTCAGTTCAGAAAGGAGGGACCAGCACCGCAGAGAGGTCGTGGTAATGGTAGAGGTGGCTATGGCTCTAGTGGAGGTCGCGGAGCAGCTGGCAGAGGTATTGGCAACACGGAGTCTAGACAGCCTGGTTTGGTGTATGCTGCGAGGCGTCGTGAGGAAGGAGATGCACCGGATGTCATAACCGGTACGTTTTTAATCTTTGGTGTTCCATATACTGCTTTGATAGATGTGGGTTCGACGCATTCTTACGTTGCTAGTAGCATAGTTGAGACCATGAGTTTAGTTCCTGAGACTGCTTCTAGGAGGATGACCGTACTTAGTCCTTTAGGTTATTCTGTAGAAGTAGATAAGTTTTATAGAGATGTACCCCTAGAACTCCAAGGGGTAGTGTTTGTAGCCGATCTGATGGAACTGCCGTTTGAGGAGTTCGATCTGATTCTTGGAATGGATTGGTTGGTCAAGTACCAAGCAAGTTTGGATTGCGCTGCTAAGCGCATGGTTTTGAAGACGGTTGAAGGTGAAGAAGTGGTCATGATAGGTAATAGGAGAGATTATCTATCCAACGTGGTATCTGCGTTGAAAGCTGTGAAGATGGTCAGGAAGGGTTGTGAGGCGTTCGTAGTTCATGTGTGTGCTTTGGAAGCTAAGGAGTCTTCTGTGGGGAATGTTCAAACTGTAAAGGAATTTGCTGACGTATTTCCTGAAGAACTTCCGGGATTGCCTCCGGATCGTGAGGTCGAATTCGGTATAGATCTGTTACTCGGAACGGCGCCAGTGTCTATAGCTCCGTATAGGATGGCACTGAAGGAATTGATGGAATTGAAGGCTCAGATTCAAGAGTTGTTGGATCGAGGTTTCATTCGACCAAGTGTTTCAGCTTGGGGAGCGCCGGTACTTTTTGTCAAGAAGAAGGATGGTGCGATGCGGATGTGTATAGACTACCGCCAGTTGAATAAGCTGACGATCAAAAACAAGTATCCTTTGCCGAGGATAGATGACTTGTTTGATCAGCTTAAAGGGGCTGCGATTTTCTATAAGATTGATTTAAGGTATGGATATCATCAGCTGAAGGTGAAAGAGGCTGATATCCATAAGACGACATTTCATACTCGGTATGGACACTACGAGTTTTTGGTGATGCCGTTTGGATTGACTAACGTACCGGCAGCTTTCATGGACATGATGAATCGGGTATTTCAGCAATTTTTGGATCAGTTTGTTGTGGTCTTTATAGACGATATTTTGGTATACTCGAAGTCAGAAGAGGAGCATGATGCGCATTTGCGACTGGTGTTGCAGATTTTGAGGGAAAAGCAGCTGTACGCAAAATTTAGTAAGTGCGAATTCTGGCTTAAGGAGGTGACTTTCTTGGGTCACGTTGTTTCAGCCGAGGGGATTAGAGTGGATCCTCAGAAGATTGAGGCAGTGTTGGATTGGAAGCCGCCTAAGTCTGTGGTTGAGATTCAGAGTTTTCTAGGTCTGGCGGGGTATTACCGAAGATTTGTGGAAGGATTTTCTTTGATTGCTGCACCGATGACCAAGTTGTTGAGGAAAGGAGTTCCATTTGTGTGGACCGAGGAGCAACAAGAAAGTTTCGACAAATTGAAGAAGATTCTGACTGAAGCTCTGGTTTTGATTCAACCTGAGGCAGGCAAGGAATTCACGGTTTATTGCGATGCATCACATATTAGTTTGGGATGTATGCTGATGCAAGAAGGGAAGGTAGTGGCTTATGCATCTCGGTAGTTGAGACCGCATGAGACTAATTATCCGACTCATGACTTGGAGTTAGCGACTGTAGTCTTCGCTTTGAAGATATGGAGGCACTACCTGTACGGAGAGAAGTCGATAGTTTACACGGATCACAAAAGTCTGAGATATCTCTTGACTCAGAAAGATTTGAATTTGAGACAGCGTAGATGGATTGAGCTGTTGAAGGACTACGACTGTTCGATCGAGTATCATCCTGGTAAGGCTAACGTAGTGGCAGACGCGTTGAGCCGTAAGGTTGTATCGGATTTAAGATCAATGTTTGCTCGACTTAGTCTATTCGACGATGGGAGTCTTTTGGCAGAATTGCAAGTCAAGCCGACTTGGTTAGATCAGATTAAGGAGAAGCAGTTAGAGGATGATGGTTTGAATGATCGGAGGTTGCAAGTCCAGAATGGTGGATTAGAGGATTTTAGTCTGTCCAGTGATGGAGTCTTGTGCTTTAAAGGGAGAGCTTGTATGCCGAAGGATGTGGAGTTGAGACAAAGGATTCTTCGGGATGCACATAGTAGCCCATATGCTATGCATCCCGGAGGTAGCAAGATGTATCGGGATTTGAGAGAGCAGTTTTGGTGGCCAGGTCTGAAGCGGGAAGTAACTGAGTTCGTGGGTAAGTGTCTGACGTGTCAACAAGTTAAGGCTGAACATCAGTTGCCATCTGGTTTACTTCAGCCGGTGAAGATTCCTCAGTGGAAGTGGGAGAGGATCACTATGGACTTTGTCAGTGGATTACCTCTTACGCCTAGCAAGAAGAATTCAGTTTGGGTGATTGTGAATCGACTAACTAAGTCAGCGCATTTCATACCTGTAAGGGTAGATTATTCGCTTCAGAGGCTAGCAAAGTTATATGTAGCCGAGATAGTAAGATTACATGGTGTGCCAGTATCGATTATCTCGAATAGGGATCCGAGGTTTACATCAAGGCTTTGGAGAGCTTTGCATCAAGCCTTGGGAACGAGATTGGACTTCAGCACAGCTTTTCATCCGCAATCCGACGGACAATCGGAGAGAGTGATTCAGATCTTAGAAGATATGTTCAGAGGTTGCGTTCTGGATTTCAGTGGCAGTTGGGAGGAGTATCTACCGTTAGCGGAATTCGCTTATAACAATAATTATCAAGCGAGTATCCAAATGGCTCCATATGAAGCACTGTATGGACGGAAATGCCGTACTCCTACGTGTTGGACGGAATTGGGTGAACGTCAGGTTTTAGGTCCAGAGTTGGTGACTGAAACTGAAGACAAAGTGAAGGTAATTCGGGCTCGTCTCAAGGAAGCATCAGATAGGCAAAAATCTTATGCCGATCTCAAGCGCAAGGAAATGGAATTCGAGGTAGGAGATAAAGTCTTTCTGAAGGTGTCGCCTTGGAAAAAGGTGTTGCGTTTTGGGCGAAAAGGGAAGTTAAGCCCAAGGTTCATCGGCCCGTATACTGTGTTGAAGCGAGTAGGACCGGTAGCTTATCAGCTCGAACTGCCGGCAGAGTTGAGTCAGATTCATGATGTCTTCCATGTGTCGATGCTTAGACGGTATCGATCGGATCCATCGCACGTTGTGCCAGTGGCAGAGATTGAGGTTAACTCCGACTTATCTTTCGAAGAGGAGCCAGTTCAGATCTTAGATCGTGATGTCAAGGTTTTGCGTAAGAAAGCAGTACCCTTGGTGAAAGTGCTATGGCGAAACCATGGTACGGAGGAAGCGACGTAGGAACCCGAGGATGTGATACGGCAGCAATACCCCCATCTCTTTTTGATCAGGTAATTTCGAGGACAAAATTATTTTAAGGGGGTAGAACTGTAACATCCTGAAATAGGGGTTATTCGTGATTGAATTATTTTACTTATGTTTAAATTTCTGTGATATTATTTGTGGAATTGTAAGACTCAATTAAGGGTCTTGAATAAGCTCGGCTTAGTAGAATAATTTTTAGTATGGTTTATTTAATGAAGTAGGATTAAGTGAGCTTGACACTTAAGTTAATTAAGTGTTCATTTAAAGCACATGAGGAGTTAGTGGCAAAGTGGTTATGGCTTTTGAATGGGTAGCTTGAGGTTAGAGGTTCGAGTAGTATGTTTAGCATTTTTAAAAGTTTATTTTGTATGTTAGCATTAATGGCCGGTCAACCTATGTTTATGATAGGTGGACTAATAACTTTTGGTAAGTTGAAATTATATTTAAGGAAAGCATGGAATAAGGGATAAGATTCTTGAGTTTATGGTATTAAGAGGGGACAAAGGCTTGGTTTGTGGAAAATGTTTTGGAAACTAATTCATGGCCAATTGACCATGAACTTGGACGGCAATGTGGCTAAGGGGGGGATTTGGCCGAATATGCTAGTTGTTGGTAAGGCTTAGGAGTTGTTTTGGTCATTTCTAACAATTGGTGCAAAAGTTTGCAAAACACTCTCTCTCAAACTCTTTTCTTTTTGTCCGAATTTTACCTTTTGATAAGCCTAATACTTTTTGACCATTTGGTCATTTTTGCTCATTTTCTATTTTCACCTTTTTCCTTCTCTCAAAACCGAAACTTTCATCAACATCTTGTTCTCCTATTTGTTTTGCTTAAACTTCAAAAACCTCCTATACACTCTTCTTTGCCGAAACTCTATTTCTCTTCCTATTATTTTCTTTGTCCTATAGCCGAATATACTTCTTTGTTGTGCTGAAAATTTTCTTCTCCTATCTTGATCACTTTGGCCGAATATTGAAGGTAACATAGTTTTCCTCGGGACTTCTCTAGCAATCGGTTTTGGTAAGGTGGTAAGGGTTTATTTCAAAGGATTATTCTTTTAAGTATTCATTTAAACCGAAGGCTAATAACCTTAATGATGATGGTTGATTGTAGAGAAGTGAGGTCGATTCATTTAGGAGTGTGTTGGCTGGTGTTCGAAGGCTTTTGGGTAAGATTTGGGTTCACAAGGAACCATTCTCAATTATTTTGGTTTGGCCGAATAGGCCATGGCACTAATGTCCATTTTTGGCTGAATATAGGGGCAAGAATACTTATGTGGCCGATTTGTTTATTCGGGATTTAGAACTCTGTTGGTACCAGGTGTGTACATACACACCTTATAACTTTTTAATATGCTAAGTGTTATATTATACCATCATGGTATTAACAAAGATTCGGGTAAGACTTTGTGACTATGAGATTACTATTTGATGCTTTTGGGAAGCATGACACATTTGTATGTGCAATATTGGATTATGGCAATGATAAATTATGAATATTGTTAAAATAAACCTTTTTGCATGATTCAGTAAATAACATAATTGTTTGATATGGGTTGATGAGTGGAGGGGGCAGTGATATTCGTGTCGACGGACACCAGTGTTTTGGTAACACATTGTGACTACGGTCACCAGAGGTTTGGGTGCCTCCAGAGGTTTGGCACCTCATAGCGACTTGTCCCTGTGGTTATACCACCGTGGGTTGGCCCCACTTTGAGATATGGGAATCGTCTGCCAGTGATTTGGTATCACGCGATGGGTTGGCCCCATCATTCGATTTGTGTCTTCGGACACCAGAGATTTGGTATCTCCAGTGATTTGGCATCACATCTGTGACTATATGTCACCAGTGGTTTGGCACCAACAAATGATGTTAAATAAAACTTTTAGCATGATTTCTGTAAAAAGCATGTATTTGATTGATATGGGTTGATGAGTGGAGGGGGCAGTGATATTCGTGTCGACGGACACCAGTGTTTTGGTAACACATCGTGACTACGGTCACCAGAGGTTTGGTACCTCCAGAGGTTTGGCACCTCATAGCGACTTGTCCCTGTGGTTAAATCCACCGTGGGTGGCCCCACTTTGAGATATGGGATCGTCTGCCGGTGATTTGGTATCACACGATGGGTTGGCCCCATTTGTTTGGTTGAGTAACATCACTTGTGTTTTTTGGTAACACAATTGTTGTCTTCGGACACATAGATTTGGTATCTCCAGTGTTTGTGACTATACGTCACCAGTGGTTTGGCACCACCAGTGTTACAAAATTGGTATCAGAGCCCGGTTCAAAGCTCAGCTGTGGGGGCCCAAGACCCAAAAATGTTTTGGTAGGCTTTTTTGAAAATTTTGGTTTTTAATAAGCATGGTACCGAGTCTCTGGCACCAACCTGCCCAAGTAAGTATCTCTAACTTTTGTATGAATTATATTCTGTAGAAGGGTAGGAAGCATGGGACGTAGATAGTGATAGTATTTAAACTTTAGGACTAGTTTACTCCAAACAAAGACATAAGACTTTAATGGCCTAACTAAAACCAACCCGTGACCAAGTCGCCGAGTTAGGGTGTGGAAACCTTGGTGCGCATGTCTAGGATTGGATCCGGAAGAGCTTGGTATTTAAGCAGTCCTCGTGACTCACCTCCTTCTTCGGGATTCCTACCTGGTGCGTAGCTTCGGTTCACTCTAACCAAGAGGACCCGGTCATAGGCAAAACCTTAAATAAAACCCGAAAGGGACTAGCCATGTTTTAAGGAAAACTTCGGTTTTAAAATCACTAAATTATCTCTTTTAGATAGTAGGACAAATTTATCTTCAAAAAATTTTCAAATAATCCCGGTTTACCAAAATTACCAAAATGCCCCTAGTGGCAAATTACGAAAATACCCTTGGTCTTTAAAATTTCCATATTACCCCAATTTTGATCAAATTTTTATTTATAAAAGTACTCAAAAATGTTGTATTCCAAAATAATACCTTGACTTTGAAATTTACAAAATTACCCCCGATTGACAAAATTACCAAAATACCCCTGGTTTTCAAAATTTTGTTATATCTTCAAATTGAGAATCTCTCAAAAATACTCCTCAATTTAGAAATTTCAAAATATCTCGATTTATTAAAGTTTTCAATTTTCTTCGGTTTATTACAAAAATACCCTGTAGGAAAAATGACGAAAATACCCCTGGGTTAGAAACGGACAGAAATGCCCGAAGAGTGCATAGGTATGAAAGGTATAGGGAATGGATATACTTTTCTGTGTAAACTAGGATAGAAGACCTAAAACCTTGTTTGATCGAAAGAACCCCTATTAAACTCTTTTCATAAAATTTCTTCTCGATAATCAAGTGAAACATGTACTAATTCATAAAATTTCCTAATCAGATTAAAGCGCGATAGTTAGAATGAGCTTTAGAGGTCGTCGTCGTGGACGTCGTGGACGCGGAAGGGGTAGGATGGCTGTATCGGAACCTGTCGGGTCGGGTCAAGGATCTGAGAATGAGATACCGCCACCACCACCCCCAACCTTTGGAGCTGAAGAGCAGGATCAGACGGGTGACGACGCTGTGTCACAAGCGATGCTACGGGTTCTGGAAAGGGTAGCTGGAATTGGAGGAGGTGGAGGAGCTTGGAAGTCGGTTCCTGAGAGACTTCGAGCTAACGAGCTGAATTTTCCGAGGTGTGTCTGGTGTAGCGCCCAATACGGCCGAGTATTGGCTGGAATCGACTAAAAGAATCATGGATGAGATAGATTTGTCTAATGAGGAGAAACTGAAAGGAGCGTGTCGCTTCTCAAGGATGAGTCCTATCGATGGTGGCTCACGGTTCGAGATGGTGCTACGGCAGATGATCTCACTTGGGAGTATTTCAAGAATTCTTATCAGAAGAAGTATGTTGGCTCAAGCTATATTGATGCTCAAAGGAAAGCTTTTCTAGGGTTAGTACAAGGAAGTAAATCTGTGTCGGAATATGAAGCAGAATTCCTAAGGCTGAGTTGTTATGCTCAGGTAATAGTGGCATCGGAGCATGATCGTTGTGTTTGTTTTGAAGACGGGCTTAGAGACGAGTTAAGGCTGCTGATTGCTCCACAGCAAGAACGTGAGTTCGCTGTCTTGGTGGAGAAGGCGTAGGTAGCCGAAGGAGTCAAGGAATCCGCAAGGCAAAGTTATGATAGGAGCAAGCTGAAGAGAGGCTTTGGACCGTCTGGGTCAGGCGGTAGCGTTCAGAAAAAGTTTAGGCAGAGTGGGTCAAATCAGGCAGGGAAGTCCACAGCTGCTAATCAGAGACCGACCCAGTGTAATCGTTGTGGGAAGTTCCATTGGGGATAATGTTGGACCGGAGGGAAAGGATGTTTCGAGTGTGGTTCGTTGGATCATCGTGTGAGAGACTGTCCGCGTAAGCAAGCTAGGAATCAGTCTGAAGGTCAAGGTCGTGCTCAGTTCAAAAGGAGGGACCAGCACCGCAGAGAGGTCGAGGTAATGGTAGAGGTAGTTATGGCTCTAGTGGAGGTCGCGGAGCAGCTGGCAGAGGTATTGGTAACACGGAGGCTAGGCAGCCTGGTTTGGTGTATGCTGCGAGGCGTCGTGAGGAAGGAGACGCACCAACGTCATAACCGGTATTTTTAATCTTTGGTGTTCCATATACTGCTTTGATAGATGTGGGTTCGACGCATTCTTACGTTGCTAGTAGCATAGTTGAGATCATGAGTTTAGTTTCTGAGACTGCTTCTAGGAGGATGACCGTACTTAGTCCTTTAGGTTACTCCGTAGAAGTAGATAAACTATATAGGGATGTACCCCTAGAACTCCAAGGGGTAGTGTTTGTAGCCGATCTGATGGAACTGCCGTTTGAGGAGTTCGATCTGATTCTTGGGATGGACTGGTTGGTCAAGTACCAAGCAAGTTTCAATTGTGCTGCTAAGCGCATGGTTTTGAAGACGGTTGAAGGTGAAGAAGTGGTCACGATAGGTAATAGGAGAGATTATCTATCCAACGTGGTATCTGCGTTGAAAGCAGTAAAGATGGTCAGGAAAGGCTGTGAGGCGTTCGTAGTTCATGTGTGTGCTTTGGAAGCTAAGGAGTCTTCTGAGGAATGTTCAAACTGTAAAGGAATTTGCTGACGTATTTCCTGAAGAACTTCCGGGGTTGCTTCGGATCGTGAGGTCGAATTCGGTATAGATTTGTTACCCGGAACGGCGCCAGTGTCTATAGCTCCGTATAGGATGGCATCGAAGGAATTATTGGAATTGAAGGCTCAGATTCAAGAGTTGTTGGATCGAGGTTTCATTCGACCAAGTGTTTCACCTTGGGGAGCGCCGGTACTTTTTGTCAAGAAGAAGGATGGTGCATGCGGATGTGTATAGACTACCGCCAGTTGAATAAGCTGACGATCAAAAACAAGTATCCTTTGCCGAGGATAGATGACTTGTTTGATCAGCTGAAAGGGGCTGCGGTTTTCTCTAAGATTGATTTAAGGTCTGGATATCATCAGCTGAAGGTGAAAGAGGCTGATATCCATAAGACGGCATTTCGTACTCGGTATGGACACTACGAGTTCTGGTGATGCCGTTTGGATTGACTAACGCACCGGCAGGATTCATGGACATGATGAATAGGATATTTCAGCAGTTTTTGGATCAGTTTGTTGTGGTCTTTATAGACGATATTTTGGTATACTCGAAGTCAGAGGAGGAGCATGATAAGCATTTGCGAGTAGTGTTACAGATTCTGAGGGAAAAGCAGCTGTATGCGAAATTTAGTAAGTGCGAATTCTGGCTTTGGGAGGTGACTTTCTTGGGTCACGTTGTTTCAGCCGAAGGGATTAGAGTGGATCCTCGAAAGATTGAGGCAGTGTTGGATTGGAAGCCGCCTAAATCTGTGGCTGAAATTCGGAGTTTTCTAGGTCTGGCGGGGTATTACCGAAGATTTGTGGAAGGATTTTCTTTGATTGCCGCACCGATGACCAAGTTGTTGAGGAAAGGAGTTCCATTTGTGTGGACCGAGGAGCAGCAAGGAAGTTTCGACAAATTGAAGAAGATTCTCACTGAAGCTCCGATTTTGATTCAACCTGAGGCAGGCAAGGAATTCACGGTTTATTGCGATGCATCACATATTGGTTTGGGATGCGTGTTGATGCAAGAAGGGAAGGTAGTGGCTTATGCATCTCGGTAGTTGAGACCACATGAGGCTAATTATCTGACTCATGACTTGGAGTTAGCGGCTGTAGTCTTCGCTTTGAAGATATGGAGGCACTATTTGTACGGAGAGAAGTCGATAGTCTATACGGATCACAAGAGTCTTAAGTATCTCTTGACTCAGAAGGATTTAAA